>CM062517.1:48615694-48819502 GCA_031439585.1 Pterocarpus macrocarpus
ATCTTGCCTAGATGAGAATCCAGATTTCTAGGTCAAACTTCCAAAATTCATAAATAATTCGATACTAATCCAATGGCCTTATATTTTATATGTATAGAAATCCCTTAATGTTTAGTTTCATATAAAAATGGATTCATCAAATTTAAACAGCTGTAGGCAGAGTCGTACACTCCGCCATACCCGGTATCAGGAAACCCTACCAACTTCTTGGATTCTTCTTGAATTCATGTTTTCCTTAATCGATCCATCCAATCTTCAATTCAAACTAACATATACACCTTCAACCAACCTTAATTCATCATCATCACTCAAGATAACATCAGAATCATATAAGAAACTGAAGAAAGTGGAGTTACAATCAGCCCAATTCAAAGGAAACAAGAAAAGAAGTTGGAATTCCTACCTTGTCTAGTTGAAATCTTGTTGGTTTGATGTCCTAGATTGAAGAAACTTTTGATGAGACTTGAAGAGGGGTTGAAGATGGAGTGAAGATGAGTGTGAATAGAAGGAAAAGGATGAGAGCTCAGGAGCTTATATGGACGAAAATTCAAGGGGAGGAGAAAGGAATTATTTCAAGACTTTTGAAGGAAGTTAGATTATGATTGGTGGATTTCATTTCACATTCAAACTCAACTTGGCTGCCCTCTTTCATGGCTGATTGAGGGCCACTTGTAGGGATGTTTTGGCTAAATCTTGGCCATCCATCCTAGGTTTTCCACAGTATAATTTCTATTGGTCCGGTTTCGACAGTTTAAAATACCGAAATTCCAGCCTGGTTCGAACTTAAGGTAACTTCATTGATGTGTTGGGAATAAATGGAAATGAATCTAACTCTGAAATTTTTATGGGATGTTTCCTACATGTTAGCTTTCAAACAGCATTGGTTGCACTCAATTTAGAGTTGTGTAGGGTGAGTTACACCCTTCTCCATTCATACTGCCTAGATGAGAATCCAGATTTCTAGGTCAAACTTCCAAAATTCATAAATAATTCGATACTAATCCAATGGCCTTATATTTTATATGTATGGAAATCCCTTAATGTTTAGTTTCATATAAAAATGGATTCATCAAATTTAAACAGCTGTAGGCAGAGTCGTATACTCCGCCATACCGACTGTCGAGGGGAAACCCTACCAACTTCTTGGATTCTTCTTGAATTCATGTTTTCCTTAATCGATCCATCCAATCTTCAATTCAAACTCACATATACACCTTAAACCAACCTTAATTCATCATCATCACTCAAGATAACATCAGAATCATATAAGAAACTGAGAAGAAAGTGGAGTTCCAATCAGCCCAATTCAAAGGAAACAAGAAAAGAAGTTGGAATTCCTACCTTGTCTAGTTGAAATCTTGTTGGTTTGATGTCCTAGATTAAAGAAACTTTTGATGAGACTTGAAGAGGGGTTGAAGATGGAGTGAAGATGAGTGTGAATAGAAGGAAAAGGATGAGAGGTCAGGAGCTTATATGGACGAAAATTCAAGGGGAGGAGAAAGGAATTATTTCAAGACTTTTGAAAGAAGTTAGATTATGATTGGTGGATTTCATCTCACAGTCAAACTCAACTTGGCTGCCCTCTTTCATGGCTGATTGAGGCGCCACTTGTAGGGATGTTTTGGCTAAATCTTGCCATCCATCCTAGGTTTTCCATAGTATAATTTCTATTGGTCCGGTTCCGACAGTTTAAAATACCGAAATTCCAGCCTGGTTCGAACTTAAGGTAACTTCATTGATGTGTTGGGAAGAAATGGAAATGAATCTAACTCTGAAATTTTTATGGGATGTTTCCTACATGTTAGCTTTCAAACAGCATTGGTTGCACTCAATTTAGAGTTGTGTAGGGTGAGTTACACCCTTCTCCATTCATACTGCCTAGATGAGAATCCAAATTTCTAGGTCAAACTTCCAAAATTCATAAATAATTCGATACTAATCCAATGGCCTTATATTTTATATGTATAGAAATCCCTTAATGTTTAGTTTCATATAAAAATGGATTCATCAAATTTAAACAGCTGTAGGCAGAGTCGTACTCCGCCATACCCATTTGTCGGGGAAACCCTACCAACTTCTTGGATTCTTCTTGAATTCATGTTTTCCTTAATCGATCCATCCAATCTTCAATTCAACCTCACATATACACCTTAAACCAACCTTAATTCATCATCATCACTCAAGATAACATCAGAATCATATAAGAAACTGAGAAGAAAGTGGAGTTCCAATCAGCCCAATTCAAAGGAAACAAGAAAAGAAGTTGGAATTCCTACCTTGTCTAGTTGAAATCTTGTTGGTTTGATGTCCTAGATTGAAGAAACTTTTGATGAGACTTGAAGAGGGGTTGAAGATGGAGTGAAGATGAGTGTGAATAGAAGGAAAAGGATGAGAGGTCAGGAGCTTATATGGACGAAAATTCAAGGGGAGGAGAAAGGAATTATTTCAAGACTTTTGAAAGAAGTTAGATTATGATTGGTGGATTTCATCTCACATTCAAACTCAACTTGGCTGCCCTCTTTCATGGCTGATTGAGGCGCCACTTGTAGGGATGTTTTGGCTAAATCTTGGCCATCCATCCTAGGTTTTTCTGATATAATTTCTATTGGTCCTGATTCAAATGAGTTTAAAATACCGAAATTCCAGCCTGGTTCGAACTTAAGGTAACTTCATTGATGTGTTGGGAATAAATGGAAATGAATCTTACTCTGAAATTTTTATGGGATGTTTCCTACATGTTAGCTTTCAAACAGCATTGGTTGCACTCAATTTAGAGTTGTGTAGGGTGAGTTGCACCCTTCTCCATTCATACTGCCTAGATGAGAATCCAGATTTCTCGGTCAAACTTCCAAAATTCATAAATAATTCGATACTAATCCAATGGCCTTATATTTTATATGTATAGAAATCCCTTAATGTTTAGTTTCATATAAAAATGGATTCATCAAATTTAAACAGCTGTAGGCAGAGTCGTACACTCCGCCATACCAGCCGAGGAAACCCTACCAACTTCTTGGATTCTTCTTGAATTCATGTTTTCCTTAATCGATCCATCCAATCTTCAATTCAAACTAACATATACACCTTCAACCAACCTTAATTCATCATCATCACTCAAGATAACATCAGAATCATATAAGAAACTGAGAAGAAAGTGGAGTTACAATCAGCCCAATTCAAAGGAAACAAGAAAAGAAGTTGGAATTCCTACCTTGTCTAGTTGAAATCTTGTTGGTTTGATGTCCTAGATTGAAGAAACTTTTGATGAGACTTGAAGAGGGGTTGAAGATGGAGTGAAGATGAGTGTGAATAGAAGGAAAAGGATGAGAGCTCAGGAGCTTATATGGACGAAAATTCAAGGGGAGGAGAAAGGAATTATTTCAAGACTTTTGAAGGAAGTTAGATTATGATTGGTGGATTTCATTTCACATTCAAACTCAACTTGGCTGCCCTCTTTCATGGCTGATTGAGGGCCACTTGTAGGGATGTTTTGGCTAAATCTTGGCTATCCATCCTAGGTTTTCCACAGTATAATTTCTATTGGTCCGGTTTCGACAGTTTAAAATACCGAAATTCCAGCCTGGTTCGAACTTAAGGTAACTTCATTGATGTGTTGGGAATAAATGGAAATGAATCTTACTCTGAAATTTTTATGGGATGTTTCCTACATGTTAGCTTTCAAACAGCATTGGTTGCACTCAATTTAGAGTTGTGTAGGGTGAGTTGCACCCTTCTCCATTCATACTGCCTAGATGAGAATCCAGATTTCTCGGTCAAACTTCCAAAATTCATAAATAATTCGATACTAATCCAATGGCCTTATATTTTATATGTATAGAAATCCCTTAATGTTTAGTTTCATATAAAAATGGATTCATCAAATTTAAACAGCTGTAGGCAGAGTCGTACACTCCGCCATACCAAGCTATCGAGGAAACCCTACCAACTTCTTGGATTCTTCTTGAATTCATGTTTTCATGTCGATCCATCCAATCTTCAATTCAAACTAACATATACACCTTCAACCAACCTTAATTCATCATCATCACTCAAGATAACATCAGAATCATATAAGAAACTGAGAAGAAAGTGGAGTTACAATCAGCCCAATTCAAAGGAAACAAGAAAAGAAGTTGGAATTCCTACCTTGTCTAGTTGAAATCTTGTTGGTTTGATGTCCTAGATTGAAGAAACTTTTGATGAGACTTGAAGAGGGGTTGAAGATGGAGTGAAGATGAGTGTGAATAGAAGGAAAAGGATGAGAGCTCAGGAGCTTATATGGACGAAAATTCAAGGGGAGGAGAAAGGAATTATTTCAAGACTTTTGAAGGAAGTTAGATTATGATTGGTGGATTTCATTTCACATTCAAACTCAACTTGGCTGCCCTCTTTCATGGCTGATTGAGGGCCACTTGTAGGGATGTTTTGGCTAAATCTTGGCCATCCATCCTAGGTTTTCCACAGTATAATTTCTATTGGTCCGGTTTCGACAGTTTAAAATACCGAAATTCCAGCCTGGTTCGAACTTAAGGTAACTTCATTGATGTGTTGGGAATAAATGGAAATGAATCTAACTCTGAAATTTTTATGGGATGTTTCCTACATGTTAGCTTTCAAACAGCATTGGTTGCACTCAATTTAGAGTTGTGTAGGGTGAGTTACACCCTTCTCCATTCATCTTGCCTAGATGAGAAACCAGATTTCTAGGTCAAACTTCCAAAATTCATAAATAATTCGATACTAATCCAATGGCCTTATATTTTATATGTATAGAAATCCCTTAATGTTTAGTTTCATATAAAAATGGATTCATCAAATTTAAACAGCTGTAGGTAGAGTCGTAAACTCCGCCATACCGACTGTCGAGGGGAAACCCTACCAACTTCTTGGATTCTTCTTGAATTCATGTTTTCCTTAATCGATCCATCCAATCTTCAATTCAAACTCACATATACACCTTAAACCAACCTTAATTCATCATCATCACTCAAGATAACATCAGAATCATATAAGAAACTGAGAAGAAATTGGAGTTCCAATCAGCCCAATTCAAAGGAAACAAGAAAAGAAGTTGGAATTCCTACCTTGTCTAGTTGAAATCTTGTTGGTTTGATGTCCTAGATTAAAGAAACTTTTGATGAGACTTGAAGAGGGGTTGAAGATGGAGTGAAGATGAGTGTGAATAGAAGGAAAAGGATGAGAGGTCAGGAGCTTATATGGACGAAAATTCAAGGGGAGGAGAAAGGAATTATTTCAAGACTTTTGAAAGAAGTTAGATTATGATTGGTGGATTTCATCTCACAGTCAAACTCAACTTGGCTGCCCTCTTTCATGGCTGATTGAGGCGCCACTTGTAGGGATGTTTTGGCTAAATCTTGCCATCCATCCTAGGTTTTCCATAGTATAATTTCTATTGGTCCGGTTCCGACAGTTTAAAATACCGAAATTCCAGCCTGGTTCGAACTTAAGGTAACTTCATTGATGTGTTGGGAAGAAATGGAAATGAATCTAACTCTGAAATTTTTATGGGATGTTTCCTACATGTTAGCTTTCAAACAGCATTGGTTGCACTCAATTTAGAGTTGTGTAGGGTGAGTTACACCCTTCTCCATTCATACTGCCTAGATGAGAATCCAGATTTCTAGGTCAAACTTCCAAAATTCATAAATAATTCGATACTAATCCAATGGCCTTATATTTTATATGTATAGAAATCCCTTAATGTTTAGTTTCATATAAAAATGGATTCATCAAATTTAAACAGCTGTAGGCAGAGTCGTAAACTCCGCCATACCGATTTGTCGAGGGGAAACCCTACCAACTTCTTGGATTCTTCTTGAATTCATGTTTTCCTTAATCGATCCATCCAATCTTCAATTCAAACTCACATATACACCTTAAACCAACCTTAATTCATCATCATCACTCAAGATAACATCAGAATCATATAAGAAACTGAGAAGAAATTGGAGTTCCAATCAGCCCAATTCAAAGGAAACAAGAAAAGAAGTTGGAATTCCTACCTTGTCTAGTTGAAATCTTGTTGGTTTGATGTCCTAGATTAAAGAAACTTTTGATGAGACTTGAAGAGGGGTTGAAGATGGAGTGAAGATGAGTGTGAATAGAAGGAAAAGGATGAGAGGTCAGGAGCTTATATGGACGAAAATTCAAGGGGAGGAGAAAGGAATTATTTCAAGACTTTTGAAAGAAGTTAGATTATGATTGGTGGATTTCATCTCACAGTCAAACTCAACTTGGCTGCCCTCTTTCATGGCTGATTGAGGCGCCACTTGTAGGGATGTTTTGGCTAAATCTTGCCATCCATCCTAGGTTTTCCATAGTATAATTTCTATTGGTCCGGTTCCGACAGTTTAAAATACCGAAATTCCAGCCTGGTTCGAACTTAAGGTAACTTCATTGATGTGTTGGGAAGAAATGGAAATGAATCTAACTCTGAAATTTTTATGGGATGTTTCCTACATGTTAGCTTTCAAACAGCATTGGTTGCACTCAATTTAGAGTTGTGTAGGGTGAGTTACACCCTTCTCCATTCATACTGCCTAGATGAGAATCCAAATTTCTAGGTCAAACTTCCAAAATTCATAAATAATTCGATACTAATCCAATGGCCTTATATTTTATATGTATAGAAATCCCTTAATGTTTAGTTTCATATAAAAATGGATTCATCAAATTTAAACAGCTGTAGGCAGAGTCGTACACTCCGCCATACCGACTGTCGAGGGGAAACCCTACCAACTTCTTGGATTCTTCTTGAATTCATGTTTTCCTTAATCGATCCATCCAATCTTCAATTCAACCTCACATATACACCTTAAACCAACCTTAATTCATCATCATCAATCAAGATAACATCAGAATCATATAAGAAACTGAGAAGAAAGTGGAGTTCCAATCAGCCCAATTCAAAGGAAACAAGAAAAGAAGTTGGAATTCCTACCTTGTCTAGTTGAAATCTTGTTGGTTTGATGTCCTAGATTGAAGAAACTTTTGATGAGACTTGAAGAGGGATTGAAGATGGAGTGAAGATGAGTGTGAATAGAAGGAAAAGGATGAGAGCTCAGGAGCTTATATGGACGAAAATTCAAGGGGAGGAGAAAGGAATTATTTCAAGACTTTTGAAAGAAGTTAGATTATGATTTGTGGATTTCATTTCACATTCAAACTCTACTTGGCTGCCCTCTTTCATGGCTAATTGAGGGCCACTTGTAGGGATGTTTTGGCTAAATCTTGGCCATCCATCCTAGGTTTTCCACAGTATAATTTCTATTGGTCAGTTCAGAAGCGGTTTAAAATACCGAAATTCCAGCCTGGTTCGAACTTAAGGTAACTTCATTGATGTGCTGGGAATAAATGGAAATGAATCTAACTCTGAAATTTTTATGGGATGTTTCCTACATGTTAGCTTTCAAACAGCATTGGTTGCACTCAATTTAGAGTTGTGTAGGGTGAGTTACACCCTTCTCCATTCATACTGCCTAGATGAGAATCCAGATTTCTAGGTCAAACTTCCAAAATTCATAAATAATTCGATACTAATCCAATGGCCTTATATTTTATATGTATAGAAATCCCTTAATGTTTAGTTTCATATAAAAATGGATTCATCAAATTTAAACAGCTGTAGGCAGAGTCGTACACTCCGCCATACCGGCAGAGGGGAAACCCTCCCAACTTCTTGGATTCTTCTTGAATTCATGTTTTCCTTAATCGGTCCATCCAATCTTCAATTCAAACTCACATATACACCTTAAACCAACCTTAATTCATCATCATCACTCAAGATAACATCAGAATCATATAAGAAACTGAGAAGAAATTGGAGTTCCAATCAGCCCAATTCAAAGGAAACAAGAAAAGAAGTTGGAATTCCTACCTTGTCTAGTTGAAATCTTGTTGGTTTGATGTCCTAGATTGAAGAAACTTTTGATGAGACTTGAAGAGGGGTTGAAGATGGAGTGAAGATGAGTGTGAATAGAAGGAAAAGGATGAGAGCTCAGGAGCTTATATGGACGAAAATTCAAGGGGAGGAGAAAGGAATTATTTCAAGACTTTTGAAAGAAGTTAGATTATGATTGGTGGATTTCATCTCACATTCAAACTCAACTTGGCTGCCCTCTTTCGTGGCTGATTAAGGCGCCACTTGTAGGGATGTTTTGGCTAAATCTTGGCCATCCATCCTAGGTTTTTCACAGTATAATTTCTATTGGTCCGATTCCGACAGTTTAATATACCGAAATTCTACCAATTTCCTTCAACTCGGTAAAACGGTTTTAGAAAAATCCTATGAGGTTTCCTATGGTTCTGATCTAATTCTATCAAGTCTAATCCTTCTAAATCACACTTAATTGGCTTTAAGTGAATGCTTAATCGAATCCTAATTAATCCCAATTATTCGACGAAAATCGAACAATTAGGCGAAAAACGATAAAAATCCGGTGGAGGTGAGGCCAAGTTTCTCCACTATCTTGAGCAACACTTGGCGCCACTTATATGCGGTAAGGGTAGCTGAATTTCAGCCACTTAAGTGAGGGTTTCGAGTAGAAAATTCTACTGATTCGGTTTTGGCGATTTAAAATACCGGATCTTCGCCGATTTTCTTCAAATCGGCAAAACTTTACTAAATGACTCTGAGAGAATTTCTATATCTCTATTCTAATTGCTCCTAAGCCTAATCCCTCTAATTAATATCTAATTAACTCCTAATTAACCTTACTTAGTCAATAAGATCAAATAAATTGATTGTTAACGTGAAATAATCGTTTTTACAAATTTGGAGCTTTTCTATTTTCTATTTTCCATAGCTGATGGCATTTCTGTAATTTTGATCAAGTCCAGGGGCACCCTACATCATTTCACACTAGACTGCCTCCATGGCCCAATCGGCAGAGATTTAAACTTCTACGGTTTCACCACGTGATTCAACTCTATTTTAAATCCCATTCTGCTAATTCTACAGATGTGGGGACATAAAGGTCATTTTATGAAAAGTTCTAGGGTTATTGTGGGAATAAGTTGTTAGGGTCAAAACATAATTTCTAAAAATTCTGGGCATCACTGCAATTAACAAAAGTTTACAGGGCACTTTTGTGATTTCCAAATTTTTAACATATGGCAATGCCATATTTTCAACGGCAGTGTTACACTCCTCTATAGTTCCAAGTGTGAGGATCATCATGGCATAGCACTACTTGAGAAATTCTCACACTGCCTAAGGGAAATAATTCAAAGTTTCCATTACGTTCTGTTTACGAAAGTGGGGATGTTACACTATGTAACACCTTACTAATTTAATGTTATGCTTAAGTCATAGCATGAAATTAGGTAGACTATGTTCTGAGTGTTAACACTATACTTATCTTTCGTGTCAGTATCACATCATAAAAGCAGAGCGAAGCGACGCTTGTTTGTTATGTGATCAGCGTAACTAGCACTATAAGATGTAATAAGGTTCGATACAGCGTAACTTGAGAAAGATCTTGATAAGTGATATATTATCACCGTTTATGTACATATGTATGTCGGAAGCCCAACGCTTAGTCTGCATTTTGTATATAGATTAAAAATAGAGAAATAAAGAGACAAAGAAAATCCCTATTGCTAAAAAAAAGCAGGGCGAAATAGCGAGGAAGCCAATTTGTGTCCAAAGGGTCCAACTCGGAGTCCTGGGACAGCTATAGGTCTGGGATCTCAATGAAAGGAGTGGCCGTTGAGCTCTTCGCCAGTGTCTGAGAATGATGCGGAAATATAACACAGGGTGAGAATTTAAGGAAATTCTCAGTAGGGTCCACGTGTGGTGTTTGTCTGATGTCACATTCATTCTCAGTTGCCTCGGGTTTTATTTAATTGTAAAAACATGTGTTCAAACTAAACTAACCATTTTAATGAGTTCAATAATACATCTGGTCCGAGGCAAGGTTCAGTTTTACTTTAGACAACATAAGAAATAGAATAGGCTACTAACAGTAAAACATAGAATAATGAGCCTAGCAAATAAACATACAGTAGTACGTAAATATAACAGACAAATTGTAAACATCCTGAAATAATCATGCCATGTAATCATGCATTCATGTAATCATGCAAACTTATACTTGAACTTTCCTTCATAAACTTTTCATTTCCTTTCATCATTTTTCCATCTCTTGGTCCCCTGGGAGTTCTTGGCCATTTAGACTCCTAGGTAATGATGCCGCTTCTCAGGATCGAGCTCGTTCCTATCTGAGGAATTCTTTGGGTTTACTTTCCCTGACGTTCCCACCGATCTATTCCCCTTAACTTCTTATCCGGGGCTGGCCCAAGTAGTATGGAACTTTCAGAGTGGCATAATCCTTTTCATAACTTTCATAACTTTCTTAAGGATGCACATGCATTAACATAGAATTCATAACTTGTGCATGGGTCCTACCGTAATTTCGGTAGCATAACGGAACGTGTCCGCTTCCCCATGAATAGTGCCAGCCAACCAATACAGTTACACAATTTGCAATTTCAATATAGAGCAGCAATTATGCATATACATTCATAAATTCATTCATAGCTTCAACAAGCTTCAATAGGACTTTTAACTGATTTTGCTTATTTCTGCCCAGTTATGGTATAGCCCACCTTTATTTCAATTTAACTCCTTTAAACCTGATTTTTGGATATGTTGTAGCCTTATATGTCTAGTTTCTAACCTTTTCAGTCCCATCTAATTTTGATATTTATAGCTCAAGATATTCAGATTTTATCCCGGTATGCCTAGTGGCTTGCCAGAATTAGGCAACTAAAAGTAAAAATCCACTAAAAATCAAAAACTGACTCAAATCATACGAAATTGGACTAAAATTAAAGGTAACAGGGTAAAATTTTATTTCCAAAAGTTCCATTTCATTTGGCTTATTAGGGCTCGAGTTATTAGCCTCGAATTCTGACCTTCCTAAACTGCCCTGTTCTGGCCCGGTTTGGATATAGGGCAACTTTCTTGGATCACTAGGAGCAACTGGGACCTTATCTAATTCTGAAATTTTTATGGAACATTCTCCTATGTGTAAGCTTTCTAAAAAATTTAGTTTCATTCATTTTCAAGTAGTATAGGTCGTGTTCTATCTTGAACAAGCTAGTCTGCCCAGATTCAGAGTCAGAACCCTAGGTCGAAATTTAAAAATTCATAACTCCCTCAATACTAAACCAAAAGCCTTATATGATATATCTATGGAAAGCCCTAGATGTCTAGTTTCATTTAAAATTGATTTCATCAAATTTGATCTGCTGTAGGCGGAGCCGTACACTCCGCCGTACGGACTGCCGAGTGGTATCTGATTCTCTAACCCATCAGCTCTTTCTATTTTCATGGTTTCTTGCTTCCACTTCGGTTTGAATCAAACCAACAGCCCAAAACCAATCACACATCATCATAAACATTCATTTAATACATCAAGGAAGGTGGAAATAATTCAAACCCAGCCAGCCAAGTCCATGGATTTGATGCAAGAATCAAAACTCCTACCTTTGATCCAAGTGTTTGTGCTGGATTCTTAAAGCTTGGATGAACAAGGCTGGAGTTTGCTTCAGTTTTTGGGGTGTGAGGAAGAGAGAAAGAGAGCTGAAGGAGAGAAGAGAAAAAGTGGCGTAAGAATGGTCTGAAGTGGGTGATAAAGGAGCTGAAAATCTGATTGCTTGAGTGACTTTTTGCTTGAATTTGATTGGCTCAAATTGCTTGGCTGAAATTCAGCCAAGCTTCTCCATGGTTTAGTGGCCTTGTGGCGCCACTTTTTGGCTGGTAAGTGGCTGAGCTATTAGCCACTCAAAATAGGGTTTAGAGCTTGTAATTCTATTGGTCCGGTTCCGACAGTTTAAAATACCGTAAAATTCTGGAATTTCCTTTAAATCGGTTAATCGGTTTTCAATAAAAAGTTTATGAAATCTCCTATATTCTAACTTAATTCTCTCTTATCTAAACTCAAGTTATTGCTAATTAATTGAGTCTAACTAATGGTTTAACCGAAATCTATTTATTTTCAATTATTTGATAAAAATCGAACAATTAAACGAAAAACGGTAAAAAGATTTCGGAGGATGTTACATTACCACCCTCCTTAAAAAAAATTTTGTCCTCAAAATTTAGTACCCGAGAATAGTTCTGGATACTCCTTTCTCATATCTAATTCTAGCTCCCAAGTGTAGTCCTCCGCATCTTCTTTTCCCCATGCTACCTTTACTAACTGCACGGTCTTGTTCTGAAGTTGTCTGGTGCTTGTATCTACGATCCGTGTTAGTTGTACACAGAAAGTTAGATCCTCTTTTAACTGTATTGATTTAGGTTCAAGGAAGTGTGTGGGGTCAGATTGATATTTTCTGAGTTGGGAGACATGAAAAACATCATGGTGGTTTGATAGATGTGGAGGCAAAGCGACTTGGTATGCAATTGATCCGATTCGCTTCAAGATTTGGAATAGGCCAATAAAGCGAGGATTTAGCTTCTTGACTTTAATTGCTCTACCAATTCCTGTTGTAGGAGTAACCTTCAGAAATACGTGGTCTCCTTCCTGAAATTCTAGAGGTTTCCTCCTGGTATCTGCGTAACTTTTCTGGCGGCTTTGAGCGGCAAGCATCTTGCTCCGTATTTTCTTGATCTGCTCGGTGGTCTACTCGACTAAATCAGGCCCTGATAAAGTTGATTCTCTTGTCTCGTACCAGCATAGGGGAGATTGGCACTTCCGTCCATACAGTGCTTCGTAAGGAGCCATGCCGATGCTAGCGTGATAGCTATTGTTGTATGCGAATTCGGCTAATGGTAAGTATCGATCCCAATTTCTACGTTGCTCCAGTATATAAGCTCGTAGCATATCTTCCATGGTTTGAATCGTTCTTTCAGTTTGGCCATCTGTTTATGGGTGATAAAGCGATTGCTTAAACACGACCATGATGAGCATATACGTAAAGCTCCCCAAAATCGCGAGGTAAACCTTGGGTCTCGATCAGAGATAATAGTTGAAGGAGTCCCATGCAACCTTATAATCTCTTGAATATATAGCTGAGCTAGTTTTTCCAGCGGATAATTTGCTCGAATGGGCAGGAAATGAGCAGATTTGGTTAATCTATCCACAATAATCCATATCGCATCATATCCTGCTGATGTCCTTGGTAACTTCATTATAAAATCCATGGAGATACTCTCCCACTTCCACTCAGGGATTTCCAAGGGTTGTAACATCCCAGAAGGTTTCTGATGTTCCGCTTTCACCTTCTGACAGGTCAAGCATCTGCCCACGAAGTTTGCTACATCTGACTTCATGCCCGGCCACCAAAACATTTTCTTGAGGTCTTGATACATCTTGGTTATGCCAGGATGTACAGCGAATTCACCTCTATGCACTTCTTCTAAGATTCTTGTTCGGAGATCGTTCCTTTCGGGAACACACACCCTGTCGTGACAGCGGATGCCTTCTTTATCTTGGGCAAAATCCGTTAGCTTCCCCGATTGCACGAGATTAATCGTATGCTGAAAATTAGCATCCTGCTGCTATGCTTATCGGATCTGGTCCTTAAAGCTACTGGTTGTCTTAATTTGGTGTAACAGAAGGGTCTTGGGAGTTGCAAGGATTCCCAAATTAAGATTTCGAAAGCTTTCAATAAGCTCTGCCTCTTTAATCTTCATCCAGGCTATGGTCAAGGACTTCCTACTCAACGCGTTAGCTACGATGTTTGCCTTACCTGGGTGGTATTTCAACTCAAACTCGTAGTCTTTGAGGAGTTCCATCCATCTTCGTTGCCTCATGTTTAATTCCTTTTGATCAAAGAGGTACTTCAAGCTCTTATGATCATAAAAGACCTCAAACCTCACTCCGTACAGGTGATGTCTCCATATTTTTAGAGCAAATACTACTGCTGCTAATTCGAGGTCGTGAGTCGGGTAGTTCCTTTCATGTGGCTTCAATTTCCTGGAGGCATATGCGACCACCCTCCCGGTTTGTATCAACACGCACCCTAACCCTTGTTGGGAAGCATCACAATAGACCTCAAATGGTCCATGAGGGTCTGGCAAAGCTAACACTGGTGTTGTAGTCAATCTCCTCTTCAAATCTTGAAAACTTTGTTCGCACTCCGGCGTCCACTCAAGTGGAACATTCTTTCTGGTTAGTTTGGTTAAGGGCAAGGCTATTCGAGAAAAATCTTTAACGAACCGCCTGTAATATCCAGCTAAGCCCATAAAACTCGACTTGAGGCGTAGTCGGTCTTTCCCGATTTAGAAGCGCTTCTACTTTGCTTTGAGGTCGTGACGGAGATTCCTCGGATGATACTACGTGGCCGAGAAATTTTACCTCCTTCATCCAAAATTCACATTTGGATAGTTTGGCATAGAGTTTCTTTTCTCTTAAAATTTGCAGAACTATCCGCAAGTGTTCCGTATGCTCTTGCTCCGTCTTCGAGTAGACAAGTATATCGTCGATGAAGACCACTACAAATTTGTCCAAATATGGACGGAATATTCGATTCATGTAATCCATGAATTCCGCTAGTGCATTAAATGGGTCCAAGCGACATCACGGTGTACTCATAGTGCCCGTAACTTGAAGTTAGAAAAGCTGTCTTTGGGATATCTTGTTCCCGAACTTCGAATGCGGTGGTATCCAGGCGCAAGTCAATCTTGGAGAATACTGTTGCACCTTGTAGTTGGTCCATGAGATCATCAATTCTTGGCAATGGATATTTATTCTTAATCGTCACCTTATTCAATTGTCTGTAATCCACGCATAGGCACATGCTCCCATCTTTCTTCTTGACCAACAAGACCGGAGCTCCCCATGGCGACGCGCTTGGCCATATGAATCCTTTCTCTAAAAGTTCTTCGATCTGTCTTTTTAGTTCCGTCAGCTCCATAGGTGACATTCGATACGGAGCTATAGATATTGGTCCTGCACTTGGAACCAACTCAATGGTAAACTCAATCTCTCTTTCCGGAGGAAATTCAGGAATTTCTTCTGGAAAAACATCAGGATATTCCTTAACAACCGGAATTTCTTCTAGTTCCTGCTCAGCTTCTGTCACATTAACTGACAAGAGGATATACCCTTGCTTCTTTGGCCCGAAAGAATTCAAATAGAAGAGTGTTGCGATGCAGGATTGAAAGTGAGACAGAGGGGAGTACCACTGTCTTATCAGAGCAATTGAGTACAACTCGATTGGCAGAAAGCCAATCCATGCCCAGAATTATGTCAAGACCAGACAGAGGGAGACAAATCAAATTGGCGGCAAAGGTCTTGCCCTCAATTCGAAGAGAAATATTAATGCATACTTGACTAGTTCTAATAGGTCCATTGGTAGGAGTAGAAACCAATAGATCATAAGGTAATTTAGAAATTGGCAATTGCAAGCGACTACGATTATGAGAAATAAACGAATGTGAAGCACCCGAATCATAGAGTACGGTTAGAGTCTCACCGTCCATGTCACAAGTGCCTTGGATTAGTCCTTCTGACTGGTTAGCTTCTCCCGCGCTCATTGTAAAGACCCGTCCTTGACGTTGGGATCGAGGCGGCTGTGATGGATTTCTGGTTGGACACTCATAAATCTTGTGGCCTGGCTCGCCACATCCGTAGCAGACATTCTAGCCTGCCAGACATGGCCGATCGCCATGATTCTTGCCACATTTTGTGCAAGTCGAATTTGGAAAAGACCTTTGGGGCTGCTTGCCATTGTTACTGTGGGAAATCTCCGCTGTTATTGTACGTTGGGCTTGAATCTTGGGCCCTGTGGGGCTAACCCCCTCCTGAAATTCCCACCAGATGCTCTGGCTACAACTAATTTTGAATTGCAGTCCTCCACCAGTCGGCATTTGTTCACCAACGTAGGGAAATCCCTAATCTCCATTGGCCCTATCGCAGTGAGAATGTCCTCTCGTAACCCACCTTCAAATTTAATGCACTTCCAAGCTTCATCTGGGTTCCTCTGATAAATTGTGGAGAATTTGCATAGCTCCTCGAACTTGGCGATGTATTCGGATATCGTCTTGTTTCCCTGACGAAGCTGCATAAATTCAAGCTCCTTGGCACTTGAGCGGAGTGGAAAGTATACAGTAGAATACATCCTTAAACATCGCCCAGGTGACTATGATGCGAGATTCTTCAAACAGTCTTCGTACGCCGTTCCACCAGAACTCGGCGTCTGCCTCGAGCATATAGGTGGCAAAAGTCACCTTCTGATGATCTGAGCAATCTAGAACAGAGAAAATCTTCTCTATGGCTTTGATCCACTCATCGGCTTTATCAGGGTTATACGCCCCTCGGTTTGGCGGTCGCCTTTCTAAACTCAGCAAATTTGAGATATTCCAGGTTAGCCTCTGGGCCATGTGGGTTCCCTTCACGACCTCTTTGCCAGTCGCTTTGCCTATTGTTCCATCATCACGGTGGGCTCTCAGCGGCTTGCTCCGCATTGCGTGAGCCATTTCTTACATTGTGGCCATGAAGTCGGTCAGTTCTCTGGAGCGGAGTTACGCACATGGCACCGCCTCGCCTTAGGAAGCCATTAAGTTCTAAGCACACAAAACAAAAGTTATTGAGTTGATCAGGCTCAATACTAAGTCTAATGTGCTAGTAAACAACAACTCTCACGGTCAGGCACTTCATACACATGCACAACTATATCTCAACCATACAGGCAAGATCTAGTGCATGTTATCGACTAAAAACCACAGAATATCGCGAGAAGCATAGTCAGTCAATCCTCGAGGCCTTAGCTAGATGAAGCTGCTCACGATACCAAAATGTAACACCCTACTAATTTAATATTATGCTTAAGTCATAGCATGAAATTAGGTAGGCGTGTTACCGTGTTAACACTATACTTATCTTTACGTGTCAGTATCACATCATAAAAGCAGGCGAAGCGGCCTTATTTGTTATGTGATAAACGTAACTAGCACTATAAGATGTAATAAGGTTCGATACAACGTAACAGAAAAGATACTGATAAGTGATATATTCTCAATTTGTTTATGTACATATGTATGTCGGAAACCAACGCTTCCGTGTATTTTTGTATATAGATTAAAAATAGAGGAAATAAAGAGACAGCAAAATCCCTATTGCTAAAAAAAAATAGAGGCAGAAATAGCAGGAGCCGGCTGTGTCCAAAGGGTCCAACTCGAGTCTGGGATAGCTACAGTGCAGGATCTCAATAGAAAGGAGTGGCCGTTGAGCTCTTACTTGACGTCTGAGAATGATGCTTGAAATATAACCGGGGTGAGAATTTAAGGAAATTCTCGGTAGGGTCCACGATGTGGTGTTTGTCTGACGTAACATTCATTCTCAGTTGCCTCGGGTTTTATTTAATTGTAAAAACATGTGTTCAAACTAAACTAACCATTTTAATGAGTTCAATAAAACATCTGGTCCGAGGCAAGGTTCAGTTTTACTTTAGACAACATAAGAAATAGAATAGGCTACTAACAGTAAAACATAGAATAATGAGCCTAACAAATAAACATACTGATGAAATGCGTAAATATAATGCACAAAGCTGTAAACATCCCGAAATAATCATGCCATGTAATCATGCATTCATGTAATCATGCAAACTCATACTTGAACTTTCCTTCATAAACTTTTCATTTCCTTTCATCATTTTTCCATCTCTTGGTCCCCAGGAGTTCTTGGCCATTTAGACTTCGGGCAATAGTGCGCTTCACGAGGATCGAGCTCGTTCCTATACAGGAATTGCCGGGTTTACTTTCCCCGACGTTCCCACCGATCTATTCCCCTTAACTTCTTATCTGGGGCTGGCCCAAGTAGCATGGAACTTTCATAGTGGCATAATCCTTTTCATAACTTTCATAACTTTCTTAAGGATGCACATGCATTAACATAGAATTCATAACTTGTGCATGGGTCCTACAAGTAATTTCGGCATAACGGAACGTGTCCACTTCCCCATGAATAGTGCTAGCCAACCAATACAGTTACACAATTTGCAATTTCAATATAGAGCAGCAATTATGCACATACATTCATAAATTCATTCATAGCTTCAACAAGCTTCAATAGGACTTTTAACTGATTTTGCCTATTTCTGCCCGGTTATGGTATAGCCCACCTTTATTTCAATTTAACTCCTTTAAACCTGATTTTTGGATATGTTGTAGCCTTATATGTCTAGTTTCTAACCTTTTTGGTCCCATTTAATTTTGATATATATAGCTCAAGATATTCAGATTTTATCCCGGCATGCCCAGTGGCTTGCCAGAATCAGGCAACTAAAAGTAAAAATCCACTAAAAATCGAAAACTAACTCAAATCATACGAAATTGGACTAATATTAAAGCTAACAGGGTAAAGTTTCATTTCCAAAAAGTTCCATTTCATTTGGCTTATTAGGGCTCGAGTTATTAGCCTCGAATTCTGACCTTCCTAAACTACCCTGTTCTAGCCCGGTTTGGACATAGGGCAAATTTCTTGGATCACTGGGAGCAACTGGGACGTTATCTAATTCTGAAATTTTTATGGAACATTATCCTATGTGTAAGCTTTCTAAAAAATTTAGTTTCATTCATTTTCAAGTAGTATAGGTCGTGTTCTATCTTGAAAAAGCTAGTCTGCCCAGATTCAGAGTCAGAACCCTAAGTCGAAATTTAAAAATTCATAACTCCCTCAATACTAAACCAAAAGCCTTATATGATATATCTATGGAAAGCCCTAGATGTCTAGTTTCATTTAAAATTGATTTCATCAAATTTGATTGGCTGTAGGCGGAGCCGTACACTCCGCCGTACGGACTGCCGAGAGTTTTTTGATTCTCTAACCCATCAGCTCTTTCTATTTTCATGGTTTCTTGCTTCCACTTCGGTTTGAATCAAACCAACAGCCCAAAACCAATCACACATCATCATAAACATTCATTTAATACATCAAGGAAGGTGGAAATAATTCAAACCCAGCCAGCCAAGTCCATGGATTTGATGCAAGAATCAAAACTCCTACTTTTGATCCAAGTGTTTGTGCTGGATTCTTGAAGCTTTGGATGAACAAGGCTGGAGTTTGCTTCAGTTTTTGGGGTGTGAGGAAGAGAGAAAGAGAGCTGAAGGAGAGAAGAGAAAAAGTGGCGTAAGAATGGTCTGAAGTGGGTGATAAAGGAGCTGAAAATCTGATTGCTTGAGTGACTTTTTGCTTGAATTTGATTGGCTCAAATTACTTGGCTGAAATTCAGCCAAGCTTCTCCATGGTTTAGTGGCCTTGTGGCGCCACTTTTTGGCTGGTAAGTGGCTGAGCTATTAGCCACTCAAAATAGGGTTTAGAGCTTGTAATTCTATTGGTCTGGTTCCGATAGTTTAAAATACCGTAAAGTTACCGATTTCCTTTAAATTGGTAAATTGGTTTTCAATAAAAAGTTTATGAAATCTCCTATATTCTAACTTAATTCTCTCTTATCTAAACTCAAGTTATTGCTAATTAATTGAGTCTAACTAATGGTTTAACCGAAATCTATTTATTTTCAATTATTTCATAAAAATCGAACAATTAAACGGAAAACGGTAAAAAGATTTCGGAGGATGTTACACACTAGGTCATGCCATGCCTCATGTAAGCCCTATCCCCTATATTCACACTAGCTGGGTCATGCCATGCCTCATGTGAGTCGTGGGTGAGGGGAGCTTAAATTAAGTCACCTTCCTTTTTGAAGGATCATACACTTAATTAAATCTCTTTTTATTAAAGCTTACGATGCAAAATATTTCTAAGTCCACAATTTTTGTAAAATTTTAGCAGCATAACGACTAGACCGAAGCTTTCCAAAATTTTGCCAAACAGAGAAGTCCAATATCACATATCATTAAGCATTATATCATCAACATATCATATTCATATCATCATCATTATAGCATCATGCTTGCACATAAACATAGGCATATTCTCAAGCAAAATTTTATGGGCTTAGCTTAATAAATTTGGTGCAAGCTTTTAATTGAGATTACCTCTTGTGTAAACTCTTTTATTAGGCATAGGGCCAATTTCATCCATTATCCTTTTTGAAACTTTTAAGTTGAATTATGAGGGTTTTTCCAATGCTTAGTGTAAAGGTCTTAGTGTCTTAAAGTTTATTTCTCATTATCCTTTAAATTTCACCATAACCAGTTTTTACTTTTACAGTGAGGCAGTAATTTAAAAAATTCACCATAATTTTACCTTTTATTCTTTTGCTTCAAATTTTGGTATGATTATACTTCTCTGAGTCTATTTTTAAACAAAATAAGCCCCACTCAAAAATTCATTTTGTAGCTTGAGATATGCACATTTTATTCTAACTGTTTAGACTTGAAAATTCAACTCGGGTCAGTGACTTTTCAACTCCACTGGGAGTTCCTCACATGGAATCTAACAAAACTGTTTTATGGGGTATTCCTCTATGTCTTAGCTTTCTAACAAACTTGGTCCCACTGAAAAAAATTTTTTGTAACTCCAGTTATAAGGTTTTTAGTGCAGACTGCCCAAATAGAAATCCATCCAAGAATAGCCAATTTTGAAAAATCATATCTCCCTCATTTTAAATCCAAATTTCACGTATTTATATGTTTGGAAAGCTCTTTGAGTCTACTTTCACAGAAAATTAGTTTCATTACATTTTGAGTTTTGTAGAACGAGTTATACGATACGCATTACAGACTGCCAGAAATCCAGCTTAACTAGTTTTTATGTTTTTCATATCAAACTTGTGGAGATGTTGCTATACCACTTCAAATCACCATTTTTAGGTTTTATCTCACCATCATATTTAAGGTTTTAATCACCAAATCAGTATTTTAAAACAAAAACAAAGCAAGATACAGAAAAACCATCATACCACATAATCTCATTTTAAGACAATATTTTCAACAAGGCAAGAAAAACTCATAGAGCAAGATATGGTTATGAGGCCTTGAAGCAAGTTCTAAAACCACCTAGCTATGAAGAGCTTAGGGGTTCTAGTGCTTGAAAAATACATGAAAAAGAAAGGTTAGAGTACTACCAAAGAGAGCTTCTTGAAGGATTTGAAATGTGGAGAAGATTAGAGAGAGCCTTCCTACTTGAAAGCTTGGAAATGGAGCTTGTGTATGGGTGATCGTGTTTCTCCAAAGACCAAAAATGGTGGTCCTTGAAGGGATTGTGAGGGTGGTGATGAAAATGAGGTGAGAAGTAGTAGGGAGATTGGAAGAAGAACAAGGAGGGTTAGAAGAACAAGAGAGTGGGGATGAGACTTAGAGAGAGGAGAGAGCTTTGTGTCTTTAGAGAGGAAATGAAAAATGAAGTGAGGGGGAGAGAGAGGGGGCTGATAGCGCATAAGGGGAGGGGGAGAGTGATGTGATTTTGCTTTTTACAAGAAGCAAGAGAGTGGGGGAAAACCTTAGAGCAAAAGAGGGAGTTGTGTTTCCTTTGAGTCTTGGCACTTGGGTAAAGACCATGTAGTGTTTTTTTTCAAGTGGTTAAAAGCATGACCTCTCTTAGGATTGGCATTGGGTGAATATGATCACTCCAAGTGTCACAATCTTGATGGAGGAGAGTACATCTCTTGTCTTGACTTAAGAAATACTACTAACATAGAGACTCTTGATCTAATGGTGTATGATGAGAAGGCAAATGGATGGTTGGATATGGCTCTTGCCTTGACCAAACTTTCAAACAATAATTAAAGGGAAGTTTCTAAATTTTTACAATTGTTACAATTATCTAAATGTTAATTAATTCAATTGGTTTAATTACACTTTAACACATTTTCATTGGAAAGGATTTTCCTCATTAATTATGTAAAGAAGTTGTGAGGGTTAATTTTTCATGTGATTAAGATGTGATGCTTGCCATGCTCTTAGTTAATAAGGTTAGGTCACCTTGATTTTATGTTCTAAATCATGAATTAACAGGGATTGGGTAATTAGGCTTTTAATTGTAACTTTTAATGCATTATGTTTCAATTGTTGACTTTTTCTAATTAATCGTTGACTTGTCTTTAATTTACTAAGCCTTTGCTCTCGAGATTAGCTGATTGGTTCTTAATTAATCGCTAACCCCCCTAATTAACTGGAAACATCGAGCTAATTAGCTTAGATGAAAATGGGGATATTCTGGATGCAAGGCTTAATCCTTAAGGAAATGGTTTCTCAATCTTTTCTATATTCCTATTGCCATAGATTCGAAGCGAATCTCAATCCTTAAAGAATTGGTTTCTCTTTCATCTTCAAGTTCTTTTTGCCATTGAGTTAAATCAGGTTTTAATCCAAAGGAATTTGTTTCTTATGCTCCTTTACGTTCCTTTTTCCATTGAATGGAAGGAAGACATATTACACAAGGAATTGGTTTCTCATTCTCTTTTACGTTCCTTTTGCCACTAATTGGAAGCAAGTTCTAATCCTTAAAGAATTGGTTTCTCTTACTTCTTTAAGTTCTTTTTGCCATTAAATGGAATCAACTCTTATTCCAAAAGGAATTGGTTTCTCATTTTCCTTTATGTTCTTTTTCCTATTGAATGGAAGAAAGTCTTAATCCACAAGGAATTGATTTGTTATTCTCCTTTATGTTCCTTTTGCCATTAAGTGGAAGGATGTCTTAATCCACAAGGAATTGGTTTCTCATTCTCCTTTATGTTCCTTTTGCCATTGATTGGAAGCAAGTGTTAATCCTTAAGGAATTGGTTTCTCTTTCTTCTTTAAGTTCTTTTTCCTGTTGAATGGAATCAAGTCTTAATCCAAATGGAATAGGTTTCTCGTTCCCCTCTATGTTCCTTTTGCCGTTGATTAGAAGCAATTCTTAACCCTTAAGGAATTGGTTTCTTTTTCTTATTTAAGTTCTTTTTGGCATTGGATGGAATCTAGTCTTAATCCATAAGGAATTAGATTCTCATTTTCCTTGATGTTCCTTTTGCCGTTGAATGGAAGCAAGTGTTAATTCTTAAGGAATTGGTTTCTCTTTCTTCTTTAAGTTGTTTTTGCTATTGATTGCAATCAAGTATTAATCCTAATTGAATTAGTTTCTCGTTCTCCTTTATGTTCCTTTTTCCATTGATTGGAAGCAAGTCTTAATCCTTAAGAAATTGGTTTCTCTTTCGTCTTTAAGTTCTTTTTGCCTTTGAATAGAATCAAGTCTCATTCCAAAAGGAATTGGTTTCTCGTTGTCCTTTATGTTCCTTTTGCTATTTATTGGAGGCAAGTCTCAATTTTGAATGTAACACCCTCCTCAGTATAGTATTATGCTTAAGTCATAGTGCCACACCTTGGAGTTGCTCTTTGTTACTGAAACGGACCTTATCGACAGCGACTTGGTAGTCTTCGGAAACTTCTGAAACTATCTGGAGACAACACGGAAATAGGAGTGAGAATTATAAATTCTCAGTAGGATTCTCTAAGTATCAATAATAATGTCATCGTTGTTATCTCCAGTTTGCTTCGGTTTATTATGAAAAAGGTGAACAGGCTATGTAGACTGTTTAATTTTACAGTTCGAAAATACAATGTCCGAAGCAAAGGTTCAGTTTTACTCATAGACTTGTCATCTGGGAGAGCCCATACAACACCAATTCATAAATTATAGTATGAATAATAACTGAAACATAGTAAAGCACAATAGCCTCAATATATTGGATACATAACTTCTGCACCTACCTTTTCGTGTATTTGAACTTATGCAAAAACATAAGATTTATGGGAAAAACCCATAAAAATCAATTCCTGAACGATATCATGGATAACAAGTGCAACATATTAAACTACACATAGCATTTGCACATAACATTATCTCTACTTGAACTCATGCATATACATAATATTTGCTTTTCTTTCTTCATCTCTCTTTTCATCATAAAATCTTTACGTGCCACATTCCAGAGTATGATCGCCATGTCATACCCCATCAGAGCGTGATTGCCATGTCACGTTCCTTAGGAATGTGGGATCTTCCTTTGGTACTTACACTAGCTAGGTCATGCCATGCCTCATGTAAGTTCTGTCCCCTGTACTCACACTAGCTGGGTTGATGCCATGCCTCATGCGAGTGGGGTGCTTGCATATGCCTTAATCTTTAGTCTTTAGTCTTTAGTCTTTAGCTTTTACTTGGCACACCTAGGCGTTACGTATCGTCGTCCCTAGGGTGCTTTTACTGCCCTTGGGTAGCCTAGCCTTGGAGTGAGCTCGTCAGCTTCACCCGTGACCGTCGTCACACCGACTCACCCGCAAAGGGACCCACGTGCCTCTAGTCTTGGAGGGATCTCATTCTGGTCACGTGCCTCTAATTGAAGGGATCTCTTCTGGTCACGTGCCTCGAGGGATCTCATCTGACCACGTGCCTTCAATATAGAAGGATCTCATCTGACCACATGCCTCCAGGGTAGAGGGTAGCTGCCTTCACAGGGAGAGATTCAAAGTGCAACTGCCTCCAAGTGAAGGGATTCACATCTTTATCTTTTAACTGCCTTCACAAGGAGGGATTCAAAGTGCAACTGCCTCCAAGTGAAGGGATTCACGTTTAATATATTCATATCTTTTCATTCTCATATATGGTCATGCATAGACGTGCTGAATGTACTCATACATATACTTCATCACTTACTTCCATATATCATTGCACATATGATCTTTATGTACGTATTCATAACGTATAAAGGCTCGTAGCCTCTTTACCATTCTACCGGCACTCATACATATACTACATCATTTACCTTCGTATACCACATATCACGCTTATATCATTCTTGCATACAAACATTCCTAGTGTCATAGACTTCTGCCGTAAATTTGGCAGCATAACGGATCAGTTCCGTTTCCTCATGAATTGTGTCAGTTCTCACAGACAAACTAGTCATAGCAACATAATCAATTTAACACATATATATATCAATGTCAAATTGGCAATCCTTAACTCAAACCTTATATGTGCACTAACACTTGTAAAATTATCAATTTGACCATTCTGCCAATCATACTCTGTTCTGCCCGGATTTTGTATAATCCACCTTTGTCTCTATTCAACTCATTTAAATCTGAGTTTTGGGTATATCATAGCTCTATGTGTCTACTTTCTAACCTCTTTCGTCCCATATCATTTTGATCTACACAACTCAGGATATTTAAATTTTGCCTTAGCTTATTCAGTCACTAGCCCGAATTACACTCCTGGAAGTATAAATTCACTAAAAATCGAAACTAAGCTCAAATCATACGAAATTGGTCTCATATTGAAGCTAATAGGACAACTTTTCATTTGCCATAAGTTTCATTCCATTTGCTTTAGTATAGCTTGAGTTATAAGTCCTGAAACTCGACCTTTCTGAACTACTCTATTTTGGCTCGGTTTGGACATATGGTAACTTCCTCGAATCACTGGGGACAATTGGGACCATAACAAACTCGAAATTTCATATTGGAATGTTCCCCTATGTGTAAGCTTTCTGACAAAGTTGGTTTCACTCAATTTGGAGTTGCATAAGGCGAGTTATACCCTCCTCAAGTCACCCTGCCCGGATGAAAGTCTTGGTTCCTAGGTTAACATTCAAAAATTCATATCTCTCTCACTACTAATCCAATGGCCTTATATTATGTATCTATGGAAAGCTCTGAATGTCTACTTTCATGTAAAAACATTTTCATTAGATTTAACCAATTGTAGGCGGCGCCGTACACTCTGCCGTATGGACTGCCGTGGAATTCCTCAACTAGACAGTATTCCAACTTTCACTTCTTCTAGTTTTCTTCTTCTAACCTTAATTCCAACTCAATATTTCATGGTAATTCAATCATAATCCATCATAATACATTTATTAACTCATCAAATACATGAAGAAGAATACAAGATCATATAGCCATAGGGCAAATAATTCAAGAATAGAATTAGAATCCTACCTCTTTGGAGTATGATTTAAGCTAAGTGCTGAAACTTGGAGTGTTAGAACCTTGCTAAGCTTGAAGGAGTAATGGAGTTGATTGAGAGAAGGGAAGAAGGAGGCTGGAACAAGAGGGAGAGAAGGAGGTGTAGATCAGTCAGAAATGAGGGGGAGAGACTGACTTAAATATATGGGGGGTAGTTGGGATTATGAGTGTTGATTGGTTGAAATTTTGTGATTGAAGTTCGGCCATGTCTCCCACTGTTGTGGCCAAATTGCTCTCCACATCGTTCCAAAAGTGGGATATGCTTCCGTCCAACTGAAATCGGAACTCGTCTCTATTATGCTTGAAGTCGGAACTCGTGCCATTTTACTTGAGCTTGGAGCTAAAGCCGGATGTCGGAACTCATTCTTCTTGCTTGTGACTTAAGGAAATCTTGTCTGCTTTATTTCGAGACTTGGACGTAAGGTCGGAGGTCGGAAGTCTTCAAGCTTGCAATCATATAATCTCGGAACTCCCCATTCAAACTCGGGAGCATGGCGAGAGATGGAAAGCTCCAGGGAATAAGATCGGATATCGGAACTCATTACATCAAAATCGGACGTTGGCACTTGTATCATTGTTTTAAAGCATCAACTTGGGTCAAGTCTGAAGTCGGGATGAGGATGCTTAAGGTCAGAACTCAGGAATTCGAAATCACATTATCAAACCCAAGTTCTTAAACCCGGAAGTCTGTATTTTATATACAGTGTACTTGACGAGATCGGAAACCGGATATATTTCCTTGAAACATGAAGTCGGAAATCAGAAATCACTCCATGTTGTTCGGACTTGAAGGTTAAACTCAGAAGTCGTGGAAAACAATCTAGATGAAGTCGGAAGGTTAAGATCTGACAAACACGGAAATCATGAATAATCTCATTGAGACCTGGACATAAGTTTGGAGATCGGAAATCATGTCCCAGTATACTTTAACTCAAAGTCGAATATTAGAACTCGGAAGTCACTCATTTAACTCGAAACTAGAATATGAAGTCGGAAATCATGAATGATCAAAATAAGATTAAGTCAGAAATTGGACACTAGAAGTCAAGACGAACTCGGGACTAGGAAATAATCCCATCTGTCTGGAATTGGAAGATGAAGTCAAAAATTGAAATTGATCAATCTTGAGAGCTAAGTCAGAACTCAAAAATCGGGATGTTACATTGAAGGTATTGGTTTCTTCATTTTCTTTGAGTTCTTTTTGCCATTGAATGAAATCAAATCTCATTCCAAAAGTAATTGGTTTCTCATTCTCCTTTATACTACTTTTGCCATTGATTGGAAGCAAGTCTTAGCCCTTAAGGAGTTGGTTTCCCTTTCTTCTTTATATACTTTTTGCCAATAAATGGAATCAAGTCTCATTACAAATGAAATTGGTTTCCCATTCTCCTTTATGATCCTTTTGCCATCGAATAAAAGGAACTCTTAATCCATAAGGAATTGGTTTCTCATTATTCATTATGTTTTTTTTACGATTGACTGGAAGCAAGTTTTAATCCTTAAGGAATTGGTTTCTCTTTCTTCTTTAAGTTCTTTTTGGCCCATGAATGGAATCAAGTCTGAATCCATAAGGAATTGGTTTCTTTTTCTTCTTTAAGTTCTTTTTGCCATTGAATGGAAGGAAGACTTAAGCCACAAGGAATTGGTTTCTCATTGTCCTTTATGTTCCTTCTGCTATTGATTGGAAGCAGGTCTTAATCTTTAAGGAATTGGTTCTCTTTCTTCTTTAAGTTCATTTTGTCGTTGAATGGAAACAAATCTTAATCCAAAAGGAGTTGGTTTCTCATTCTCCTGTATGATTCTTTGCCCACTGAATGGATGCAAGGCTTAATCCGTAAGGAATTCGTTTCTCATTCTTATCTATATTCCTATTGCCATAGATTCGAAGTGAGCCTTAATCCTTAAGGAATTGGTTTCTCTTTCTACTTTAACTTCTTTTTGCTGTTGAGTTAAATCAAGTTTTAATCTAAAAGGAATTCATTTCTCATTCTCCATTACGTTCCTTTTTCCATTGAATGGAAGGAAGACATATTACACAAGGAATTGGTTTCCCATTCTCCTTTATGTTGCTTTTGACATTGAATGGAAGGAAGACTTAATCCACAAGGAGTTGTTTTCTTATTCTCCTTTATGTTCCTTTTGCCATTGATTGAAAGCGAGTTTTAATCCTCAAGGAATTAGTTTCTCTTTCTTCTTTAAGTTCATTTTGCCATTGAATAGAATCAAGTCTTAATCAAAATGCAATTGGTGTCTCGTTCTCCTTTATGTTCCTTTAGCCATTCATTAGAAGCAAGTCTTAATCCTTAAGAAATTGGTTTCTCTTTCTTCTTTAAGTTCTTTTTGCCATTACATGGAACAAAGTCTCACTTTAAAAGGAATTAGTTTCTCATTCTCTTTTATGTCCCTTTTGCCATTGAATGGAAGGAAGTCTTAATCCACAAGGAATTGGTTTCTCATTCTCCATTTTGTTCCTTTTGCTATTGATTGGAAGCAAGTTTTAACCCTTAAGGAATTGGTTTCTCTTTCTTCTTTAAGTTCTTTTTACCATTAAATGGAATCAAGTCTCATTACAAATGGAATTGGTTTCTTACTCTCCTTTATGGTCCTTTTGCCATCGAATGGAAGGAACTCTTAATCCATAAGGAATTGGTTTCTTATTATTCTTTATGTTCCTTTGGCTATTGATTGGAAGCGAGTTTTAATTTTTAAGGAATTCGTTTCTCTTTTTTCTTTAAGTTCTTTTTTCCTATGAATGGAATCAAGTCTAAATCCATAAGGAATTGGTTTCTTTTTCTTCTTTAAGTTCTTTCTGCCATGGAATGGAATAAATTCTCCATCCGAAAAGAATTAGTTTCTCATTCTCCTTTATGTTCTTTTTTGCCATTGAATGGAAGGAAGACTTAAGCCACAAGGAATTGGTTTCTCATTCTCCTTTATGTTCCTTCTGCCATTGATTGGAAGCAGGTCTTAATCCTTAAGGAATTGGTTCTCTTTCTTCTTTAAGTTCATTTTGCCGTTGAATGGCAACAAATCTTAATCCAAAAGGAGTTGGTTTCTCATTCTCTTGAATGATTCTTTGCTCACTGAATGGATGCAAGGCTTAATCCATAAGGAAATGGTTTCTCATTCTTTTCTATATTCCTGTTGCCATAGATTCGAAGCGAATCTTAATCCTAAAGGAATTGGTTTCTCATTCATCTTCAAGTTCTTTTTGCCATTGAGTTAAATCAAGTTTCAATCTAAAAGGAATTCGTTTCTCATTTTCCTTTACGTTCCTTTTCCCGTTGAATGGAAGGAAGACATATTACATAAGGAATTGGATTTTCATTCTGTTTTACATTCCTTTTGCCATTGATTGGAAGCAAGTTCTAATCCTTAAGGAATTGGTGTCTCTTACTTCTTTAAGTTCTTTTTGCCATTAAATGGAATCAACTCTTACTCCAAAAGGAATTGGTTTCTCTTTCTCCTTTATGTTCTTTTTCCCATTGAATGGAAGAAAATCTTAATCCACAAGGAATTGATTTGTTATTCTCCTTTATGTTCCTTTTGCCATTGAGTGGAAGGATGTCTTAATCCACAAGGAATTGGTTTATCATTTTCCTTTATGTTCCTTTAGCCATTGATTGGAAGCAAGTGTTAATCCTTAAGAAATTGGTTCTCTTTCTTCTTTAAGTTCTTTTTCCTATTGAATGGAATCAAGTCTTAATCCAAATGGAATAGGTTTCTCGTTCTCCTTTATGTTCCTTTTGCTGTTGATTGGAAGCAAGTCTAAATCCTAAAGGAATTTGATTGTCTTTCTTAGTTAAGTTCATTTTGCCATTGAAAGGAATCAAGTCTTAATCCATAAGGAATTGGTTTCACTATCTTCTTTAAGTTTTTTTTGCCATTCAATGGAGTCAAGTCTTAATCTAAATGGAATTGATTTCTTGTTCTCCATTTTGTTCCATTTCCCATTGATTGAGAGCAAGTCTTAATCCTAAAGGAATTGGTTTCTCTTTCTTCTTCAAGTTATTTTCACCATTGAATGGAATCAAGTCTTAATCCAAAAGGAATTGGATTCTCATTCTCTATTAAGATTTTTTTGCCACTGAATGGTAGCAAGTCTAAATTCATAAGGAATTGGTTTCTAATTATTCCTCATGTTCTTTTTTTGATTGATTGGAAGCGAGTATTTATCCTTAAGGAATTGGTTTCTCTTTTTTCTTTAAGTTCTTTTCCCCATTGAATGGAATCAAGTGTAAATCCATAAGGAATTGGTTTCTCTTTCTTCTTTAAGCTCTTTTTGCCATTGAATGGAATCAAGTCTCAATCCAAAAGGAATTCGTTCCTCATTCTCCTTTATGTTCCTTTTGCCATTGAATGGAAGGAAGACTTAATCCACAAGGAATTAGTTTCTCATTCTCCTTTACGTTCGTTCTGCCATTGTTCGGAAGCTGGTCTTAATCCTTAAGTAATTGGTTTCTCTTTCTTCTCTAAGTTATTTTTGCTGTTGAATGGAATCAAGTCTTAATGCAAAAGGAATTGGTTTCTCATTCTCCTTTATGATTCTTTTGCCACTAAATAGAAGCAAGCCTTAATCCATAAAGAATTAGTTTCTCTCTCTTCTTTAAGCTCTTTTTGCCATTGAAACGAATCAAGTCTCAATCCAAAAGGAATTCGTTCCTCATTCTCCTTTATGTTCCTTTTGCCATTGAATGGAAGGAAGACTTAATCCACAAGGAATTGGTTTCTCATTCTCCTTTATGTTCCTTTTGCCATCAATTGGAAGCAAGTGTTAATACTTATGGAATTGGCTTCGCTTTCCTCTTTAAGTTCTTTTTGCCATTGATTACAATCATGTCTTAATCCAAATGGAATTGATTTCTCGTTCTCCTTTATGTTCTTTTTGCCATTGATTTGAAGCACGTCTTAATCCTTAAGGAGTTGGCTTCTCTTTCTTCTTTAAAGTCTTTTTGCTATTGAATAAAATAAAGTCTTAATCCAAAAGGAATTGGTTTCTTATTCTCCTTTCCGTTTCTTCTGTCATTGAATGGAAGCTAGTCTTAATTCACAATGAATTGGTTTCTCATTCTCCATTATGTTCCTTTTGTCATTGATTGGAAGCAAGTGTTAATTCTTAAGGAATTTGTTTCTCTTTCTTCTTTACATTCCTTTTGTCATTGAATGGAATCAAGACTTAATCCAAATGGAATTGGTTTCTCATTCTCCTTTATGTTCCTTTTGCCGTTGATTGGAAGTGAATCTTAATCCTTGAGGAATTGTTTTCTCTTTCTTATTTAAGTTCAAGTTGCCACTAAATGCAATCAAGTCTTAATCCAAAATGACTTGGTTTCTTATTGTCCTTTATGTTCCTTTTGCCATTGATTAGAAGCAAGTCTTAATCCTTAAGGAATTGGTTTCTCTTTCATCTTTAAGTTCTTTTTGCCATTGAACGGAGTCAAGTCTAGATCCAAAAAGAACTGGTTTCTTATTCTCCGTTCTGTTTATTTTGCCATTGAATGCAAGCATGTCTTAATCCACAATGAATTGGTTTCTCATTTTCCTTTATGTTTGTAACGCCCAGAAAATTTTAATCGTTTTTAATCGGAGTGTTCGATTTTTAGCAAATAAAGGTGATTAATTAGGATTCGATTTAGAATTCACTTAAATCTAATTAAGTGTGATTTAGAAGTAATTAAGCTTGATGAAATTAGATTAGAACCATAGGAAACTTCATAGGATTCTTCTAAAACCGGTTTACCGATTTAAGAGAAATCGGTAAGATTTCGGTATTTAAGACTGTCAGAACTATAACATCCCCATATAACGTAATAGGAAATAATAAAAACAAACTTTTATTATTCACAATCTTGCCCCTGAACTTTTTAAAAAATAACATTTAGGTCTCTATATCAATAGAATTAGCAGAATGAGGTTTTAAATGAAGCAGAATCACATAGCAAAAAGATAGAAACCTAAACCTCGACTGATTGAGCCACAGAGGTATCCATATGTGAAATGAAATGGGATACCTCTAGACTTACCCATAATTACAAAAATGCCATTAGCCATGAAAAACAAAAACAGAAATTTGCAACATGTTTAGTGTGCACTGTTAATCGATTTACTCGATTTTATTGAGTTTGTAGGGTTAACTAAAAAGTTAATTAGAGGTTAACTAGGACTTGATTAGAGTTAAATTAGAGAAATTAGGACTAAGATAGAAACTTATAAAACCTCACAAAATCCTTCAAAACCATTTTACCGATTTAAAGGAAATCAGTAGAATTTCGGTATTTTAAACTGTTGGAACCAAACCAATAGAATTACATGCCCTAAACCCTATGACTTAAGGCTGAATACTCAGCCATTCAACCTCAAAAAAGTGGCGCAAGAAAGGCCACAAGGAAGGGGAGTGATGGCTGAAATATAACCACAAAAATCCTAGCCAATCACAACTCACACTTCCAACTACCTCTTTGTATTTGAACCAGATTTTTCCTTCTTTCTCTACCCAATTTTTGAGCTCCCTGTTCTAGTAGCCTTCCTCTCCTCTTTTCTTCATCCTCTTCATCTCCTTCTTCCACTTTCAGCCTCCCTCAAGCTTCTTGCATCCATATCCTTCACTAGAACTCAAGACTAGCTAGTTGTTGCTTCAAAATAAAGGTAGGATTCCAATTCTTGTCTTGATTTTCTGATTTGGGTGGCTGGTGGTGGTTTGTTTCCTCAATTTTTGTTGTATTGATTGAGTGATTATGATGATATATGGCTGGTTTATTGGCTGTTTGTGAGATTAAAACCGAAGTGGAAGCAAGAAGGGATTAAGATAGGAAGAGCTAAGAGGTTGGAGAACCAAAAACCCTCGGCAGTCCATACAGCAGAGTGTACGGCTCCACCTATAGCCGATTAAATTCGATGAAACTATTTTTATATGAAACTAGACATTCAGGGCTTTCCATACATATATCATATAAGGCTATTGGGTTAGTATTGAGTGAGATATGAATTTTGGAAGTTCGACCTAGGTTTTTGACTTTGATTTTGGGCAGACTGGGTTGTTCAGGGTAGAACTTGATCTATACTACTTGGAATTGAGTGAAACCAACTTTGTTAGAAAGCTAACACATAGTGTCCTATAAAAATTTCAGAGTCAGATAATAAACCTGTAACATCCGCTTTCCGAGCTCCGACTTTGCCCCAGGGTGGTCAATTCCGATTTTTGATTTCGTCTTCGAAAATAAGACAGAAGTGATTATTTCCGAGTTCCGAGTTCATTCGTATAATACCGATTTCCGATTTCATCCTATTCCCGACTTCATGTCTCAAGGCAATGGACCCGATTTCTGACCTCAGACCTTATTAGAACTCTTGATTTCCGACTTAATAATGGAGTGGCTAGATTTTCCCGATTTCCGACCTTATGCCTCAAATACAAAGGACATGAGTTCGAATCTTTGAATTGGTTTCTAGTCATGCACGAGTTCCGATCTACGATTTTATATCCAGCACTGACATTCCTGAGTTCAAATGAGGAGTTCCGAGATTATATGATTTCGAGCTCTATGACTTCCGACTTCCGAGCTGGATGCCAAGTCTCGAATAAACCAGACAAGATTTCCTCAGTCACAAACAAGATGGGACGAGTTCCGACATTAGGCTTCAGCTCCTAAAAATGTAAAAAGGTCACGAGTTCCGACTTCAACCATAATGGACACGAGTTCCGATTTCATGTGGGACGAAATCGTATCCCAGTTTTTGGACGACGTGGAGAGCAAGTTGGCCACAAAAGTGAGAGCGTGGCGAACTTCAACCACAAATCTTCAGCCAATCAACATCACATTTTCTTGTATTTAAGTCAGACTTCCCTTCTCATTCCCAGCTGATTTACGTCTCCTTCTCTTCTTCTTGCTGCAGCCTTCTCCTTCCCTTCCTCTCTCAACCAACTCCATCAAATCCCCAAGCTTGGTCAAGGTTCCATCAATCTAGAAATCAAATTCAGCAAGATCATACTCCAAAGAGGTAGGATTCTACTTCTATTCTTGAATTTCTTGCACTATGATTGCATGAGATTATACTCTTCTTTATGTATTTGATGAATTATTGGATGTATTATGATGAATTATGATTGGATTAATATAGGATTAATATGAAATCTTGAGTGGCAATTAGAATTAGAAGAAGAAAACTAAGAGAAATGGATGGATGAGGGTGCTGTCTTGGTGGAGATTCCACGGCAGTCCGTACGGCGGAGTGTACGGCTCCGGCTACAATCGGTCAAATTCGATGAAACCATTTTTAAATGAAAGTAGACATTCAGGGCTTTCCATAGATATATCATATAAGGTTATTGGATTAGTATTGAGAGAGATATGAATTTTTGAAGTTTGGCCTAGGGTTTAGGATTTTCATCCGGGCAGGGTGATTTGAGGAGGGTATAACTCACCCTATGCAACTCCAAATTGAGTGAAACTAACTTTGTTAGAAAGCTTACACATAGGGGAACATCCCAATATGAAATTCCGAGTTTGTTATGGTCCCAATTGTTCCCAGTGATTCGAGGAAGTTACTCCATGTCTAAACCGAGCCAAAACAGGGTAGCTCAGGAAGGTCGACTTTCAGGACTTATAACTCGAGGTATACTCAAGAAAATGGAGTGAAACTTGTGGCAAATGAAAGGTTGTCCTGTTAGCTTCCATATGAGGCCAATTTCGTATGATTTGAGCTTAGTTTCGATTTTTAGTGAATTTATACTTCCAGGAGTGTAATTCGGGCTAGTGACTGAACAGGTTGAGGTAAGATTTGAATATCTTGAGTTATATGGATCAAAATGATATGGGACCAAAGAGGTTAGAAAGTAGACATATAGAGCTATGACATATCAAAATTTCAGATTTAAATGAGTTGAATAGAAATAGAGGTGGGTCATATGAAATTCGGGCAGAACCGAATAGAATGTGGCAGAATGGCCAAAGTGATAGTCTCACAAAATGACCCAGTTGGAGATTTCACAAATATTAGGGAAACATATAAAGTTTGAATGGAGGATTGCCAGTTTGACATTGATATATATATGTGTTAAGTTGATTATGTTGCTTTGACTGATTTGTCCGTGAGAGCTGGCACTATTCATGAGAAAATGGACCTGATCCGTTGTGCTGCCGGATTTACGGCAGAAGTCTAAGAAGCTATGAATGTTTAGATGTAAGGATGAATTAAAGTATAAATGGGTATGTAGAAACCCTATATTCAAGAATGACATAATTATGTTATGAGGTATGTGAGGGTAAATGATGTAGCATATGCATGAGTACCGGTAAAATGGTAAGGAGGCCACGGGCCTTTATATGTAATAGACATGTATGTGAAAATCATGTGTGCAATGATACATGAAAATAAATGAGGTATATGTACGAGTACACTCAGTATGACTATGCTTGATTATACATGAGAATGAAAGAATGTAAATATATTGAATGTGGGTCCCTTCACTCGGAGGCAGTTAATTGAGGTCCCTCCCTGTGAAGGCAGTTAAATGACAAAGACATGGGTCCCTTCACCTGGAGGCAGTTGCATATTGGGTCCCTCCTCGTGAAGGCAGCTAAAGACTTGGGTCCCTCTATGTTGGAGGCAGTTGCACATTGGGTCCCTCCAACCTAGAGGCAGTGGATCCCCTTGCGGGTAAGTCGGTGTGACGACGGTCACGGAGTGAAACCGACGAGCTCACTCCAGGCCAGCTACCCAAGGCGATAAATGCACCCTAGGGATCGGCGATACGAACGCCAGGCGCAAGCAAGTAAAAGACTAAGGACTAAAGGCTAAAGATTAAAGTATATGCAGACACCAGAGCTTACATGAGGCATGGCATGACCCAGCTAGTGTAAGTACCGAATGAAGGTCCCATATTCCTAAGGAACGTGACATGGCGATCACGCTCTGATGGGGTATGACATGGCGATCATACTCTGGAATGTAGCATGTAAAGATTTTATGATGAAAAGGAAGATGAAGAAAGAAAAGCAAGTTTTATGAATACGCATAAATTTAAGTATGAATAAAGTTATATGCAGATGTTATATTCCCAACATATTGATGTTATGTGTGTCGTAATATGCTACAGTTGTTATTCGTGGTATTATATTTGAATGAAGTTATGGGTTCTCCCAAATGCTAAGTGTATGATTAAAATGAACTTTGCTTCGGATAAGATTTTTTTCGAAACGTAGAATTAAACAGTTTGTGCAGCATGTTCACCTTTTTCATAATAAACCGAAGCAAACTGGGGATGACAACGATGACATTCCATGTGTATTATAGAGAATCCTACTGAGAATTTATAATTCTCACTCCTATTTTCCGTGTTGTCTCCAGAAAGTTCAGGAGGTATCAGAGTAGCGCAGCGGGAGTTGCTGTCAGATAAGGTCCGTTCAGGTAACCGTAACAACTCCAGGGTGTGGTACTATGACTTAAGCATAGTACTGTACTTAGGAGGGTGTTACAAAACCATTTGCTCCCAGTGTTCCAAGAAAGTTGCCCAGTGTCCAAACCGGGCCAAAATAGGGCAGTTCAAGGAGGTTAGATTTCGAGGCTTATAACTCGAGCCCTACTAAGTCAAATGGAATGGAACATTTTTCAAATGAAATATTGTTCTATTAGCTTTAATATGAGGCCAATTTCGTATGATTTGAATCAGTTTTCGATTTTTAGTGGATTTTTATTTTTAAGTGTGTAATTCTGGCCAGCTACAGGGCAGGCTGGGATAAAACCTAAATAAGTTGAGCTACATTTATCAAAATTAGGTGGGACCAAAGAGGTTAAAAAATAGACACATAACACTTCAACATATCCAAAATTCAGGTCTAAATGAGTTAAAATGAATATAAGGCTTCATTTCTAAAAACCGGGTAGAATTGATATAATAGGCAGGATTGATCATAAGGGTCCAATCCCTACATGGTTGATATTATTATGATATATAAGGGTCCAATCCCTACATGATTGACATTATTGTGATATGTTTGCTACTCTATGTTGAACTTTTGCTTGATTGATTTTACTGGTAGCCGGCACTATTCACAGGGAAACGGATCTGATCCATTATGCTGCCAAATTTTCGGTAGAATTGTAAGAAGGTCATGAACACTTGTATGTTATGAATAGGTATGTAGAAAATATGTATGCAAGGATATATGAACGTAAGTGATGAAGCATATGCATGAGTGCATTCAGCATATCTATGCATGATTATGTATGAGAATGATAGATTATAAATATATAAAATGAGATCCCTCCAAGACTGGAGGCACATGAATCCCCTTGTGGGTTAGTACTATGTGACAAATCAGACTACCCAAGGGCAGTTAAAGAATAAAGATTAAAGCATATGCAAGCGTCCCATTCACATGAGGCATGGCATCGACCCAGCTAGTGTGAGTAAAGGGGATAAGGCTTACATGAGGCATGGCATGACCCAGCTAGTGTAAGTACCGAATGAAGGTCCCATATCCCTAAGGAACGTGACATGGCGATCACGCTCTGATGGGGTATGACATGGGGATCATACTCTGGAATGTGGCATGTAAAGATATGATGATGAGTCTATATTCCTAAGGAAGGTGACATGGTGATTACGCTCTGATGGGGTATGACATGGCGATCATACTCTGGAATGTAGCATGATGATCCCACACCCTAAGGAATGTGACATGGCGATTACATTCTGATAAAGTATGACATGGCGATCATACTCTGGGACGTGGCAGAAAAACATATTTCTAAGGAATGTGACATGGCGATCACACCCTAATGGGGTATGACATGGCGATCATACTCTGGAATATGGCATGATAAGCAGAAGATAAAGAAAAATGAAGAAAGAAAAGTAAATGTTATGTATATGTATAAAATTCAAGTACAATTAAAGTTATGTGCAGATTTTATGTGTTCGGTATATTTATGCTATTGCATTTTATTATGTTTAAGTTATTATTCATAAAATAATTCATGAATCGACATTGTATGGGCTCTCCTAAATGCCAAGTGTATGACTAAAATAAACTTTGCTTCGGATAATATATTTTCGAACTATAAAATTAAACAGATTGTATATCATGTTCACCTTTTTCATAATAAACCGAAGCAAACTGGAGATGACAACGATGACATTATATATGATACTTAAAGAATCCTACTGAGAATTTAAAATTCTCACTCCTATTTCCGTGTTATCTCCAGATAGTTCAAGAAGTTTCGAAGATAACTGAAGTTGCTGTTAGATAAGGTCCGCTCAGGTAACAGTAACAACTCCAGGGTGTGGTACTATGACTTAAGCATAGTACTGTACTTAGAAGGGTGTTACAAGAACCGGATCAATAAAAGTTATGCTATGAGAACCCTAGAATGGATGGCCAAGATTTAGCCAAGATCCCCCCACATGTGGCACCACTTTCAGCCATGCAGAGTGGGAAGCCAAGCCAAATTGGAAGGCAAGATGGGATCCACCAATCAACATGAAGCTTGCTACAAAAATCTTCTCCTTTTCTTTCCTTCTCTTCTTGTAACTTTCGGCCAGCATAAGGAGCTGACCACTCTCCATTTCTCTTCTCCTCACACTCATCCCACTCCATCTTCATCCCCTCTTCAAGTTTCATCAAGAGTTGCTTCCATCTAAGACACCAAACTAACAAGTTTTCAACTAGACAAGGTAGGAATCCTACTGCACTTCTTATTTTCCTTGGTTTGGAGCTGTGTGTGGGGCTTGTATAACTTGTGATACTAATGTTATGTGAAGTGATGATGATGAATTATAGTTGATTATGCATGTATGTTATGATTAGAATTAGAATTGGTATGAAAGAACTTGAAGGAAGGAGAAAACTCATGAAGCTGGTAGGGTTTTTCCTCGGCAGTCCGTACGGTGGAGGGTACGGCTCCGCCTACAGCCGTTAAAACTCCATGAATCTATTTTTATGTGAAACTAGACATTCAGGGCTTTCCATACATATATAATATAAGGCCATTAGATTAGTATTGAGGGAGATATGAATTTTTGAAGTTTGACCTAGGTTTTTGAGTTTGATTCTAGGCAAACCAGGTTGTTCAGGGAAGAACTCGCCCCATACGACGTGGAATTGAGTGAAACCAACTGATACGAACTCAGGAGGGCAAATTGGACATTCCAGCACTAAAGGGCAAGATAGAAATTTCAACATGCCCGTGGGACCTATCACAAGGGCAAGAGCAAAGATGTTGAAAGAAAGCTTTGGGAACTTAGCCAAGTCATTTGTGGAAGAGATGCATCAAGAATGGGCTAAGGAAGAGAAGACAAAGCTAAATGGGCCACTTAGTGAAAGCGGGCAGGCCAAATCTCTAAGTGTGGCACAATGGGATTAAAATGTATTATGTCCATAATTGGGCCAAGTTTTATTTAATTAACTTTGTTAGTTTTTATTTGGAAGACATTTAGTTATTTTGAGGTGTTTTATTCAGCCCAATTGTTTGTTTAGTAAGTTGGGCCTTTTTCTAGTGGGCTTAGGTTTAATTTAACCTAATGTAAGAGGTATAAATTCCTCATAAACAAGTACAGCAGCAGTTTTGGCTGATTATTGAATTACATTTTCTGGTTTCTTCTAAGAAACTCTCAAGTGTGTGCAAGCGAGGAGTGATCATCTTTACTTGTTGCATCAAGAAACTGAATAGACTATTACAAAGGTAAAATTCTCTTGTGATATTTGTTTAGTTTCATCTTTCTTATCCCGATTATCTACGTTTCTAAGAACGGGTTTCTTAGGGGTTTAGTAGGGAGGGTGTTTATCCTATTGCTTGTCTCCTATCAAAGTGTGTGTTTGGGGTTTCGGGATCGTTATATCCTTGGGGTTCTGCATCATTTGGTATCAAGAGCAGGCTATAGATAAATTCCTATTTATCTGCGTTTTTGTTGGCCGCATTTTGTCATTCATTTTTTTTTCTGTTCTGGGTTTTTCTCTGCTGTCCCATTTTTTCTGTGTTGCTGTTCTATTTTTTCTGATTTGCTATTTTGTGTTTCAGATTAAAAAAAAAAACGTGAAAAAAAAAAGAAAAACGTGAAAAAAAAGAGTGTCTGCAGAATTCATTAGAAAAAAAAAACATGAAAAAAATTGAAAAAAAAAGGCGAAAAAAAAAACTGCAGAATTTCAGGATTTTGTTTCAGTGATTGTGGGTGTTTTTGTGAATTTTTGGTTGAGTCCTTGCGTTAATTTCATGTTTCGTCACTTTTAATCCAAAATTGAAACTACTTTTGGTGTGTTTCTTGTTTTGTTTTTTCTGCTGTCACCACTTTCTTTGGTTCCAATCTTGTGTTTTCTTGGCATATTCTTGATCTTAATTTGCACCAGTTTTTTCTTCATTTGTTAGTGTCTATTTCTTTCTTGCTGGTTTTTGCATTTCCTTTGGTCCTCAACTAGAGTTTTTTTTTGCTAGTTTATCATTCTTTTCTGTCCCAAATATTACGTGTGAATTTGAGTTTGTTTTGGTTTGTTTAATTTCTGAAGTGCAACAACCAAAAGTGGTCAAAGAGGTAAAAGGCAAGAGTGTTGAGTTCAAAAGAGGGTAAAAGCCTGAATTGAGTGCAAACATGAGTGCACCCAAATTTCTGAGTGAAAACACGTGAGAGAGTGAACTGTGAGGTTGTTTTATTAACACTTTGCAGGTTGTTTCCAATGGCTGAAGAGGAAGCTCCCATGACACCAGACATGAAGGTGATGTACCAAGCCATTGTTTCTCAATTTCAGAAATTGAATAGTAGACTTGATGATATGGATGAATGGAGAAGGGAAATGACACAAGATATCTCCGAGAGTAGTAGACGGGATGATCAGAGGCATAGACGAAATCACAATGATTTCAATCGTGAGCCATATGAGGAGGAATCTGATGGAGCTGAATCAGTTAGAAATAGGAGAGCTAGGAACCGAGGAAGACAAGATAGCAACATTAATGCTATCAAAATGCAAATTCCTCCATTCAAGGGAAGAAACGATGTTGAAGCCTACTTAGAACGGGAAAGAAAAGTTGAGATGATCTTTGCATGCCATTATTATATTGAAGAGAAGAAAGTGAGATTGGCTGCAGTGGAGTTTTCAGATTATGCACTAGTTTGGTGGGATGAGCTAATGAAGTCTAGAAGGAGGAATGGTGAGCGGCCTATTGAGACTTAGGAAGAGATGAAGCAAGTGATAAAGAAGAGATTTGTACCTTCTTATTATTACAGGAGGTGCACCAGAAATTACATAGGCTCACACAAGGTTCTAAATCAGTGGAGGATTACCACAAAGAGATGGAGATGCTCATGATCAAGGCCAACATAGAGGAGGACATGGAAGTGACTATGGCAAGATTTATGGGTGGTCTAAACAAAGAAATTGCAGATGTGGTGGAATTACAACATTATGTGGAGATGGATGATTTGTTTAGCATGGCAATGAAGGTAGAGAAGCAACAAAATCAAAGGAGGGCAGCCAAAGCATTTTCCAATTCCAACTCAAAGTGGAGTTCTAAATGGCCAAAATATGAGGACACCAAGAAGAATAAAGGTTCAGATTCCAAGAAAAAGGGGCTAGATACAACAAAGAAGAAAGGTATTTCTAACTCATCTTCTTCTATTGCTAATTCTAGACATAGAGATATCAAATGCTTCAAATGTCAAGGTTTGGGTCATTATGCATCTGATTGCCCAAACAAGAGGATGATGGTAATTAGGGGTGGAGAAGTTGTATCTGAATCTGATGATGGTAATGAGTCTGATGCGAGTGATAATATGCCACCTTTGGAGAATTGTTCTGATGCTGATGAGCATGTGGAGTATGCTGTGCATGGTGAGTCTCTTGTTGCTAGGCGTGCATTGAATTTGCAAGTTAAGGAAGACAGCTTGGAGCAAAGGGAAAATATATTCCACACCAGGTGCTTAGTTGGTGGAAAGGTATGTAGCTTGATCATTGATGGTGGAAGTTGTACTAGTGTTACGAGTACTACTTTAGTTTAGAAGCTAGGGTTGAAGTGTGATAAGGATCCTAATCCATATAGGTTGCAGTGGTTGAATGATAGTGGAGAAGTGAAAGTTACTAGACAGGTTGTGTGTTATGATCCATTATCCATGAACCCTAATTTCTGGTGTATTTTGTTTGTAATTCAATCAAGGAGAAATAAAAACACAAAAAGATGGAAGAGATAAGGAATGGAATTGGTTGGAGAGCGCCACAATCAAGGATGATTGATAAGCCAAGGGTGATCGCCACAAGAGCAATTGGAAACTCTTGATAAGACCTAGGGTTCCAAGCAAGAACCAAAGAGACACTTTTACTAAAAGTATTCTGATTTCTATTTGCCAAAAGTTGCCTTGAAAAGGTGTTTACAAGGTTTATAAAAGAAACTAAAGTTTAGCAAATGGGCTGCAACACTTAGCCCAATAGTAAGAATGAGTAAAAGACTAAATAGCTAAAAACAAGTGATGGGCTATATGAAATTACAAGCCCACTTACATTATTACTAACTTAAAATTAACAAGCCCAAAGATATAACTAAGCTTGTTCAGCCACGTGAATGCAATGGACTAGTGTTGGGTCTTCATCTTCTTGAATGGGCTTTGCCTCAAACAAACTTGAAATCATTTGGCCCAAAGCTTCCTTGGCTCTCTTTGATTTGGATCTAGTCATTGGTCCACCAAGTCCTTCCAAAGGATCTCCTCCTTGCCTTTGCTTTCGTGAGTCTACTTTATCTTCCTTGATCACATCATCCCTCCTTCTTCAAGAGAATTCGTCCTCGAATTTAGCTCCTCATTACCTACATCAAATAAGGACAAGTCAGCAACATTAAAAGTAGCACTTATCCCATACTCACCTGGTAAGTCGATCTTGTAGGCATTGTCATTTATTCTTTCCAGGACTTGGAAGGGTCCATCACCCCTAGGTTGGAGTTTGGATTTCCTTTGAGATGGAAACCTCTCCTTTCTCATGTGTACCCAAACCCAGTCACCGGGTTCAAATACAACCTTCTTTCTGCCCTTATTGGCTTGCTTTGCATAACTCTCCATTTTCTTCTCAATTTGGGCTTTTACTTGCTCATGCAGCTTCTTTACAAAGTCAGCCTTAGCCTGCGCATCTTTATGCTTAAAAACAGAAATGTTAGGCATAGGTAGTAAATCAAGAGGAGTCAAGGGGTTAAATCCATACACTATCTCAAAAGGAGAATAATTAGTAGTGCTATGGATAGCCCTATTATATGCAAACTCTACATGAGGCAAACACTCTTCCCATGACTTAATATTTTTCTTTATAACAGCCCTAAGGAGAGTAGAAAGAGTCCTATTAACTACCTCAGTTTGCCCATCAGTTTGGGGGTGACAAGTAGTTGAGAATAGCAATTTAGTACCAATCTTACCCCATAGTGTCCTCCAAAAGTGACTTAGGAACTTGGTGTCCCTATCACTCACAATGCTCTTAGGTAATCCATGAAGCCTCACTACCTCTTTGAAAAACAAGTCAGCCACGTGACAAGCATCATCCACCTTCTTGCATGGTATGAAATGAGCCATCTTGGAGAACCTATCCACCACCACAAAAATGGAATCCTTGCCATTCTTTGTCCGAGGCATCTAAAACAAAGTCCATAGATAAATCAATCCAAGGAAAATCAGGAATTGGCAAAGGAGTATAGAGTCCATGAGGCATTACCTTTGACTTAGACTTCTTACAAACAATGCATCTTTCACAAAATTTATGCACATCATGTTTCATGTGTGGCCAATAAAAATGTTCATGCAGTATGTCTAAAGTCTTTTGGACCCCAAAATGCCCCATTAAACCCCCCCTCATGTGCCTCTCTCACAAGCAACTCTCTAATGGAACATTTAGGCACACATAACCTTTTCTCTTTAAACAAATAATCCTTATGCCTAAAGTACCCATTTTGGACAGCATGCACACAATTCTTATAAATTTGAGAAAAGTTTGGATCATGCTCATACAATTCCTTTATATGCTCAAAACCAATGAATTTAGTTTCAAGAGTAGAGAATAGAGCATACCTTCTTGAAAGCGCATCAGCAACCACATTAGCCTTACCTTTCTTATGCTTGATCACATAGGGAAATTGCTCAAGGAACTCAACCCACTTGGCATGCCTCTTATTCAGCTTACCTTGTCCTTTTAAATACTTCAAGGACTCATGGTCACTATGAATCACAAATTCCTTGGGTAAAAGGTAATGCTGCCATGTTTGTAATGCCCTTACTAATGCATACAACTCTTTATCATATGTGGGATAGTTAAGAGCAGCACCATTTAATTTTTCACTAAAATAAGCAATTGGGTGCCCATCTTGCATCAAAACAGCCCCTATTCCCACACCAGATGCATCACATTCAATCTCAAAAGATTTTGCAAAATTAGGCAATGCAAGTATAGGTGCATGAGTTAATTTATCTTTGAGGGCAGCAAAAGCTTGCTCTTGTTTTTCACCCCATTTAAATCCCACATGCCTTTTAATTACTTCATTCAAAGGTGCAGCCAATGTACTAAAATCTTTAACAAACCTCCTATAAAAACTAGCTAAACCATGAAAGCTTCTTACCTCACTAACATTCTTAGGAGTTGGCCACTCTTGAATAGCTTTCACCTTCTCTTGATCAACCTGCACTCCTTGTGAGCTAACAACAAAACCAAGAAAAACCACATGATCTGTACAAATAGTACATTTTTCCATGTTGGCATACAATTTCTCATGCCTAAGAGCTTCCAAAACACTCCTCAAATGCACATGATGATCATCATAGGATTTGCTATAAATCAAAATGTCATCAAAATAAACCACAACAAACTTTCCTAGGAATTCCCTTAACACATGATTCATCAATCTCATGAAGGTACTAGGAGCATTTGTTAATCCAAAGGGCATGACCAACCATTCATACAATCCATATTTGGTTTTGAAAGCAGTTTTCCATTCATCCCCATCTCTAATCCTAATCTGATGATATCCACTCTTAAGATCAATTTTAGAAAACACACAGGCACCATGCAATTCATCCAACAAATCATCTAATCTAGGAATGGGATGTCTATACTTTACCGTGATGTTATTGATGGCTCTACAATCAGTGCACATCCTCCAAGTTCCATCTTTCTTAGGCACTAGAATGACTGGAACTGCACACCTGACTTAAGCTTTCTTGCACCCACCCTTTTTGCATCAAGTCTTCAACTTGCTTTTGAATCTCCTTCGTCTCTTGAGGATTACTCCTATAGGCTGGCCTATTAGGCAATGAAGCTCCTGGAATGAGATCAATTTGATGCTCTATGCCTCGTAGAGGGGGTAGACCGCGAGGTATCTCCTTGGGAAAGACATCTCCAAATTCCTCGCAACAAAGAAGAAACTCCACAAGGAAGAGAGTTAGTAGCACCTCGCTTCATTTAATTTACTTTCTTTACTCAAAAGTAAAAGCATTGGCTTTTTCATGAGCATAGCCTTTTTCACCTCTTTTTCTTTAATAAACAGATTTTGCAATTTTTTCTCTATTTTTCCACTCTCTTTTTCCATTTTTTTTTCGCTCTCTTTTTTTTTTCTTTCCTGTTTTTTTTTATCTCTCATTTTTGATTGATCCTCACCAACCTCTCTTGGAGACAAAGGGGCAAGAATAGTCTTGCGCTCTTTATGAACAAATGAAAACTTATTTGTGAACCCATCATGAAGAGCCTTCTTATCATATTGCCAAGGCCTACCAAGAAGTAAATGACAAGCCTCCATAGGCACCACATCACACAAAACTGCATCATCATACTTCCCTACGGAGAATTCCACTTCCACTTGCTTACTTACAATCATTTCACCATCCTCACTAAGCCATTGAAGCTTATATGGCCGTGGATGTGGTTTAGTCTCCAAATTCAGTTTTGAGACCATCCTTGCACTAGCAACATTAGTGCAACTCCCTCCATCAATAATTAAAGAACAAACCTTCCCTTGGATGATACACCTTGTGTGGAAAATATTTTCCCTTTGGCTTTCATCCAAATCCGTTGCTTGGCTGCCCAACAACCTCCTCACCATGAACAAATCTCCTTCGGGTGCAATTTCCTCATCATACTCATCCTCACTATTTGGGGCAGATTCGGATGAGGACTCACTAGTGATTTCTCCATTGTCTTTGAGAAGCATAGTCTTCTTGGTTGGGCATTCGGATGCTATGTGTCCTCTCCCCAAACACTTGAAGCATTTTATCTCACTACTTCTTGTCTTTTTAGAGGTCTCATTGGACTTGAATGGAGTTCTATGAGGTGCAGCCGTGGTGTTGCTAGAAGAAGTACCTCCCTCCTTCTTATTTCTTTCCTTCCAATTAGAAGAATTGAAATTAGAAGAGCTCCTCCTCAATGCACCTTTTCTCTTAAGTTGCTGCTCCACTTTGGTAGCTTGATGTACCAATTCCTCTAACTCCACATAATTTTGTAGCTCAACCACATCTCTAATGTCATTAGTCAGCCCATTCAAAAAACGTGCCATAGTAGCCTCCCTATCTTCATTCACATTGGCTCTAATCAAAGACACCTCCATCTCCTTGTAATATTCATCAACACTCCTACTACCTTGTGTGAGTCTTTGGAGCTTGTTATGAAGGTCCCTATGATAATAGGAAGGGACAAATCTCCTCCTCATTAACCTCTTCATTTCAACCCAAGTATCCACCAAAGGTTCTTCATATCTAAGTCACTCCTTTTACAAATGATCCCACCAAATGAAAGCATAATCTGTGAACTCCATGGCTGCCACCTTCACCTTTTTATCTTTAGTATAGTTGTGGCAAGCAAAAAGTTGCTCAATCTTCATCTCCCACTCTAAGTATACCTCTGGATCACTTTTCCCTTTAAAAGAGGGAATGTTGAGTTTTACTCCCTCAATTCTGTCCTCCCTAGCATCACCCTCATTATCTCTTCTCCTCCTTCCATCAAGCCTCCTTCTACCTCCATCAACATCATGATGATCTTGATTTTCTAACCGCTCAATTCTCACATATAACTCCTCTGTATGCTCCCTCATCATCCTTTCCATTTGAGCTGTAATAGCCTCCACTAACAATCTGTTGTTTCCTTCAGGAGGAGGGCTACCACTACCACCTGTTCCTGCCATCATTCAAGTAAAAGAAAACAAAAGTGAAAGTAATGGGACCTCACCACACTTCTCACGTGTTTACACTCTTAGAGATGTATCACTCGTGTTTGTTGCTCTCTAATAGGCTTTTGTGTAAGGTGCTCTCTTGCCTTTTACCACTCAAGTGCTCTTGTAGGCTCTTAAATGGAATCACAAGTCAACTCAAAGAGAAACTCCAAAAACACTTATGCCAAATCACAAAACAAACAAGAGGTCAAACAAAAGAAAACTCTAAGACAAAACTTTTAAGATCCAAAAGAGACAAGCAAGAAAAACTAAACAAGGACAAGCACACTCAAATCAGAGGCCAAACAAGACAAGCTAAAGGTTTGAAGAACAATAAGAAACAAGCCAATTTTTTTGCCTTTTTTTTTTTTTTTTTTTTGGCAAATTCTGCGTTTTTTTTTTTTTTTTTTTTTTTCAATCTGCTCTTGATGATTGTAGATGAACAAACCAACTGGAATCACATCAAAACAAGCACATATTTAACAACTAAACATCAAACTAACAAAGCTTAGAAAGATTAGAATGAAACAATTCCCAAGAACATCAAGAACATATGATGAACATTCTGCACCTTTTTTTTTTTTTTTTCTAACCCACTGATCCAATGTAATATCAACAAAGACAGAATTGGAAGTTAGAAGAACATCAAGAAATTAAGCAAAGTAAATAAGATGAATCAACCAAGAACACAGAAAACAAATCGCAAAAATCGCACTAGACTGAGTTCGAATAAAAACTCGCTGTATCTCGAGCTACAAAATTCCGATTTCAACGATTCAAAAGCGAGATGAAAGATGAGATTCTGAACTTCAGAAAAGACCCAAGAAACGCCGAATTATGATGCGGAAAACTCAAGATATGAAACAAAGAAAACTGACCAATTCTGCAACTCGAAGACGCTGGCTCTGATACCAAATGTTATGATCCATTATCCATGAACCCTAATTTCTGGTGTATTTTGTTTGTAATTCAATCAAGGAGAAATAAAAACACAAAAAGATGGAAGAGATAAGGAATGGAATTGGTTGGAGAGCGCCACAATCAAGGATGATTGATAAGCCAAGGGTGATCGCCACAAGAGCAATTGGAAACTCTTGATAAGACCTAGGGTTCCAAGCAAGAACCAAAGAGACACTTTTACTAAAAGTATTCTGATTTCTATTTGCCAAAAGTTGCCTTGAAAAGGTGTTTACAAGGTTTATAAAAGAAACTAAAGTTTAGCAAATGGGCTGCAACACTTAGCCCAATAGTAAGAATGAGTAAAAGACTAAATAGCTAAAAACAAGTGATGGGCTATATGAAATTACAAGCCCACTTACATTATTACTAACTTAAAATTAACAAGCCCAAAGATATAACTAAGCTTGTTCAGCCACGTGAATGCAATGGACTAGTGTTGGGTCTTCATCTTCTTGAATGGGCTTTGCCTCAAACAAACTTGAAATCATTTGGCCCAAAGCTTCCTTGGCTCTCTTTGATTTGGATCTAGTCATTGGTCCACCAAGTCCTTCCAAAGGATCTCCTCCTTGCCTTTGCTTTCGTGAGTCTACTTTATCTTCCTTGATCACATCATTGTGGTTGCATTTTCTATTGGAAAATATTGTGATGAAGTGATGTGTGATGTAGTACCCATGCAAGCTAGTCATTTGTTGTTGGGGAGACCATGGCAATTTGATAGGCGTATGCAACATGATGGGTACAAGAACAGGTATTCCTTTGAGCATAATGGTCACAAGTTCACACTTGCTCCATTATCGCCCAAAGAGGTGTATCTTGATCAAGTAAAACTTCAACAATCTTCTCTTGGGAATTCAGAAAGTAAGGCAAAAGAAAAAGAAGAGAGAAAAGAGGGCATGAGAGAAAAGAAGAAAAATAAGGGCCCAATGGTGAGTGAAAAGAAAGGAAAGAATCTGAATAGTGAAAAGAAAGAGACGAGTGAAAGAAAAGAAAAAAGTGAGAAAAATGAAGAAAGTGAAAGAATTGAGAGAAAATCATGTTTCTATGCAAAAGAGAGGGATTTGAAAGGTGCTTTTCTAGGCAAGAGAGCAATCGTTATGATAAGGTTTAGGGAGTTAGATCTTACTGAAACTAACCTTATTCCAAATTTGCCTAGTAGATTTGTTTCTTTGTTGCAGGAATTTGAGGATGTTTTCCCTGATGAGGTGCCAAGTGGATTACCACCATTGAGAGGGATTGAGCACCAAATTGACTACATGCCTGAGGCTAGCATTCCAAATAGGCCAGCCTATAGAAGTAATCCTGAGGAGACAAAGGAGCTTCAGAGGCAAGTGGATGAGCTACTAGCTAAAGGGTATGTGAAGGAAAGCATGAGTCCATGTGCTGTTCCAGTTTTGTTGGTTCCAAAGAAAGATGGCACTTGGAGGATGTGTGTGGATTGTCGTGCAGTCAACAAGATAACGATAAAGTATCGCCATCCTATCCCTAGGTTAGATGACATGCTTGATGAGTTGAATGGTGCATGCATATTCACTAAAATTGATTTGAAAAGTGGATATCACCAAATTAGAATGAAACTAGGGGATGAATGGAAGACTGCATTTAAAACAAAATATGGTCTTTATGAGTGGTTGGTTATGCCTTTTGGGTTAACTAATGCACCTAGTACTTTTATCCGCTTAATGAACCATGTTTTGAGGGATTTCTTGGGAAAGTTTGTGGTTGTTTATTTTGATGATATTCTAATTTACAGCAATTGTTTGGATGAACACATATTGCATGTTAAGGCTGTTTTAGAAGTTCTTAGGAAGGAGAAATTGTATGCCAACCTTAAGAAGTGCACATTTTGCATTGATAGAGTTGTGTTTCTTGGTTTTGTTGTGAGTGCACGTGGTATTGAGGTTGATGAGGAGAAGGTGAAGGCTATTCAAGAATGGCCAACGCCTAAGAGTGCTTCTGAGGTAAGGAGTTTTCATGGTTTAGCTGGGTTTTATAGGAGATTTGTGAAGAATTTCTCTACCATTGCTGCTCCTTTAACTGAAATTATTAAAAAGGATGTTGGGTTTAAATGGGGACAGGAACAAGAACTTGCTTTTACCACTTTGAAAGAAAAATTGTGTTCTGCTCTCCTATTCTTATTTTGCCTAATTTCGATAAGACTTTTGAAGTAGAATGTGATGCTTCTGGGATTGGTATAGGTGCTGTTTTGATGCAGGAAAACGTCCTATTGCATTCTTCAGTGAGAAGTTGAATGGAGCTCAACTCAAGTATTCTACCTATGACAAGGAGCTATATGCCTTGGTTCGAGCTTTGGAGGTTTGGCAACATTATTTGCAACCCAAAGAGTTCGTGATTCACACTGATCATGAGTCTTTGAAGCACCTAAAAGGTCAATGTCAGTAAAAAACATGCCAAATGGGTGGAATTCATTGAGACCTTTCCATATGTGATTGCTTATAAGCAAGGAAAAGAGAATGTAGTTGCTGATGCTTTATCTAGGAGATATGCTTTAATCACTACACTTTCTTCTAAGTTGTTAGGATTTGAGCACTTGAAAGATTTGTATGCAGCTGACTCTGATTTTGCTAATATATATGCTACATGTGAAAAGGGTGCATTTAACAAATTCTATAGGCATGAAGGTTTTCTATTTCATGGCAATAGAATTTGTGTGCCTATTTGCTCAACTAGAGAATTGCTTGCTAGGGAATCACATTGTTGTGGATTGATGGGTCATTTTGGTGTGCATAAGACTTTGGATGTGTTGTCTGAACATTTGTATTGGCCTCACATGCGAAAGGATGTTGAGAGAATTTGTGCTAGATGCATTGCATGTAAACAAGCTAAATCTAAGTCTATGCCACATGGTTTGTATACACCCTTACCTATTCCTACTCATCCTTGGATTGACATATCTATGGATTTTGTTCTTGGATTGCCTAGAACTAGGAAGGGTAGAGATAGCATTTTTGTTGTAGTGGATAGATTTAGTAAAATGGCTCACTTTATTGCATGCCATAAAACTGATGATGCAACAAATATTGCTGATTTGTTCTTTAGAGAAGTTGTGTGTTTGCATGGTGTCCCTAGAACTATTGTTTCTGATCGTGATGTGAAGTTTTTGAGTCATTTTTGGAAAGTGTTGTGGGCTAAGTTGGGAACAAAATTACTTTATTCTACTACTTGTCACTCACAAACTGATAGTCAAACCGAAGTGGTGAATAGAACTTTAGGGACTTTATTGCGTGCAGTTGTTGGTAAGAATTTGAAAACTTGGGAAGATTGTTTGCCTTTTATTGAGTTTGCTTATAATAGGACTATACATTCTTCTACAGGTTTTTCTCCATTTGAGATTGTATATGGTTTTAATCCTTTAACTGTTTTGGATTTAATGCCTTTGCCTTTGAGTGATATTGTTAGTTTAGATGGTGAAAGCAAGGCTGAAAAGGTTAAAGAGATGCACATGAAGGCACGTGAGATGATTGAGAAAAGAAACAGGTTGACAGCCCAAAAAGTGAATAAGGGCCGTAAACAAATTGTGTTTGAACCTGGTGATTGGGTTTGGGTTCATTTGAGAAAGGAGAGGTTTCCTACTCAAAGGAAATCCAAGCTTGATGCTAGGGGAGATGGTCCATTTCAAGTGCTAGAGAGGATCAATGACAATGCATATAAGATTGACCTCCCAAGTGAGTACAATGTTTCAGCTACTTTTAATGTTTTTGACCTTTCTCCATTTGACATGGATGTAGATTCGAGGACGAATCTTTTTGAGGAGGGAGGGAATGATACGAACTCAAGAGGGCAAATTGGACATTCCAGCACTAAAGGGCAAGATGGAAATTTCAACATGCCCGTGGGACCTATCACAAGGGCAAGAGCAAAGATGCTGAAAGAAAGCTTTGGAAACTTAGCCAAGTCATTTGTGGAAGAGATACATCAAGAATGGGCTAAGGGAGAGAAGACAAAGCTAAATGGGCCACCTAGTGAAAGCGGGCAGCCCAAATCTCTAAGTGTGACACAATGGGATTAAAATGTATTATGTCCATAATTGGGCCAAGTTTTATTTAATTAACTTTGTTAGTTTTTATTTGGAAGACATTTAGTTATTTTGAGGTGTTTTATTCAGCCCAATTGTTTGTTTAGTAAGTTGGGCCTTTTTCTAGTGGGCTTAGGTTTAATTTAACCTAATGTAAGAGGTATAAATTCCTCATAAACAAGTGCAAAGAATAGCTTTGGCTGATTATTGAATTACATTTTCTGGTTTCTTTTAAGAAACTCTCAAGTGTGTGCAAGCGAGGAGTGATCATCTTTACTTGTTGCATCAAGAAACTGAATATACTATTGAAAAAGTTAAAATTTTCTTGTGATATTTGTTCAGTTTCATCTTTCTTATCCCGATTATCTACGTTTCTAAGAACAGGTTTCTTAGGGGTTTAGTAGGGAGGGTGTTTATCCTATTGCTTGTCTCCTATCAAAGTGTGTGTTTGGGGTTTCGGGATCGTTATATCCTTGGGGTTCCGCATCACCAACTTTGTTAGAAAGGTTACACATAGGAGAACATCCTATAAGAAATTTCGAGTTAGTTAACGTCCCATTTGTTCCCAATGAGTCGAAAAATTGCCCTATGTCCAAACCAGGCCAAAACAGGGTAGTTCAGGAAGGTCGAGTTTCAGGGCTTATAACTTAAAATATACTCAATCAAATAATATGCAATTTATTTCATTTGAAAGCTTGCCTTGTTAGTTTTACAGAGATATAAATTTCGTATGTTTTCACCCAGATTTCTATTTTTGGGGAATTTTCTCTTATAAGAGTGTAATTCGAGCTAGAGACATATATGGATACTAAATCAAGCTCCTTGATATCGGAACTCGGGACTTAGCAAACGAAGAGCTAGATAGTGTGCTTAAGGTTGAACTTGGAATAATATACTTTAGGTTGAGCTCGAAACTTAGCAGACAGAGGACTAAGTCGGGAATATTTAAGGTTGAACTCTTAAGGATGAACTTGGAAGGGTGACTTAACATTGAACTCGGGACTTAGTAAATAGCAAACCTGTTCAAGTATAATTAATGTCGAAAATCGGGAATGAGTAAATAGGAAACTAGTCGGACATAGTTAAAGTCGTAACTCGGACATTAGGGAAGAAGAGGTATGGTTAATGTCGGAATTCTGGAATTAGGAAAACATCCGTAAAAGTCTTGGAAGGCCAATTGAGGCTTAATATTGGATATCGGAAGTTGGTATCAGAATGAGAGACCTTCTACCGCACCACGGAAAGTCAGACGCTTTAAACCCTGATACAGGTAGTTCCAAGAATCGGTCCAGAAGCAATCTCGGAGATCGATTTTAGACATGACCCCAGAAGTCTGGAATAAAGATATTCATTATCCCGGAAGTCGGACGTCAAGACCTTGACTTTATGTACATAACTTACATGATCTAGGAACTCGGGGGTCGAGCATAAGCTCGAGTTCGGGAACATCATTAGAAGTGAAAAGCTTGCAAGACAGATTAAGACTTAGGATTTTAAAACTTGCACCTATGGATATTGTTATATTCTTGGTATGATTATAATGTTTTATCTCGAGTTTGCTGTTTGATTTAAGTTTCCTGGTTGCCTAGCGATATTCATGGGAAAGCGGGCATGATCCGTTATGCTGCCGAGTTTTCGGTAGAATAGTAAAGAGGCTATGAGCATAAGAAAATATGGGTTTCTTCACTTGGAGGTAGTTGCACATTGGGTCCCTCCCTGTGAAGGCAGTTAAAAGATATAATGAAGGTCACATATTCCTAAAAGACGTGACATGACGATCTCGCTCTGATGAGGTATGACATGGCGATCATACTTTGGAATATGGTATAATGATTCCACACCCTAAGGGATGTGACATGGTGATCACACCTGATGGAGTATGACATGACGATCGTACTCTGGGACGTGGTAGGAAGAACATATTCCTAAGAAGTGTGACATGCTGATCACACCCCGATGGAGTATGACATGGCAATTGTACTCTGGGATATGTATGACAAGTAAGGGAAGATGAGTAACGCTGCACTTGAGAACGGTGATACATAACGCTCAAGTGTAGACAAATACAGACACCCTAGGAATGGCGATACGTAACGCCTAGGTGTGTCGAATGAAGAAATAAAGATAAATATTATGGGAAGACAAAGAAAGAAAAGTAAATTTTATGTATCTGCATAATTTCAGGTACAAGTAAAGTCATGGGTAGTTGTTATGTCTTTAGTATATTGAGGCTATCGTATTTTAATATGTTGCAGTTATTATATGTAGTATAATTTACTAATTGACTTTGTATGGACTCTCCCAAATGCCAAGTGTATGAGTAAAATGAACTTTGCTTCGGATAATATATCTTCGAACTATAAAATTAAATAGTTTACATAATATGTTCACCTTTTTCATAATAAACCGAAGCAAACTATAGATGACAATGATGACAGTATGTATGATAGTTACGGAATCCTACTGAGAATTTAAAATTCTCACTCCTATTTTCATGTTACCTCCAGATAGTTTGAGAAGTTGCAAAGACGGCTAAAGTTGCTGTCAGTTAAGGTCCGCTCAGGTAACCGTAACAACTCCTGAGTGTGGTACAATGACTTAAGCATAGTATTGCACAATGGAGGACGTTACAATGTTCCTTTTGCCGTTGATTGGAAGCAAATGTTAATCCTTAAGGAATTTGTTTCGCTTTCTCCTTTAAGTTCCTTTTGTCATTGAATGGAATAAAATCTTAATCCAAATGGAATTGGTTTCTCGTTCTCCTTTATGTTCTTTTTGCTATTGCTTGGAAGCAAGTCTTAATCCTTGTGTAATTAGTTTCTCTTTCTTCTGAAAGTCCTTTTTGCCATTGAACGGAATAAGTCTTAATCCAAAGGAAATTGGCCTCTTGTTCTCCATTTTGTTTCTTTTTCCATTGAATGGAAACAAGTCTTAATTCATAAGGAATCAGTTTTTCAATATTCTTTATGTTCCATTTGCCATTGATTGGAAGCGAGTCTTAATTTTAAGGAATTGGTTTCTTTTTCTTCTTTAAGTTCTTTTTGCCATTGAATGGAATTAAGTCTTATTCCATAAGGAATTGGTTTCTCATTCTCCTTTATGTTTCTTTCGCCATTGATTGGAAGCGTGTCATAATCATTTAAGAATTAGTTTCTCTTTCGTCTTTAAGTTCTATCTGCCATTGAACGCAATCAAGTCTTGATCCAAAAGGATTTGGTTTCTCGTTGTCCTTGTGTTTCTTTTGCCATTGATTGGAAGCAAGCCTTAATACCTAAGCAATTGGTTTATCTTTTTTCTTTAAGTTCTTTTTGCCATTGAATAGGATCAAATTTTTATGCAAAAGGTTTGGTTCCTCATTCTCCTTTATGTTCCTTTGCTATTTAATAGAAGCAAGACTTAATCCTTTAGGAATTAGCTTCTCTTTCTTCATTAAATTCTTTTTACCATTGAATGGAATCAAGTCCTAATCCAAAAGGAATTGGATTCTTATTCTTCTTTCTTTTTCTTCTACCATTGATTGGAAGTCTTAATCCTTAAGGAATTAGTTTCTCTTTCTTCTTTAAGTTCTTTTTGCCGTTGAATGGAATCAAGTCATTATCCAAAAGGAATTGATTTCTCACTCTCCTTTATATTCGTTTTGCCATAGATTGGAAACAAGTTTCAATTTGATATGTTGTTAAACTACCAAATTAAAAACCTTTGCTTGGTTTAGGAAAAATTAGTTTAGTAATGAGCAAAGGGTCGATCCACTAGGAATTGAATTAATTTAATTATTTAGCTTCTTTTAGATTCTGATTCTAATAAACTCTAAAAAGACAAAGTAACACAAAATGGGGGGGGGGTTAGTTGTTTCTATAAATCAAACAAAAATTATATAAAAAAAATTATACGAAAATAAAATAAAATAAAAAAGAGCAAATGATGTTGTTTTGTTGAAATCAATTAAAACTAGTTATGGGATCCCTTTTCCCCACCAAATTATATCATGCAATTAGTTCTCAATTTCAGCCTCCAATTCTCCTTTTATAGTTACCAATCTTAGGCAATGAAATATTCTATTACCTACCTTCTTTTAAATAGATTAAGGAATATCCATTAACCTATTCTAATCACTAATTGACATAGGGAATATCCACTAAGTTCAATTAACAATTGCAACTAGAAGGACAGATTGATCTAAGTTTTGGTCTCTAACATAGGACTAAGTGACTTAGGTTATATTCTCCCTTGCTTACAATCAAAACTTGACCATTAAGTTTGCACACAAGTTACTACATATGGATAAAGGATAATGAACATCATAATCCTAAATCTAGCAATCAGCCATAACATGAAATATCAAGGTGGCCAATCCAAACATGTCACATTACTACCATAATCATGAAGTGAGTAGGAGAATATAATCAACTCTTCAGGAAAATAGAGGTCTGAAAATCAATTAATTACATGATAATTTAGGGTTCAAAGTTCACCCATAACCATGAAAATAACTTAACCTAACATTCTAAAGAAAACCATATCACAAATTGAAGAATACATGACATGAGTTAAGAAAGAAAGAAAACATGTGCAGACTAAAGGGTGAAAGCAAAGTTGCCTAGACTCTAATCTTCAGCATCTATCTCTTCTTCTTGTCCTCAATTAAATCCCTAAAGAGCAGCAAAAAGTGATGTCCACAGCTACAAGCTTGGTGAAAATGTCACTTCCCTAACTCCAATATTGTAACTATGGTTTCTAAGGATGAGTGGCTGAAACCTCCTTCTCTCTCCATGAAAATTTCTCTCTCTAGCTAGAGCCCAAAATGCTCATCTGTCTCCCCTCTCTTCTAGTCTTTGGTCTCTTGTCAAAATGTAATCTCAGCCATCCAAATTGTAACTGCTCCAATTGTAACTCCACATTAAACTAGCTTCATAGGTTACATTCTCACAAAGCCTTGGTGATTATCAGAAATAATTCTGATACTTAAGTTTCTAACAGCCTATAATTAGACAATGAAAACCCACAAATGAATTGAACTCAATTAGCCCACCATTCATTAATCAAAATTGATAGTTTCAGTTTTTTCTGGCAGCTCTGTTTCACACATAAATTTCATTGACCAAATGGACTTGGATGAGAGTAATTCAACCACCATTGCAAAGTTAACATCTTGGGCTTCATTTTTGGCTCTGGAATCATCCCATTTGGGCTTATATCAAGGGAGAACTGAATTGAGCAAAACTGCATTAAATGTAGTGACGGGTCAGCGCCAGGCCCAACTTTGGTAGCTTCAATCTTTCTGGTCCGTTGGGCTTTTTGAGTGATCTTGGTGTCAAATTAAAGCTCTGGAAGTCTACTTTCATTTCCAAGTGGAATCATGTCATTTTGACTTCGGACCAAAAAGTTATGCCCTTGGAAAGACATACTGCTCATGCTGTCTAGCACTCAATTCTTAGCATTTTCTTGAATTAGCTCCAAATTGAGTCATTTTACTCTTGTTTAGCTCAAAAATCATCCTTAAGCTTTATTTTCCTACAAAACACAAATAGTAAATAAAAGCATTATATTTACAAGATTAAAGCTATGAACAAGCATAGAAAAAAATATGAAATAAGTGAATAAAATGCACTTATCATAATCCTTAAGGAATTGATTTCTCTTTCTTCCTTAAGTTATTTTTGCAATTGAATGGAATCAAGTCTTAATCCAAATGGAATTGGTTTCTCATTCTGCTTTATGTTCCTTTTGCCATAGATTAGAAACAAGTCTTAATTCAAAAAGAATTGGTTTCTCTTTTTTCCTTAAGTTATTTTTGCAACTGAATGGAATCATGTCTTACTCCAAAAGGAATTGGTTTCTCATTCTCTTTTATGTTCCTTTTGCCATTGAATGGTAGGAAGTCTTCATCTACAAGTAATTGGTTTCTCATTCTCATTTATGTTCCTTTTGCCATTGCATGGAATTAGTTTCTCTTTCTTGTTTTAGTTCATTTTACCAATGAATGGAATCAAGTCTTAATCGAAATGGAATAGACTTCTCATTCTCCTTTATATTCCTTTTTCCATTGCATGGAAGCAAGTCTTAATCTTTAAGGAACTGATTTATCTTTCTTCTTTAAATTTTTATGCCATTGAAAGGAATCAAGTCTCAATCGAAAGGGAATTGGTTTCTCATTCTCTTTTATGTTCTTTTTGCCATTAATTGTAAACAAATGTTAATCCTAAAGGAATTGGTTCTCTTTCCTCTTTAAGTTATTTTTGCCATTGAATGCAATCAAGTCTTAATCCAAATTTAATTTGTTTCTTGTTACCTTTTTTGTTTCTTTTGCTATTGATTGGAAGCAAGTGTCAACCTTTAAGGAATTAGTTTATCTTTCTTCCTTAAGTTCTTTTTACCATTGAACGGAGTCAAGTCTCATTCCAAAAGGAATTAGTCTCTCATTCTCCTTTATGTTCTTTTTGCCATTGAGTGGAAGTAAGTCTTAATCCACAAGGAATTGGTTTCCCACTCTCCTTTATGTTCCTTTTGCTATCAATTGAAAGTAAGTGTTAATGCTTAAGGAATTGGTTTCTCTTTCCTCTTTAAGTTCTTTTTGCCATTGAATGCAATCATGTCTTAATCCAAATGGAATTGGTTTCTTGTTCTCCTTTATGGTCCTTTTGCCATTGATTAGGAACACTTAAGGAGTTGGTTTTTCTTTCTTCTTTGAGTTCTTTTTGCGATTGAATGGAATAAATTCTTAATCCAAGAGAAATTAGTTTCTTATTTCCTTTCTGTTTCTTTTGCCATTGAATAGAAGCTAGTCTTAATCCACAATGAATTGGTTTCTCATTGTTCTTTATGTTCCTTTTGCCATTGATTTGAAGCAAGTCTTAATCCTTATGGAATTGGTTTTTCTTTCTTCTTTAAGATCTTTTTGCCATTGAATGGAGTCAAGCCTAAATCCAAATGGAATTGGTTTCTTATTCTCCGTTTTGTTTTTTTTGCCAATGAATGCAAGCAAGTCTTAATCTACAAGGAATTGGTTTGTCATTCTCCTTTATATTCCTTTTGCCATTGATTGGAAGCAAGTGTTAATCCTTAAGGAATTTGTTTCGCTTTCTTCTTCAAGTTCTTTTTCTCATTGAATGGAATGAAGTTTTAATCCAAATGGAATTGGTTTCTCGTTCTCCTTTTTGTTCCTTTTGCCATTGATTGGAAGCAAGTCTTAATCGAAATAGAATAGGTTTTTTATTCTCCTTTATGTTCCTTTTGCCATTGCATGGAAGTAAGTCTTAATCCTTAAGGAACTGGTTTCTCTTTCTTCTTTATGTTCTTTTTGCCATTGATTGGAAACAAGAGTTAATCCATAAGGAATTGGTTTCTCTTTCCTCCTTAAGTTATTTTTGCCATTGAATGCAATCAAGTCTTAATCCAAATTTAATTGGTTTCTTGTTGTCCTTTGTTCGTTTCGCCATTGATTCGAAGCAAGTCTCAATATTTAAGGAATTAGTTTCTCTTTCTTCTTTAAGTTCTTTTTATCATTGAACGGAATCAAGTCTCATTCTGTAACACCTTACAAGACAAAGTATTATGCTTAAGTCATAATAATCTATCTGATAAGAGATTACGTGTAATACTGATTAAATTTCTCTTTCTGTATTAGTATTAAGGTTTCGCATAAGAATACTTGATCTCATAACAAATTTTTCAGCGTGATGGCGAAATAGATACTAATCAATCGGTAAACTGTAAATAACTTAACATAAATAAAAATACAATAAGAACAGAATAACTGCAAACGGTGTCATAGATATGTACATAGGTATCTGATTTTAAAGTTTGTCAAAATGAGGCCGCTAATGCAAAATGAAACGGCCAGTATCTATGAACTGCACCCTGACTGGTCCCCATGGGACATTTCATGTACATTCCTAATATCTACCCATCCAACCATGACCCAAACTGTCAAAAGAGGGTCACTCTGTACATCTAACCCCACTACAGCATGCACACTATCTAAACAGAGTCCGATGAAAGGAACCCATTCGCCATGGCGGCGTCAGCTGGAGGATGCCCGGCACCGGGATTAGAGGACGACAAAGAACTAGCTGCCTCAGACGGATCCTCCTCTGGGGTCGAGGCCGACGACATCGGCTGCAGTGGTGAGGCAGGAGGGGCCATGGGAATTGGAGCTGCTGGTGCTGCTGTTGGTGGCGGTGGAAATGGATGGGCCATATAAAGAGGTATAGCAATGTAGGGAACAGCAGGATCAAAAAGAGGGTGCATAACTGGTACAGCAAAGTCCCTCTGGAAGAAGAAATACAAACGAAACTGGCACCTGCCAGATATATATATAGAGTCTAGAAAAGGGTCGATGTGGATGTGAAGCTCAGGAAACTCAATGAATAGAACCCCGGTCGCCGCGTGCTCCATGGTCTGAGAATGACGCGGAACATACAATAGGGTGAGAAATGAATATTTCTCAGTAGAAAATCCTAACTTCTATACATCTGTCATCGCTGTCATTCCCAGTTGTTTCGGCCGTACAACATTTTCTTCAAATAGTATCATAAAACGATAATATTCAATTTAAATATTTGCTTGTACAACATACACCGAAACAAATTCAATTTTAATTAACAGATATACTAATGTACTCAACAGTAATCACAGCGGAACAATAGCATGTTATGAATAATAAACAGAGATCTAGAATGATCAATACCGTACATATGCATGTGCAATGAGAAGATGTATCTTATTCTTGGAGGCTTTTGCCTATTATAACTTACTTCCATCCTGGGTAATAGTCCTGGGTAATAGTCCGCTTTTCAAGACCGAGCTCGTTCCTATACAGGATGGCCGGGTTTACTTTCCCTGACCTTCCCACTGATCTATTCCCCTTAATTTATTCCGGGGCTGGCCCAAGGGATATGGAATCTCTTGTAATATCATGAAAAGAATGCACATCTAGTTTGTCTCTTGAATATGATGCATTCAAAATATCATAAAGTTTCACAACATATGAACTTCTTACCGAAATTTTGGCGGCATAACGGATCAAGTCCGCTTCCCCATGAATGGTGCCAGACAATCAGTACAGTCACACAACTAATAATTTCAGTATAGGCCAGCAGATATGTATAAACACTTATAACATCATTCAACAATTGCAAATCAAGCATTAAGAAGGTTTCAGCTTGTCCTTCCCTGCTCTGCCCGAGTTTGGCATGCTCAAATTTTTATTCAATTCAACTCATTAAATTCTCATTTTTGGATATGTTATAGCCTTATATGTCTACTTTCTACTCTCTTTGGTCCCATCTCGTTTTGAGTTGTATAACTCTAGATATAAACATTTTATCTCAGTCTGTCCTGTTCCTAGCCAAAATGGGATTCCTATGGAATAAAATTCACTAAAAATCGAAAAGTAGATGAAATCATGCGAATTTTATATCAAAATGAATCGAACATAACAAGCTTTAAAATGAGTTAGGTTTCATGTCATTTGCTTAAGTGGATTTTGAGTTATGAGTCTCGAACCATTACCCTACTGGGCTGTCCTGTTCTAAGTTAGTTTTAATCTAAGCCAACTTCATTGAGGTGCTGGGAACAAATGACAACGAATTAAATCCTGAAATTTTTATGGGATGTTCTCTCATGTGTTAGCTTTCAAACATCTTTGGTTGCACTCAATTTGAGGTTGTATAGGGTGAGTTACACCCTTTTCAACCCATGCTGCCCGGGTGAGAACCCAGATTTCTAGGTCTAACTTCAAAAATTCATAACTAATTCTATACTAATCCAATGACCTATTATGATATATGTGTGGAAAGCCCTAAATGTCTAGTTTCATCTAAAAATGGTCTCGTTAATTTTTAATTGTGGAAGGCGAAGCCGTACACTCCGCCGTACGGACTACCGAGGGTTTTTGAGTTTTCCAGCCTCTCAACTTTTTCATATCTTCATTCCTTCTCACTTTCAATTCAGGTGTTAACCTCATAAACAGCCCATAACTCAGCTATAATTCATTATAATTATTCAATCAACATATCAAAATTAAGAAATTGGACCACTATCAATCCTTCAAGAATCAAAGAGTCAAGTAAGAATTTAGAACCTCTACCTCTTACTATGAATGATTTTGGTTGAGTTTGTAGCTGGAACTTGAGTGAATCTCAAAATTGGGTGGAGTTGGTTGAGTGAAAAAAAAGAAAAGAGAGAGCTGAAGTGAGTTCTAAGTTACGTAGAAGGGGGTCTGAATCAGAGGAGGAGAGAGTGTTATATAGGCATGAGTGGGAGTTAACTTGGAAGGTTTTGATTGGCCTCAAAACATAAAGCTGAGTTTCAGCCAGCCTTGCTCTCCACGTCGCCCTCTTTGTGTGGTAGAATTGCTCTCCACGTCGCCTAAAGAGGGACTAGTTTCCAGTATATTCTGAAAATGATGTCGGAACTCGGGGAAGCATATCCAGTTTATTTGAAACTTGAAAGCAAAGCCTGATATGAAGCCAAGCACTTAAAGTCGGAAGTCGTGAATTGTAGAACCTCGATCTCGGAACTCGGAAGGATAGAGAAATGAGAGCTCTTGGTATTTAACCCGAGATCGGGATTCGTGAAAATTTGACTCGGACCGGGAGACAAGTTCAAAAATCTGATCTCGTGTCCATTTCTGGTCGAGATAAAATCGGACGTCGGACTTAGTGTTAGGTCGGAAATCTTAAGATCGGAAATTGGAAACATCAGCCACTTGAAATTAAATCGGAAATCGAAATCCATACTGATGAGGTCGACATTCTTACACGCTTACACAAGGTCGGAAATCGGAAAATGCAGCCGGCCCTTAAGCCTTGGAAACGAAGTCGGAATTTGAAACTATGACTAAGGTCGGAAGTCGGAATTTACAAGACAAACTCGAAAATCGGAAATTTCAACATTAAATGAGATCGGAAGTCAGAAATCGGACGTTACATTACCACCCTCCTTAAAAGAAATTTTGTCCCCAAAATTTAATGTTGGAGAATAGTCCAGGATACTCTTTCCTCATGTCCGATTCCAGTTCCCAAGTATAGTCCTCAGCATCTTCCTTTCCCCACGCTACTTTTACTAGCTGCACGATCTTGTTCCGAAGTTGTCTGGTACTTTTATCTACGATTCGTGCTGGTTGTAAGCGGAAAGTCAGGTCTTCTTTTAACTGTATTGATTCGGTTTCTCGGAAGTGTGTGGGGTCAGGTTGATATTTTCTGAGTTGAGAGACATGAAAAACATCATGAAGGTTTGACAATTGTGGAGGCAAAGCAATCCGATAGGCGACTGGCCCAATTCGCTTTAAAATTTGAAAGGGACCTATAAAGCGGGGGCTTAGCTTTTTGACTTTAATGGCTTTACCTACTCCGGTTGTGGGTGTGATTTTCAAAAACACGTGGTCTCCTTCTTGAAATTCCAAGGGTTTTCTTCAGACATCCGCGTAGCTCTTCTGACGGCTCTAAGCTGCAAGTATTTTGCTACGGATCCCTTTGATCTGCTCTATTGTCTGTCTGACTAGTTTCGGACCTAGGAGGCTCTGTTCTCCTGCTTCATACCAGCATAGGGGAGATTGACACTTCCGGCCATATAAAGCCTCATATGGAGCCATGCCAATGCTAGCATGATAACTGTTATTATAAGCAAATTCAGCTAACGGTAAGTATCGATCCCAACTTCCCTGTTGTTCCAGAATGTATGCTCTCAACATATCTTCCAGAGTCTGAATCGTTCGCTCCATTTGACCATCCGATTGCGGATGATATGCAGTACTTAGACATAGCCTAGTACCAAACGCCTTGTGGAGCGCTCCCCAAAACCGTGAGGTGAACCTTGGATCTCGATCGGAAATGATTGCCGAAGGAATACCATGTAGCCGAACTACTTCTTGAATATATAGCTGAGCCAACTTTTCTAAAGGAGAATTCGCTCGAATGGGTAAAAAGTGAGCTGACTTGGTTAGTCTGTCCACTATGACCCATATAACATCATATCCTGAGGGGGTTCTCGGTAAGCCCATCACGAAATCCATAGAGATACTCTCCCATTTCCATTCCGGAATCTCCAAGGGTTGTAGTGTCCCTGCCGGCTTCTGATGCTCTATCTTCACCTTCTGGCAAGTTAAACATTTATTCACAAAATTGGCTACATCTGTTTTAAGGCCTGGCCACCAAAACATCTTCTTGAGATCTTGGTACATCTTGGTAATGCCAGGATGTACAGTAAACTCACTCTTATGGGCTTCCTCCAAAACCTTCCTCCTGAGATCGTTCTCCTCAGGTACACATATTCTTTCATGATATTGCCATATTCCTTCCGCATCCTGAGAGAATCCTGTTAGCTTGCCAAATTGCACTAGTCGCACTGTGTGTTGGAAGTCATCGTTCCTTTGTTGTGCTTGCTGGATTTGATCCTTGAAAGTACTGACTATCTTTAGTTGGTATAATTGAATGGTGCTGGGAGTTACAGAGATCCCCAAGTTGAGGGTTTGAAAGCTCTCTATAAGCTCCGTTTCTTTGATCATCATCCACGCCACTGTCAAGGATTTTCTGCTTAGGGCGTCTGCTACCACGTTTGCCTTGCCTGGATGGTACTTCAGGTCGAACTCGTAATCTTTAAGGAACTCCATCCATCTTCGTTGTCTCATGTTCAATTCCTTCTGATCAAAAAGGTATTTCAAACTCTTGTGATCAGAAAATACTTCAAACTTCACTCCGTAGAGATAGTGTCTCCATATCTTCAAGGCAAATACTATCGCCGCCAGTTCGAGATCATGGGTTGGATAGTTTCTTTCATGAGTTTTCAATTGCCTGGAAGCATATGCCACGACGTTCTATTTTGCATTAACACGCACCCCAATCCTTTCGAGAAGCATCACAAAGACACTTCAAACGGTCCACGAGGGTCCAAGAAAATAAATCTTTGGGGTGGTTGTTAACCTTTCCTTTAATTCCTGAAAACTCAGCTCACATTCAAGCGTCCAATCGAATGGGGCGTTCTTCCTGGTCAACTTTGTTAAGGGTAGGGCTATTTGAGAGAAGTTTTTAACAAATCTTCTGTAGTATCCTGCCAACCCTAAGAAACTTCTGACTTCAGAATCGCTGTTGGTCGCTCCCAGTTTAATACTGCTTCTACCTTACTGGGATCTACTGAAATTCCCCCATGGGATACCACATGGCCAAGAAATTTTACTTCTTCCATCCAAAATTCACATTTGGATAGCTTGGCGTAAAGTTTCCTTTCTCTCAAAATTTGCAGAACTAATCGCAAGTGTTCTGCGTGCTCCTGTTCTATCTTCGAATAGACAAGTATGTCATCAATGAACACCACCACAAATTTATCAAGATATGGTCTGAATATTCGGTTCATGTAGTCCATGAATACTGCCGGTGCATTTGTCAATCCGAAGGACATCATGGTATACTCATAATGTCCATAACGAGTCCGAAACGCCGTCTTCGGAATATCTTCTTCTTGAACCCGAATCTGGTGATATCCAGACCGTAGATCAATCTTGGAAAATATAGTAGCCCCTTGCAGTTGATCCATAAGATCATCAATCCTTGGTAACGGGTACTTATTCTTGATTGTCACTTTATTCAACTACCTGTAGTCTACACAGAGTCGCATGCCTCCATTTTTCTTCTTAACTAACAAGACTGGGGCCCTCCACGGTGATGCACTTGGCCTAATGAATTTCTTTTCCAAGAGTTCTTCAATCTGTCCCTTAAGTTCAGCCAGTTCCAAGGGCGACATGCGGTACGGCGCTAAAGATATTGGTCCCACTCCTGGCACCAGTTCAATAGTGAACTCAATCTCTCTCTCAGGAGGGAACTCAGGAATATTTTCGGGGAACACATCAGGATATTCCCTAACAACTGGAACATTATTTAACTCCTGATCAACCTCTGTCATTCTGGTTGATAAGAAAATATACCCTTGACTCCTATTCCCACAAGGGTGCACTATTAAGGAACTTAAATAAAGACTTACAGGAATTACGGATTCAGAAGATGAAACAGAAGGGAGTGTAATGGATCTATCTGAGCAATTTAACAGGGCTTGATTGGCAGAGAGCCAATCCATACCCAAGATGATGTCAAGTCCGGACAAGGGAAGACAAATTAAATTAGCCGGAAAGATCCGACCTCCTATTTGACAAGGGACATTGATACAAATGTGATTGGTCCTAACGGGCTCACTTGTAGGAGTAGAAACTAACAAGTCATAAGGTAATTCAGAAATAGGTAGCTGCAGGGCTGTCATGCAATCATGAGAGATGAAAGAGTGAGACGCACCTGAATCGTATAAAATGGTTAAAGTCTTACCATTTACTTCACATGTATCTTGGATCAAATCTTCTGACTTCTTGACCTCCTGTGCATCCATAGTAAAAACTCTTCCTTGGCGTTGTGGCCTAGGAGTCGGTTGAGGATTTCGGGCAGGGCATTCATAGATTCTGTGGCCTGGTTTGCCACATCCAAAGCAGACATTGTGACCTGCCAAGCAAGGGCGGTCGCCATGATTCTTGCCGCACTGGCTGCAAATCTGGTTCCCGAAAGGCCGTTGAGGTTGCTTGCCTTTGTTGTTCGCTGGCTGGAACTTCCTTCGCTGTTGTAAGTTGGGTTTGAACCTCGGACCTTGTGGAGCTAACCCCCTCTTAAAGTTGTTGCTAGATGCTCTAGCAGCAACTAACTTCTTGTTACAATCTTCTACCAAGCGGCACTTGTTCACCAAGGTAGAAAAGTCTCTGATCTCCATTGGCCCTATGGTGGCAAGAATGTCTTCTTTCAGTCCACCTTCAAATTTCATGTATTTCCATGCTTCGTCGGGACTTCGTTGATAAATAGTGGAGAATTTGCACAGCTCCTCAAATTTGGCAACGCATCTCGACACGCTATCGCTTTCCTTGACTGAGGTGCATGAATTCCAACTCCTTGGCATTTGCGACAGACATAGGAAAATACTTACGGTAAAATGCGCCCTTGAATACGCCCCAAGAAATTTACATCTAGGCTCCTTCTAATAATCGCCGCAAGACCGCCCCACCGCACTCGTGACGCCTTCTAACATGTAGGTGGCAAAAGTCACCTTTTGATAGTATGTGCAGTCTAACACGGAGAAAATCTTTTCCATAGTCTTAATCCATTCAGCTGCTTTATCTGGGTTAAAGGCTCCCCTGAAGCTGGGTGGGTTGGCCTTCCGAAACTCAGCAAACTTAAGATATTCTAGATCCATTCCAGGGCCGCTATGATTTCCACCACGACCTATCTCCGACTGTCTTCCTATTTGGCCCATCATTTCAGTGGCTGCAGCTGCCTGCTCGCGCATAGCGTGCGCCATCTCTCGCATTGTATCCAGAAACTCTGTAGATTCCTCTTGGGCTGGAGTAGTTCGCGGCCTACCTCGTCTTCCAGAAGCCATTAAGTTCTGAACACACAAAACAAGAGTAATTGAGTTGATCAGGCTCAACCCTAAGTTCGGTGTGCTAGTAAATAATAGCATACAGTTAGGCAAACTACTTCATGTACGTCCTATCCATATGGACAAGACTCAGAACATAATAAGATCCAGGGAATACAGAGCATATGCGAGGCATAGTCGGTCCAATCCTCAGGCCTATATTAGGATGAACTGCTCTGATACCAAAAATGTAACACCTTACCAGACAAAGTACTATGCTTAAGTCATAATAATCTATCTGATAAGAGATTACGTGTAATACTGATTAAATTTCTCTTTCTGTATTAGTATTAAGGTTTCGCATAAGAATACTTGATCTCATAACAAATTTTTCTGCGTGATGGCGAAATAGATACTAATCAATCGGTAAATCAGAAGATAACTTAACATAAATAAAAATACAATAAGAATAGAATAACTGCAAACGGCGTCATAGATATGTACATAGGTATCTGATTTTAAAGTTTGTCAAAATGAGGCCGCTAATGCAAAATAAAACGGCCAGTATCTATGAACTGCACCCTGACTGGTCCCCATAGGACATTTCATGTACATTCCTAATATCTACTCATCCAACCATGACCCAAACTGTCAAAAGAGGGTCACTCTGTACATCTAACCCCACTACAGCATGCACACTATCTAAACAGAGTCCGATGAAAGGAACCCGTTCGCCATGGCGGCGTCAGCTGGAGGATGCCCGGCACCGGGAGCAGAGGACGACGAAGAACTAGCTGCCTCGGACGGATCCTCCTCTGGGGTCGAGGCCGACGACATCGGCTGTGGTGGTGAGGCAGGAGGGGCCATGAGAACTGGAGCTGCTGGTGCGGCTGGTGCTGCTGCTGGTGGCGGTGGAAATGGATGGGCCATATAAAGAGGTATAGCAATGTAGGGGACAGCAGGATCAAAAAGAGGGTGCATAACTGGTACAGCAAAGTCCCTCTGGAAGAAGAAATACAAACAACATTGGCACCTGCCAGATATATATATAGAGTCTAGAAAAGGGTCGATGTGGATGTGAAGCTCAGGAAACTCAATGAATAGAACCCCGGTCGCCGCGTGCTCCATGGTCTGAGAATGACGCGGAACATACAATAGGGTGAGAAATGAATATTTCTCAGTAGAAAATCCTAACTTTTATACATCTGTCATCGCTGTCATTCCCAGTTGTTTGGTACATAACATTTTCTTCAAATAGTATCATAAAACGATAATGTTCAATTTAAATATTTGCTTGTACAACATACACTGAAACAAATTCAATTTTAATTAACAGATATACTAATGTACTCAACAATAATCACAGCGGAACAATAGCATATTATGAATAATAAACAGAGATCTAGAATGATCAATACCGTACATATGCATGTGCAATGAGAAGATGTATCTTATTCTTGGAGGCTTTTGCCTATTATAACTTACTTCCATCCTTTGTCCCCTAGGAGTCATTGGCCATATACTCCTGGGTAATAGTCCGCTTTTCAGGACCGAGCTCGTTCCTATACAGGATGGCCGGGTTTACTTTCCCCGACCTTCCCACTGATCTATTCCCCTTAATTTATTCCGGGGCTAGCCCAAGGGATATGGAATCTCTTGTAATATCATGAAAAGAATGCACATCTGGTTTGTCTCTTGAATATGATGCATTCAAAATATCATAAAGTTTCACAACATATGAACTTCTTACCGAAATTTTGGCGGCATAACGGATCAAGTCCGCTTCCCCATGAATGGTGCCAAACAATCAGTACAGTCACCCAACTAATAATTTCAGTATAGGCCAGCAGATATGTATAAACACTTATAACATCATTCAATAATTGCAAATCAAGCATTAAGAAGGTTTCAGCTTGTCCTTCCCTGCTCTGCCCGAGTTTGGCATGCTCAAATTTTTATTCAATTCAACTCATTAAATTCTCATTTTTGGATATGTTATAGCCTTATATGTCTACTTTCTACTCTCTTTAGTCCCATCTCGTTTTGAGTTGTATAACTCTAGATATAAACATTTTATCTCAGCCTGTCCTGTTCCTAGCCAGAATGGGGTTCCTATGGAATAAAATTCACTAAAATTCGAAAACTAGATGAAATCATGCGAATTTTATATCAAAATGAAGCTAACACAACAAGCTTTAAAATGAGTTAGGTTTCATGTCATTTGCTTAATTGGATTTTGAGTTATGAGTCTCGAAACATTACCCTACTGGGCTGTCCTGTTCTAAGTTAGTTTTAATCTAAGCCAACTTCATTGAGGTGTTGGGAACAAATGACAACGAATTAAATTCTGAAATTTTTATGGGATGTTCTCTCATGTGTTAGCTTTCAAACATCTTTAGTTGCACTCAATTTGAGGTTGTATAGGGTGCGTTACATCCTTCTCAACCCATGCTGCCCGGGTGAGAACCCAGATTTCTAGGTCTAACTTCAAAAATTCATAACTAATTCTATACTAATCCAATGACCTATTATGATATATGTGTGGAAAGCCCTGAATGTCTAGTTTCACTAAAAATGGTCTCATTAATTTTTAATGGCGGAAGCCGAAGCCATACACTCCACTGTACGGACTGCCGAGGGTTTTTGAGTTTTCCAGCCTCTCAAATTTTTCATATCTTCATTCCTTCTCACTTTCAATTCAGGTGTTAACCTCATAAACAGCCCATAACTCAGCTATAATTCATCATAATTATTCAATCAACATATAAAAATTAAGAAATTGGACCACTATCAATCCTTCAATAATCAAAGAGTCAAGTAAGAATTTAGAACCTCTACCTCTTACTATGAATGATTTTGGTTGAGTTTGTAGCTGGAACTTGAGTGAATCTCAAAGTTGGGTGGAGTTGGTTGAGTGAAAAAAAAGAAAAGAGAGAGCTGAAGTGAGTTCTAAGTTACGTAGAAGGGGGTCTGAATCAGAGGAGGAGAGAGTGTTATATAGGCATGAGTGGGAGTTAACTTGGAAGGTTTTGATTGGCCTCAAAACATAAGGCTGAGTTTCAGCCAGCCTTGCTCTCCACTTCGCCCTCTTTGTGTGGTAGAATTGCTCTCCACGTCGCCTAAAGTGGGACTAGTTTCCAGTATATTCTGAAAATGAAGTTAGAACTCGGGGAAGCGTATCCAGTTTATTTGAAACTTGAAAGCAAAGCCTGATGTGAAGCCAAGCACTTAAAGTCGGAAGTCGTGAATTGTAGGACCTTGATCTCGGAACTCGGAAGGATAGAGAAATGAGAGCTCTTGGTATTTAACCCGAGATCGGGATTCGTGAAAATTTGACTCGGACCGGGAGACAAGTTCAAAAATCTGATCTCGTGTCCATTTCTGGTCGAGATAAAATCGGACGTCGGACTTAGTGTTAGGTCGGAAATCTTAAGATCGGAAATTGGAAACATCAGCCACTTGAAATTAAATCGGAAATCGAAATCCATACTGATGAGGTCGACATTCTTACACGCTTACACAAGGCCGGAAATTGGAAAATGCAGCCGGCCCTTAAGCCTTGGAAACGAAGTCGGAATTTGAAACTATGACTAAGGTCGGAAGTCGGAATTTACAAGACAAACTCGGAAATCGGAAATTTCAACATTAAATGAGATCGGAAGTCGGAAATCGGACGTTACACATTCCAAAAGGAATTGGTCTCTCATTCTCCTTTATGTTTTTTTTGCCATTGAATGGAAGTAAGTCTTAATCTACAAGGAATCAGTTTTTCATTCTCCTTTAAGTGCCTTTTGCCATTGATTGGAAGCAAGTGTTAATCCTTAAGGATTTAACTTCTCTTTCTTATTCAAGTTCTTTTTGCCATTCAATGGAATCTAGTCCAAATCATAAGGAATTAGTTTCTCATTGCCCTTTATGTTCCTTTTGCCATTGATTGGAAACAAGTGTTAATTCTCAAGGATTTGGTTTCTCTTTTTTTCTCAAGTTCTTTTTGCCATTGAATGGAATCTAGTCCTAATCCATAAGGAATTAGTTTCTCATTGCCCTTTATATTCCTTTTGCCATTGATTGGAAAAAAGTGTTAATCCTTAAGGATTTAGTTTCTCTTTCTTCTTCAAGTTCATTTTGCCATTGAATGCAATCAAGTCTTAATCCAAATGGAATTGGTTTCTCGTTCTCCTTTATATTCCTTTTGCCATTGATTTTAAGCAAGTCATAATCCTTAAGAAACTAGTTTCTCTTCCTTCTTTAAATTTTTAGGCCATTGAAAGGAATCAAGTCTCAATCCAAAAGGAATTAGTTTCTCATTCTCCTTTATGTTCTTTTTGTCATTAATTGGACACAAGTGTTAATCCTTAAGGAATTGGTTTCTTTTTCCTCTTTTAGTTATTTTTGCCATTGAATGTAATCAAGTCTTAATCCAAATTTAATTGGTTTCTCGTTTTCCTTTATGTTTCTTTTGCCATTAATTGGAAGCAAGTCTCAATCTTTAAGATATTAGTTTCTCTTTCTTCTTTATGTTCTTTTTGCCATTGAATGGAATCAAGTCTCATTCCAAAAGGAATTGGTTTCTCATTCTCCTTTATGTTCCTTTTGCCATTGAATGGAATGAAGTCTTCATCCACAAGTAAATGGTTTCTCATTCTCATTTATGTTCCTTTTGCCAATGATTGGAAGTAAGTCTTAATCCTTAAGGAATTAGTTTCTCTTTCTTTTGTAAGATGTAACGTCCGAAAAATTTTATCGTTAACAACTGAGCGGTTTTTATCAAATAAGTAAGTTTAATCAGAATTCAATTAAGTATCAACTTAAAGCCAATTAAGTGTGATTTAAAAAGATTAGGCTTGATAGAAGTAGATTGGGAACATAGGAAACCTCATAGAAAATTTCAAACCGGTTTACCAATTTAAGAGAGATCGGTAAGATTTCGGTATTTTAAACTGTCGGAACCGGATCAATAGAAATTTTTCTATGAGTGCCCTAGGATGAATGGCTAAGATTTATCCAAACAATCCCCTCATGTGGTGCCTTGATCAGCCCTTGATGATGGGAAGCCAAGCTATATTGGAAAATGAAGTGAAGTCCACCAATCATATGAGCCTTGCTTCCAAAAATCTTCACCTTTTCTTTCCTTCTCTTCTTGTCATTTTTGGCCACCCCATTAGTTGCTGAAGCTCATTTCTTTTCTCTTCTCCTTGTAACGACCGAAAAATTTATCGTTAACAACTGAATTATTCGGTTTTCAATCAAATAAGTGAGTTTACTCAGAACTTGATTAAACATTTACTTAAAGCCAATCAAGTGTAACTTAAAAGGATTAGGCTAGATAGAATTAGATTAGGAGTATAGAAAACTTCACAAAACAATTTCAAACCGATTTACCGATTTAAAGGAAATCGGTAGGATTTCGGTATTTCCAACTGTCGGAACTGAACAAGTAGAATTTTTTTATGAGTGCCTTAGAATCAATGGCTAGGATTTAGCCAAACACTCCCCCAAGTGGCGCCTAGACAGCCATGGATGACGAGGATTGAACCATATTTTATGACCAAAGAAGGTCCACCAATCAAATTTGAGCCAACTTGAAATATCTTCACTTTTCTCCTTGCATCCTCATCAAAATACTTCGGCCACTCCCCCAGCTAACCTCTCTTCATTCTTCTTCTCCTCATTCTCTCCTCCACTCCATTTTCATCTCTTCTTCAAGCCCCATCATAAACTACTTGCACCAAGAACACAAATCAGCCTAATCTACTCAAGACAAGGCAGGAAATCGTACTTCTTCTTTTATTCTCTCTGATTTGGGGCTATATGAGGAGCATACTTAATCTGAGATTTTGATGTTTTATAGAGTGATGATGATGTTTTATGACTGATTTTGCATGTGTGTTGTGATTAAAATTGGATTTGGGGGCAAATAGCTTGAAGGGAGGAGACAAACCTAGAAGCAGGATAGGATTTCCCTCGGTCCAGTGCAGTGAGCGTACGGCTCCGCCTACCACATGGGTTGATGAAACCATTTTTAAATGAAACTAGACATTCAAGGATTTCCATACATATATCATAATAGGCCATTGGATTAGTATAGAATTAGTTATGAATTTTTGAAGTTAGACCTAGAAATCTGGGTTCTCACCCGGGCAGCATGGGTTGAGAAGGGTGTAACTCACCCTATACAACCTCAAATTGAGTGCAACTAAAGATGTTTGAAAAATAACACATGAGAGAACATCCCATAAAAATTTCAGAATTTAATTCGTTGTCATTTGTTCCCAGCACATCAATAAAGTTGGCTTAGGTTTAAACTGGCCTAGAACAGGACAGCCCAATAGGGTAATGTTTTGAGACTCATAACTCAAAATTCACTTAGGCAAATGACATGAAACTTAATTCATTTTAAAGCTTGTTGTGTTAGCTTTATAACATATCTAGACATATGAGACTATAACATATCCAAAAATTTGATTTAAATGAGTTGAACTGAATGAAAAATGAGGCACACCAAATTCGAGTAGAACAGAGGGGGGTTAAATTGAAACTCTATTAATGTTTAAATTCAAATTGTTGATTGAGATTATGAAACTACATGTATAATTGAGATTGTTGATTGATGTTATGAATGTACATGTATAATTGTTGCTCTATACTGAAATTGTAAGTGTATAAATGTACTGGTTGTCTGGCACTATTCACGGGGAAGCGGACTCGATCCGTTATGCTGCCGGAATTTCGGTAAGGAGTTCATGGGTTATGAAATTTATGACAACTTGAGTACATCATATGTAAAGAGACAAGTTAGATGTGCATTCATTTCATAGCATTATAAAGAATTCCACATCACTTGGGCCAGCCCTGGAATAAATTAAGGGGAATAGATCAGTGGGAAGGTCGGGGAAAGTAAACCCGGCCATCCTGTATAGGAACGAGCTCGGTCCTGAAAAGCGGACTATTACCCAGGAGTATATGGCCAATGACTCCCAGGGGACCAAGGATGGAAATAAGTTATAAAAAGCGAAAGCCTCCAAGAATAAGATGCATCTTCTCATTGCACATGCATATGTACAGTAGAATACTTTACTATTGATGGTTCTAGATCCCTGTTTATTAATCATAACATGCTATTGTTCTGCTGTGATTACTGTTTGAGTACCTTAGTATATCTGTTAACTAAAATTGAATTTGTTTCGGTGTATGTTTTACAAGCAAGTATTTAAATTGAATATTATCGTTTTATGATACTATTTGAAAAATGTTGAATGACCGAAACAACTGGGAATGACAGCGATGACAGATGTATAGAAGTTAGGATTTTCTACTGAGAAATATTCATTTCTCACCTTATTGTATGTTCCGCGTCATTCTCAGATCATGGAGCACGCGGCGACCGAGGTTCTATTCATTGAGTTTCCTAAGCTTCACATCCACATCGACCCTTTTCTAGATTTTGTATATATATCGGGTAGATGCCAGTTTCGTTTATACTTCTTCTTCCAGAGGGACTTTGCTGTACCACTAATTGTAACACCCTAATAAACCCATACTACGCTTAAGTCGTATTACGACGTTTTATTAGTTGTTACTTATGCTCGTGGAAAACCAAACTGCACTTGAAATTAAGTTACGCGGAAAATACGGTAAAATTTTTTCTTTTTCTTTAAAATACGTCGTCACTTTTGGAAAGTAAAGCCTCGTGCGAGAAGATAGAGATAAACGAGCGTATCGCAAAGGTTTCAGTATAGATTAAAGGAACAAGGATAAAATCAAAATACCATGCATTCAATTACTACAACAATCATACATATAATTAATCTCATAATACCCATAAAATACATAAAAGGGAACTCATGGTCATGCCATGGCCCCGAAGTCAAAGATACATAAGTCTGATACAGAATGAAATACAACAGATAAGGAACACAAATAAAAATAGACCCATGTGGACGTCTACTGGCCTCTCTGTCCATTCCATGCCTTCGATCAAGTGGGCTCAAGTCCTCGAATGCCTGGTTCCCCTCGCTCCTTGGCCTCGGGGAACGTGAGGAGTGCGGATGATGCGGGGGTGCCGACTGATCACCTCAAAGCGACGCACGCGACGACCCGGGGTATGGCTGGCCACAGACGAACGTGCCTCGGAGGGGTCCTCTTCGGACTCAGCAGGGTGATACTCAGGGAGCGGTGGCGAAGTGGCCCTAGGAGTGGCCGTCGAGCTCACCTCTATCACAGGGATCTCCGGCAGGGGTGCAAACTCGGCTGCGGGCAAACCCGGCGACATCGGCTCCATCTCGAAGTCGGGTAATGGCTCGGGCGGGAAGTCCCAAGGACCTAGAGGCTGTCCAAGGAGAGCTGAAGAGACGTCTACGGGGGCTGGCGGGTTTTCTGGCTCCTCTTCAAAAATTCGACCCAGATAAAAATGGGTACGTACTACTGTGGTGGTCGTGGCCACAATAGCGTGTGTATCCCCGTCGTAAGCCCACTCATGGTGGGGAGGGTCCATGCTCCATTCCACGGGGTGAGCCATGAGTATCTGGTGACGAGACGGAAAACAGCTAGGGTGAGAAATAAGATTTCTCAGTAGGACTCGAACCCGACACGAAAGTGTCATCGTCATCGTCCCAGCCACTTCGGTTTTTATTAATGAAAATAGTGAGCATGCATAGGGTTTAATTCTTGGTTTTTCGAAAACATGAATATCCGAAGCAGATTTAATTTTACATACTCTCTAATCATTTACATCATAATATACATGAACACAATCATATTTACATAAAACAGGCATATCCAAGCTATGAAATTCTCTTGACTTCTTCCCTTTCTAGGGTTTTGGACCGAAGCCCCTTTTCTTTTCTTAACTTGACTTTATCTTTTCACCCACTAAACATAAGTGGTAATGAGCTCATACCGTGGCCGTCGCCACCATAGAATTTCGGTACTTACACTAGCTGGGTCATGCCATGCCTCATGTAAGACCTATCCCCTATACTCACACTAGCTGGGTCATGCCATGCCTCATGTGAGTCGTGGGTGAGGGGAAACTTAAATTAGATTACCTTCCCTTTTGAAGGATCACTTACTTGAATTAAACTTCTTCTTATTAAGCATTATGATGCAAAAATATTTCTAAGTCCATAATTCTTACAAAATTTCTCAAAGATAACTAGGCCAGACGCTTCCCAAAATTTTGCCAAACAGAGAAACCAATATCATACAACATTAAGCATCATATCATATCATCATCATCATGATCATAATCATAACATCATCATACCATCATCATCATCATCATCATAACATCATGCTTGCACATAAACATAGGCATACTCTCAAGCAAAGTTTTATGAACTTAGCTTAGTAAATTTAGTGCAAGCTTTTAATTGAGGTTGTCTCTTGTGTAAACTTCTTTTATTGAGCATAAAGCCACTTTTGTCTAATGTCCTTTTTGACACTTTTTAAGTTGAATTATGAGGGTTCTCTAATGCTTAATGTAAGGGTATTAATGTCTTAAAGCTTATTTCTCCTTATTCTTTAACTTTTACCATAACCAGTTTTACTTTTACAGTGGGACAGTAACTTTGAAAATTCACCATAATTTCATCTTTTACTCTTTTATTTCGAATTTTTGTGTGGATATACTTCTCTGAGTCTATTTTTAAACAAAAGAAACCCCACTTAAAAATTCATTTTGTAGCTTGAGTTATGCATATTTTATTCTGACTGTTCAGTTTCTAAGTTCACTCCCGGTACAGTGGATTGTTACTGCTCATTATAATTACTCAGAAGGAATCTGAGAAAACTGTTTTATGGGTTTGTTCCTCTATGTCTTAGCTTTCATTTAAACTTGGTCTCACTCAAAAATCATTTTTGTAGCTCGAGTTATACACATTTTAGTGTAGACTGCCCAGACAGAAACCAATCCGAGAACAGTCCACTTTGAAAAATCATATCTCACTCATTTTAACTCCGAATCTTATGTATTTTATATGTATGGAAAGCTCTTTGAGTCTATTTTCATATAAAATTGGTTCCACTAATTTTGAGTTCTCTGGAAAAAGTTATACCGTTCGGTTTACAGACTGCCAGAAAATCCAGATTTCACGTTTTGATTTTCCTCATGTTTTCTCCAAAACACTCAACCTCACTTTCAAGAAAACATTCTCAAGTTATAAAACACTCATATACCATGAAAGATTAGTGAAAAACTAACATGTTGGAGTTCAAAAATATTGAGTTCAACCATGTATCACACCAAACCGAAAATATGTTTTCAACAAACCACCATACAAGCAACAACATCTCATTCTATGACAAGAATGGCTATGATGCCCATAATCAATCTTTAAAACCACCTAGCTATGGAGAGCATAGGAGTTCTAAAGCTTGAAAAACAAGAGAGAAAAAGAGTTTAGAGCCACTACCAAGGAGAGTTTTCTTGAAGGATTTTGAAGGTGGAGATGGTTGGAGAGAGCCTTCCTCCTTGGATGCTTGGAAATGGGGCTTGGTGAGTGTTTGTTTTGTTTCTCCAAGAACCAAAGAGGGTGGTTCTTGAAGGGCTTGTGAGAATGGTAAATGAAGATGAGTGGGGAGTAGTATGAGGGTTGGAAGAAAAACAATGAAACTTGGAAGAAGAAGAGAGTATGAGACTTGGAGAGAGGAGAGAGCTTTGTGCTTCTTTGAGAGAGGAAATGAAAAATAGAATGAGGAGAGAGGGGGGGCTGATGGGTGGCGCAAAAAGAGGGGGGAGAGGATGTGATTTTTTTGCTTCTTACACAAGCTAGAGAGTGGGAAAAACCATAGGGCAAAAGAGTGTGTTGTGTTTCCTTTGAGTCTTGGCAATTGGGTAAAGACTATGTAGTGTTTTTGTCAAGTGGTTAAAAGCATGGTTCATCCTAGGATTGGCATTGGATGGTTAGGATCACACCAAGTGTCATGATCTTGGTGAAGAAGAGTACAACTCTTGTCATGACTTAAGGGATCTACTAATGTGGACTCTTGCTCTTGTGGTGTATGATGAGAAAGTAAATGGATGGTTGGATATGGCTCTTGCTTTGACCAAACTTTCAAACTATAATTAAAGGGAAGTTCCTACATCTTTCTAATTGTTGTAATTATCTAAATGTTAATTAATTCAATTAGTTCAAATTACACCTTAGTTCATTTTAATTAAGAAGGATTTTCCTCATTAATTTTGTAAGAAGATGTGAGGGTTAATGTGATTAAGTTTTGAAACTTATATGCTCTTAGTTAATTAGATTAAACCATCTTGAGTTTTATGTTCTAAATCATGGATTAATAAGGATTGGGCAATTAGGCTTTTAATTATAACTTTTAATGTATTAAATCTCAATTGTTGACTTGCCTTTAATTTACTAAGCCCTTACTCTCGAGATTAATCGATTAATTCTCAATTAATCGTTAATCCCTCTAATTAGCCGAGAACACCGAGCTAATTAACTTAGGTGAAAATGGGGATGTTACAATCTCCCCTCCTTAAAAAGAATTTTGCCCTCAAAATTCGTTACTCAGAAATGTGTCAAAGGCAGGCTTGCCCTCAGTGCGATTCCTTGCAAAATGCCCAGGCTGTCCACATTTGTAACAGACATTTTGTCCAGCGTAGCAGATCCCTTTGTGTTGTCTCTCACACTTTGGGCAGGTGGGATTCATTGCGAGCTTCGAGGGCTGGTCGACAGGTCTTGGAGGTTTGGCGGAGAGCTCTTGTGGCTGGTTGCCCTTGGATCCTTCACCGTAGTAGGGCTTCTTTTGCAAGGGCTCCTTCGTGTGTTGCTCTTGAGACGCCTGTCTCCTCTTACGCCTCGATCTCTGGACCGCCAACTTTCGATTACATTCTTCTACTACACGGCTCTTATTAACAAGTGCCGCATAGTTCCTTATCTCCAATGGGGCCACTGATGCCAGGATGTCGGCCCGCAATCCTGCCTCATACTTCATGCATTTCCAATGCTCATCCAGGTTTAGCTGATACAATGTAGGAAACTTACACAGCCTCCTCAAACTTCGCGTGTACTCAAGAATGCTCATACCTCCTTGGTAGAGCCTCAGAATTCCATTTCCTTCAGCATTCTTACGGACATCGGAAGTACTTCTCATAAAAGCCACCTTGAAGGCATCCCATGTGATCTCCTCGATCACTTTCCATCAAGCTTTTGCTCCTTTCCACGTAACTCGGCATCCGCCTTCAACATGTAAGTGGCAAAGGCCACCTTTTGGGTCTCTGAGCAAGCTAACACGGAGTAGATCTTCTCAATCTCTTTGATCCATTCATCGGCTTCGTCAGGGTTGAAAGCCCCTTTGAAACTAGGCAAGTTTGCCTTACGAAACTCCGAGAACTTCTGATACTCGGCATCCGCTCCATTTCCACCAACAGACTCTTCGGATCTTCGATTTAGTTGATCCATCATATGCTCAGCAGCTGTAGCTTGAGCTTGCATTGCGTTTGCCATCTGTTGGAAGGTCCTCATAAACTCGGCGAGGTTCGCGTTGTCACTGTTCTCGTTGGAGGTGCGTCTGCGAGTTGCCATTAGTTCCTGAACACACCATACAAAGATATCGAGTTGATCAGGCCCAATATTAAGCATATGCATGGCAGCAACTAAAGGCAATCTCACATGACGGTCATGCATTCTAAGTCCTATATCCCATCATACAGACAGGATTCTCAGCACGACTTAACATAGCGCACGTAGAGTTATGCTTGGAAGCATAGTCAGTCCAACCTCAGGCTTTAACAGGATGAACTGCTCTGATACCATAATGTAACACCCTAATAAACCCATACTACGCTTAAGTCGTATTACGACGTTTTATTAGTTGTTACTTATGCTCGTGGAAAACCAAACTGCACTTGAAATTAAGTTACGCGGAAAATACGGTAAAATTTTTTCTTTTTCTTTAAAATACGTCGTCACTTTTGGAAAGTAAAGCCTCGTGCGAGAAGATAGAGATAAACGAGCGTATCGCAAAGGTTTCAGTATAGATTAAAGGAACAAGGATAAAATCAAAATACCATGCATTCAATTACTACAACAATCATACATATAATTAATCTCATAATACCCATAAAATACATAAAAGGGAACTCATGGTCATGCCATGGCCCCGAAGTCAAAGATACATAAGTCTGATCTGAGAATGAAATACAACGGATAAGGAACACAAATAAAAATAGACCCATGTGGACGCTTCATCGCCTCTCTGTCCATTCCATGCCTTCGATCAAGTGGGCTCAAGTCCTCGAATGCTGGTTCCCCTCGCTCCTCGGCCTCGGGGAACGTGAGGAGTGCGGATGATGCGGGGGTGCCGACTGATCACCTCAAAGCGACGCACGCGACGACCCGGGGTATGGCTGGCCACAGACGAACGTGCCTCGGAGGGGTCCTCTTCGGACTCAGCAGGGTGATACTCAGGGGGCGGTGGCGAAGTGGCCTCAGGAGTGGCCGTCGAGCTCACCTCTATCACAGGATCTCCGGCAGGGTGCAAACTCATGGCAAACCCGGCGACATCGGCTCCATCTCGAAGTCGGGTAATGGCTCGGGCGGAAAGTCCCAAGGACCTAGAGGCTGTCCAAGAAGAGCTGAAGAGACGTCTACGGGGGCTGGCGGGTTTTCTGGCTCCTCTTCAAAAATTCGACCCAGATAAAAATGGAGTGCGTACTCTTTGTGGTGGTCGTGGCCACAATAGCGTGTGTATCCCGTCGTAAGCCCACTCATGGTGGGAGGGTCCATGCTCCATTCCACGGGTGAGCCATGAGTATCCTGGTGACGAGGCGGAAAGAAGCTAGGGTGAGAAATAAGATTTCTCGAGACTCGAACCCGACACGAAAGTGTCATCGTCATCGTCCCAGCCACTTCGGTTTTTATTAATGAAAATAGTGAGCATGCATAGGGTTTAATTCTTGGTTTTTCGAAAACATGAATATCCGAAGCAGATTTAATTTTACATACTCTCTAATCATTTACATCATAATATACATGAACACAATCATATTTACATAAAACAGGCATATCCAAGCTATGAAATTCTCTTGACTTCTTCCCTTTCTAGGGTTTTGGACCGAAGTCCCTTTTTCTTTTCTTAACTTGACTTTATCTTTTCACCCACTAAACATAAGTGGTAATGAGCTCATACTGTGGTCCGCCACCATAGAATTTCGACTTACACTAGGTGGGTCATGCCATGCCTCATGTAAGACCTATCCCCTATACTCACACTAGCTGGGTCATGCCATGCCTCATGTGAGTCGTGGGTGAGGGGAAACTTAAATTAGATTACCTTCCCTTTTGAAGGATCACTTACTTGAATTAAACTTCTTCTTATTAAGCATTATGATGCAAAAATATTTCTAAGTCCATAATTTACAAAATTTCTAAGAAGATAACTAGGCTAGACCGCCTTCACAAAATTTTGCCAAACAGAGAAACCAATATCATACAACATTAAGCATCATATCATATCATCATCATCATGATCATAATCATAACATCATCATACCATCATCATCATCATCATCATAACATCATGCTTGCACATAAACATAGGCATACTCTCAAGCAAAGTTTTATGAACTTAGCTTAGTAAATTTAGTGCAAGCTTTTAATTGAGGTTGTCTCTTGTGTAAACTTCTTTATTGAGCATAAAGCCACTTTTGTCTAATGTCCTTTTTGACACTTTTAAGTTGAATTATGAGGGTTCTCTAATGCTTAATGTAAGGGTATTAATGTCTTAAAGCTTATTTCTCCTTATTCTTTAACTTTTACCATAACCAGTTTTTACTTTTACAGTGGGACAGTAACTTTGAAAATTCACCATAATTTCATCTTTTACTCTTTTATTTCGAATTTTTGTGTGGATATACTTCTCTGAGTCTATTTTTAAACAAAAGAAACCCCACTTAAAAATTCATTTTGTAGCTTGAGTTATGCATATTTTATTCTGACTGTTCAGTTTCTAAGTTCACTCCCGGTACAGTGGATTGTTACTGCTCATTATAATTACTCAGAAGGAATCTGAGAAAACTGTTTTATGGGTTTGTTCCTCTATGTCTTAGCTTTCATTTAAACTTGGTCTCACTCAAAAATCATTTTTGTAGCTCGAGTTATACACATTTTAGTGTAGACTGCCCAGACAGAAACCAATCCGAGAACAGTCCACTTTGAAAAATCATATCTCACTCATTTTAACTCCGAATCTTATGTATTTTATATGTATGGAAAGCTCTTTGAGTCTATTTTCATATAAAATTGGTTCCACTAATTTTTGAGTTCTCTGGAAAAAGTTATACCGTTCGGTTTACAGACTGCCAGAAAATCCAGATTTCACGTTTTGATTTTCCTCATGTTTTCTCCAAAACACTCAACCTCACTTTCAAGAAAACATTCTCAAGTTATAAAACACTCATATACCATGAAAGATTAGTGAAAAACTAACATGTTGGAGTTCAAAAATATTGAGTTCAACCATGTATCACACCAAACCGAAAATATGTTTTCAACAAACCACCATACAAGCAACAACATCTCATTCTATGACAAGAATGGCTATGATGCCCATAATCAATCTTTAAAACCACCTAGCTATGGAGAGCATAGGAGTTCTAAAGCTTGAAAAACAAGAGAGAAGACGAGTTTAGAGCCACTACCAAGGAGAGTTTTCTTGAAGGATTTTGAAGGTGGAGATGGTTGGAGAGAGCCTTCCTCCTTGGATGCTTGGAAATGGGGCTTGGTGAGTGTTTGTTTGTTTCTCCAAGAACCAAAGAGGGTGGTTCTTGAAGGGCTTGTGAGAATGGTAAATGAAGATGAGTGGGGAGTAGTATGAGGGTTGGAAGAAAAACAATGAAACTTGGAAGAAGAAGAGAGTATGAGACTTGGAGAGAGGAGAGAGCTTTGTGCTTCTTTGAGAGAGGAAATGAAAAATAGAATGAGGAGAGAGGGGGGGCTGATGGGTGGCGCAAAAAGAGGGGGGAGAGGATGTGATTTTTTCGCTTCTTACACAAGCTAGAGAGTGGGAAAAACCATAGGGCAAAAGAGTGTGTTGTGTTTCCTTTGAGTCTTGGCAATTGGGTAAAGACTATGTAGTGTTTTTGTCAAGTGGTTAAAAGCATGGTTCATCCTAGGATTGGCATTGGATGGCTAGGATCACACCAAGTGTCATGATCTTGGTGAAGAAGAGTACAACTCTTGTCATGACTTAAGGGATCTACTAATGTGGACTCTTGCTCTTGTGGTGTATGATGAGAAAGTAAATGGATGGTTGGATATGGCTCTTGCTTTGACCAAACTTTCAAACTATAATTAAAGGGAAGTTCCTACATCTTTCTAATTGTTGTAATTATCTAAGTGTTAATTAATTCAATTAGTTCAAATTACACCTTAGTTCATTTTAATTAAGAAGGATTTTCCTCATTAATTTTGTAAGAAGATGTGAGGGTTAGTGTGATTAAGTTTTGAAACTTATATGCTCTTAGTTAATTAGATTAAACCATCTTGAGTTTTATGTTCTAAATCATGGATTAATAAGGATTGGGCAATTAGGCTTTTAATTATAACTTTTAATGTATTAAATCTCAATTGTTGACTTGCCTTTAATTTACTAAGCCCTTACTCTCGAGATTAATCGATTAATTCTCAATTAATCGTTAATCCCTCTAATTAGCCGGGAACACCGAGCTAATTAACTTAGGTGAAAATGGGGATGTTACACTAATGCATCCTCTTTTTGATCCTGCTGTCCCCTACATTGCTATACCTCTTCATATGGCTCATCCATTCCCACCACTAGCAGCATCAGCAGCACCAGCAGCACCCATTCCTATGGCTCCTCCTGCTTCACCACCACATCCGATGCTTTCCACCTCGACACCAGAGGAGGACCCATCGGAGGCAGCGAGTGCCTCCTCATCCTCTGCTCCCAACACGGGCCATCCTCCTGCAGATGCACCCATGGAGAATGGGTTTCTTTCTTCGGACTCTAGTTAGATAGTGGGCATACCATAGTGGTAGTAAGTGTATAGAATGACCCTCTTTTGGCAGTCTGGGTCATGGGTAGATGGATAGATATTAGGAGATGTATATGAAATGTCCCATAGGGACCACTCAGGATGCTGTTCATAGAAACTGGCCATTTCATTTTGTATTAGCGGCCTCATTTTGACACCTTGTACTTTTTGACAAACTTTAAAATCAGATATCTATGTACATGTCTATGATGTCATTTGCAGTTATTCTGTTCTTATTGTATTTTTATTATGTTAAGTTATTTACAGTTTACCGATTGATTAGTATTTATTCCACCATCACGCAGAAAAATTTGTTATGAGATCAAGTATTCTTATGCAAGACCTTAATACTAATACAGAAAGAGAAATTTAATCAGTATTACACGTAATCTCTTAATCAGATAAATTATTATGACTTAAGCATAGTACTTTGTTTGGTAAGATGTTACACTCCTCACTTTCATTTTCACTCCATCTTCATCCCTTCTTCAAGTCTCATCACAAGTTGTTTCCATCAAAGCCAATAAATCAACTCAAATTCAACTAGACAAGGTAGGAAATCCTACTTCTCTCCTTGCTTTCTCTGATTTGGGGCTGCATGGTGGTCATGTATAACCTGACATTTTGATGTTATGTAGAGTGATAATGATGGTTTATGACTAATATTGCATGTATGTTGTGATTAAAATTGGAATTGATAGCAAATAGCTTGAAGAATAGAGAACAAATTAAGAAGCTGTTAGGGTTTTCCTCGGCGGTCCTACGGTGGAGTGTACGGCTCCGTCTACAGCCAATTAAATTTTATGAATCTATTTTTATATAAAACTAGACATTCAGGGCTTTCTATAATATAAAATATAGGGCCATTGGATTAGTATAGAATTAGTTATGAATTTTTGAAATTTGACCTAGAAATCAGGATTCTTATCTGGGCAGTATAAGTTAAGAAGGGTGTAACTCACACTACACAACTCCAAATTGAGTGAACCCAGCGTTGTTTGAAAGATAACATATAAGAGAACATTCCATAAAAAATTTTAAAATCAGATTCGCTGTCATTTGTTTCCAGCACATCGATGAAGTTGGCTTAAGTTTAAACCTGTCTGGAACAAGGTAGTTCAGGGTCTAGTTTCGGTACTCATAACTCAAAATATACTCATGCAAATGACATAGAACTTATTTATTTGAAATCTTGTTCTGTTAGCTTTAATTATATATAAATTTCATACGATGTCATCTAGATTTCTATTTTTAGTGAATTTTCACTTATAAGAACCCAATTCTGGCTAAGAACAGGGCAGCCTAAGGTAAAATGCTTATATTTTGAGTTATACAAATCAAAATGAGATGGGACTAAAAGGGTTGGAAACTAGACACCTAAAGCTATGACATATTCAAAAATTAGATTTAAATGAGTTGAATTGCACTAAGGGTGGGGTATAACAAACTCAGGCAGAAGAGCAGAGAATAAACTGCAAACCTTATTGATGCTTGAATTGAAATTGGTGAATAATGCTATGAATATATATATTTACTGGTTGATCAATTGGATTTTTATATACTTATTTTCCCTCATTCCTAGCTCATTAATTCTCTTTTGTCCCTAATTGTTTTGAATTGGACCATTTTGTATTGTTTGGATTTTGTTTGGGTTTGAGTTAAATTTTCCAGCATTAGGCAAATTCTGACATTATTTTGGTTTTTGGGTTATATCTTGAGTTGTAGAGCTCATTTTATTGTGATTCTTGATTTGTAGGAAAGTTGAGAGATAGGCCTACAATTGATATGAAGAAGTCAGAGGCCAATTCTGGTGTTAAGGAGCTGAAATTGGGCCTAGAAGTGAACTGAAGTGGTGCAGTCGTGGTTTCTGAACTGGGTGTAGTATTTGGACCATATCTTGGTCCATAGTAGCCCAATTGAGCCCATTCCAGTGGCGTTTTGAAGCTGACATCTAAAGCTTTAAGTGATCTTCAGATCACAAATCCAAACTGATGCGTTTCATTGCCAAAAATGCAGACAAACGTTACTGACTAGATTAGAGAACTTACTTGCATGTTTTTAGCATAACTTTCTTTATATAATTCAGAATTTAGCAAATAAGGTATCCATATTTAGAGAAGAGAGAGGGGATTAATGTAATAATTGTTACGGATTGATTGGGAGACATTTTGATTCTATTTTGGCTGGCTGAATTGGAGAGAGGCCAGAATGGTAATCGAGAGATTTTGGATAAGCAATTTTCGGACTTCTTCTCTCTTCTCTTTTCTCTTACGCCCCCCCACCTTAACAACTCGTTTTCCTCCATTCATGGAGGCTTGAACGTCTATCTAATTCAAGGATCAAGGAGGCAATAACGCTTTTGAGAGTCCGGTTCAATTGGATTTAGCATACAACTAATTCGGTTTCATTTAATCTTTCACTTATTTCTTATCTCATTTTTGAATTAAAGTTTTTCATTTTGAATTGTTGATTGGGAATATGTTTGGCTGCATATTATTCGATTGATGTATGCAATCCATTGTTGAAAGAGTGTGAATTAGAATTTCAGGTTTGAGTTCTACGATTAATTACATTGATACCCAAAATTGACACAACTCAATTAGGTTCTAGAGGTCTCTGAACATTAACTGATTTTGTGTTGATCAAATGCACGAAGGTTTTTGTGTGAATGCTAAGTTCAAATTGAGATTTTATTCGGATTTATTGTTAATCACTGAAATGGTTTGCTGAATTAATTTTAGAATTCGATGATTAAGTGTTAATTGTTTTCCATTGATTCTTGGATTGGATGCTTCCCATTTTATTTTAATTTCATGATTGATATTCCATTCCTTTCATTTTTGATTCCTAAACTCCCCCCATTTACTGATCATATAACATTGCCATTCGTGGGAAATGACCCAAGTTGCACTTTTACTACAATTTAATGAAATTCGGTTTTATTGTAATTTGACCGAGCTTGGCACTTGAGTCAAATTTTGGCACCGTTGCCGGGGATGATTGATGTTATTTGGTCATGTTAATATGTGTTAATATCATTCGATATTCTGTTTTGATGTGTGTTTGGTTAAGTTGTTAGTTTTAATTTATAGTTAGTAGTTTGGTTTTACGGTTTTTGACGACTAACTCTTTTCAGTTGATTTTAAGGGACTTGATTCAATAGCAAAACATCATTTTGAGAAAGACTCTTATGGATTGAGTCCGCCCCTGTTTTTGTCAAATTCCATCGTTTAGATAGGTTTTTAGAGTTTTTTTTATCTTTTCGGTATTTTTGGGGGACGTAACGGGTATTTTTGTAAAAGATTTTGTGCTCCGATTGACTTGAAAATTGGTCAGTTGAAGGAAAATGGGCTTCTGATTGAGATCAAAGTAAAGCTTTTGACTTTTTATTTTTAAGCCAAATTCCTTTATTTAGACCACTTTTTTAATTTTTTTAGATTTTTCTTTGCATTTTCTTACTCCTTGAAGGTAAAATTTTTGAGGTGTGGTGGTCCCATAATTTTTAAAAATTATTTGGTAGTGTTTTATATTTGTTTCGATTATTTTGAGTGTTTGTGTGCAATTCTTAGTGCTTTGTGTTAGGGTTGAAATAGATGTGCATATGGTTTTATTTGCTATTTTGTTAGTGCATGACTAGGTCTAATCCAAGTCCTAATTTAGTTGAGTTTGATCCTGAGTTAGAGAGGACTCTTAGACAACTTAGAAGAGCTAAGAGGAGGTTCTTTGAGACTAGTTCTGCTAATAATTTTATTTTTGATTCTATTCCTAACTTTGTTGACAATTCGGATTTTTCAGGAAGCATGGCTAATAGAACCTTGAAGGAACTTGCAGCACTTGATGTCAACTATTAAGCTTTGGCCATCCAGTACCCGAATTTGGATGCAGACTTCGAGCTAAAATCAGGACTAATACATCTGCTGCCCAAGTTTCATGGCTTAGCTGGAGAAGACCCTCACAAGCACTTGAAGGAGTTCCATGTAGTGTGCTCAACCATGAAGCCACATGGAGTGGAGGTAGATCACATCAAGCTGAGGGCATTTCCTTTTTCTCTGGATGGATCTGCCAAGGATTAGTTGTAGTACTTGCATCCAGCTTCCATCACAAGCTGGCAAGACATGAAGAGGATGTTCTTGGAGAAATTCTTTCCTGCATCAAGAGCTGCTGCAATCAGGAAGGACATTTGTTGAATAAGGCAGATTAGTGGAGAGACATTGCATGAGTATTGGGAGAGGTTCAAGAAATTGTGTGCAAGCTGCCCACACCATCAGATCAGTGACCAGCTTCTCATTCAATATTTTTATGAAGGTCTCATGCCAATGGACAGAAGTATGGTTGATGCTACTTCTGGAGGAGCTCTGGTAGATAAAACACTTATTGCAGCTCGTGAACTAATTGCAAACATGGCTGCCAATGCACAACAGTTTGGTACCCGAGCCATAGTGTTAACTAGTGGAGTAAATGAAGTGCAAACCTCTGATACAAACCAGCAGAGGATGGAGAACCGAATAGATGAGTTGACAACCTTGGCGAGGCAATTGGCACTTGGCCAGTAGTCCCAGCCCCAACAACCAGTAGCTATCATTTGTGGCATTTGCTCTATACCAAGACATCCACAGATCAATGTCCACATCTGCAGGAGAGCAATGAAATCAAGCAGTGAATTTTTCCCTGGTAGGCCTTATCAAAGAAGAAGAATGTAAGAGTTATGACTCATTCTCCAACACATACAATCCTGGCTGGAGAGATCACCCGAATCTGAGGTATGGTGACAACTTCAATCGCCAAGAACCTCAGTTTAAGCAAAATTCTGCTGGACTAAGCTCAGGACAATATCATCCACCGGTTCAGCAAAATAAACCATAAAGCAGCTCAGAACCTAGCCTTGCAGATTTAGTGAAGTAGATGGCAACTAGCAGTGTTCAGTTTCAACAAAGAACAAAGCCAGGATCCAGAATCTGCAAACACAAATTAGTCAGCTAGCTACAATAGTAAATGAGATGAAATCTCAAGGTTCTGGCAACCTTCCTTCCCAATCTGTGAGCAACCCAAAGAATGTGAGTTCCATCACCTTGAGAAGTGGCAAGCGACTTAAGGTTCCTGATGTTGCAGAAAAAACAACCAAGCAGATTCTACAGAATAACCAGAGGTAGTAGAAAAATCTGATTCTACAGAAATAAAGGTAAATGGTGCAGAACCAAGCAGTAGCAGTAGCAAGCAACCTAAACAAAGTGTTCCACTGCCTTTCCCCAATAGAGTGACACAAAACAAGAAGCGGGCAGAAGCTGAATTGGACAAGGAGATCATGGACACATTCAGAAAAGTGGAAGTTAATATTCCACTCCTAGAAGCCATCAAACAGATTCCCAAGTATGCAAAATTTCTCAAGGACTTGTGCACTCATAGAAGGAGGCTGAAGGGAAATGAGAAGGTGAGCATGGGTAGAAATGTTTCTGCAATCATTCAGCCAAGTATTCCTCCAAAATGCAAGGATCCAGGGACTTTCACCATTCCATGCATCATAGGGAGTAAGCAGTTCAGTCAAGCTATGTTGGATCTTGGAGCTTCAATAAATGTCATGCCAAAATCAGTTTACCAATCATTGTGCATTGGAGAGCTCAAGCCAACAGGAGTGGTCATCCAACTTGCCAATCGAAGCACAACTCACCCTGAGGGAGTTTTAGAAGATGTGTTGGTAAGAGTAAATGACCTTATTTTTCCTGCTGATTTCTATGTGCTAAATATGGAGGATGAATTGCATTCTAATCAACCAACATTAATCTTAGGTAGGCCATTTTTGAAAACTGCTAAGACTAAGATTGATGTGCATTCTGGTACATTATCCATGGAATTTGGAGATAGTAAAGTGCATTTTAATCTGTTTGATGCCATGAGATACCCATCAGAAGAGCATTCTGTTTTTCATATAAACATTATTGATTCATTGGTTGATAAAGTGCATGAGAACTTGTTGGCTGAATTATATTGTGTTGATTGTGATTATGATGGTAGTAATGACTTATGTGTTTGTCTTTGCCGCTTATGCTGAATTTATTGCATGCCTACATGGTTGTGATTCTGTTTGTTCAAATTCTAAAAATCTTGCTGCTTTAGTTTTAGTTTCAGCATTTACTAATTCTGATTTTGTGAATTTTTTTGCTGACAACTCTATTTATGCTGATTTTGATTGTGCTATGTTTAATCATGCGAATTCTGATGTTGATGTTGAATTAAATTCTGGAAATTTGCTTGCAGTTCGCACGCAGATTTTGCGTGTATTGATTGTGACAAACCTGATTCTATTGCTCCAGTAGCAAATTCTGCTGTTATATTTTCAAATTCTGCAAATATTGATTCTGCAGTGTCAAATTATGCCAATTCTGCTACTGTCTTTATAAATTCTATTCTGCAGATTTAAATACTGCACTTACAGTTTTCGTAGGTTCTACATTACCATTTTCTGCACATTCTGCTACTTCAGTTTCTGGTTGCACAAATTTTGCAAATTTTGCACTTACAGAAAATTTTGCTACTGATGAGTCTATTTTTGAAAATTCTGTTTATGATGTACACGATCTGCGGTTTACATTTTAGATTCTGATGTTGATGTGCAAATTTTAAATTCTGAATTTTCAGATTCTGTGATTTTGAATTTTGTACATCATTTTAACTCTGCTAATTCTGTTTTAGCTTCCATAGGATGATGATGTTATTGTGTAGAATTTTTCATAGATTGCAGGTGCTGAACCTAAACCATCAGAAGCAACTCCAAGATTAGCACCTTCTATCATAGAGCCACCCACCTTGGAACTGAAGCCACTGCCAGAAAATTTGAAGTATGCATTTCTAGCAGCAAATGAGAAGCTATCAGTCATTATAGCCAAAGATCTGCAACCAGAGCAAGAAGAGAAGTTGTTGAACATCCTGAGGCAGAACATGAAGGCTATAGGTTGGACATTGGCAGACATACCTGGGATTAGCCCCTCTACGTGCATGCATAGAATTCAGTTAGAGGAGGGAGTGAAACCAGTAAGGCAACCTCAAAGAAGGCTCAACCCACTTATCTTGGATGTGGTGAAGAAAGAAGTGAGTAAGTTGCTGGCTGCAGGCATCATTTATCCAATTTCAGACAGCAAGTGGGTGAGCCCGGTGCAAGTGGTTCCAAAGAAGACTGGAATAACAGTGGTGAACTCCCAGGAGGAGCTGGTGCCTACAAGAGTGCAGAATAGCTAGAGAGTCTGCATAGACTATAGGAGGCTGAACCAAGCTAACAGGAAGGACCATTTCCCATTGCCCTTCATTGATCAGATGCTAAAGAGATTGGCAGGTCAGTCACACAATTGTTTTCTTGATGGTTTATCTGGTTATTTTCAGATCCACATTGCATCAAAAGATTAGGAGAAGACCACCTTTACATGCCCATTTGGCACATTTGCATACCGGAGGATGCCTTTCGGTTTATGCAATGCCCCAGGTACATTTCAGAGGCGCATGGTGAGTATCTTTTCTGATTTTCTAGAGAATAGTATGGAAGTCTTTATGGATGATTTTACTATTTATGGCACTTCATTTGATGCATGGTTGGATAGTCTTGATAAGGTACTGAATAGATGTGTTGAGTCTCACCTTGTTTTGAATTTTGAATATTGTCATTTTATGGTTAAGCAAGGTGTAGTCTTAGGACATGTTATTTATAGTGAGGGTATTGCTGTTGATAGGTCCAAGATTGATGTTATTGCTTCTCTACCTTACCCCACATGTGTGTGGGAAGTGCATTCTTTTCTTGGACATGCAGATTTTTACAGGCAATTTATCCAGGACTTCAGTAAAATTGCCCTTCCACTTTCCAAGCTGCTGCAGAAGGATATAGACTTCCAGTTTGATGATAACTGCAGGAGAGCTTTTGACCCGATTGAAGGCTGCACACGATTTCTGCTCTGTTCTTGATACTTGAACTAGGAATACCCGTTTGAGCTCATGTGTGATGCATCAAACCTTGCAGTTGGAGCTGTTCTTTCCCAGAGGGTTGGGAAGATTCCTCATGTCATAGCATATGCTTCTCGGACCCTAGACTCTGCACAAGCTAACTACACCACCATGGAGAAGGAGCTTTTAGCCATTATTTTTGCTTTAGATAAATTTCGTGCTTATCTGTTAGGAACTAAAGTAACTATTTTTTCTGATCATGCAGCCTTGAAGTTCTTACTAAAGAAGCCGGATGCAAAGCCTAGACTCATCAGGTGGACGTTACTATTGCAAGAATTTGATATTAAGATCAGGGACAAGAGTGGAGCTGAGAACCTAGTAGCAGACCACTTGAGTCGCATTTCACAAACCTTGGAGCCTCTACCTATCCGTGAGACCTTTCCAGATGAGTAGCTTTTGAGTTGCGAGGTAAGGATCCATGGTATGCTGACTTCGTTAACTATCTAGTTGCTTCTGAGTTGCCTGCCTATTTTAAAAAGCATCAGATAAACAAACTTAAGAGTGAGGCTAAATATTATATCTGGGATGATCCTTATTTGTGGCGCATGTGTAGTGATCAGATTATTAGGCGTTGTGTGCATGAGCTTGAGATTCCTTCCATTTTGCATTTCTGTCACACACTTGCTTGTGGCGGTCACTTTGGACCACAATGCACTACTAGGAAGGTCTTAGATGCAGGTTTTTATTGGCCCACATTGTTTCGCGATTCTTACACTTATTGTAAGAATTGTGAACAGTGTCAAAAGATAGGTACTATTTCCCGTAGGAATGAGATGCCTCAACAACCATTATTGTTTTGTGAGATATTTGATGTTTGGGGTATTGACTTTATGGGTCCATTTCCTGTCTCGTTTGGTTTTGTTTATATTCTGCTGGCTGTTGATTATGTCTCCAAGTGGATGGAGGCCAAGGCCACTCGGACTGATGATTCTCATGTTGTTGTAGATTTTGTCAGATCACACATTTTTGCAGGTTTGAGTGCCTAGAGCAATCATCAGTGATCAGGGGAGCCATTTCTATAACAGGAACATGGCAACTCTGTTGAAGAAATATGGTATCACCCACAAGATCTCAACTCCATACCATCTGTAGACTAATGGACAGGCGGAGGTATCAAATAGGGAGTTGAAGCAGATTCTGGAGAAAATAGTGCAGCCTAGCAGGAAGGATTGGAGCAAGAAGCTGGAGGATGCATTATAGGCTTACCGCACTGCCTACAAGACTCCTTTGGGGATGTTCCCTTATAGGATTGTCTTTGGCAAGGCATGCCACCTTCCGGTGGAAATTGAGTACAAAGCATATTGGGCAGTCAAGAACTGCAATCTTGATATGAGCCAGTCCGGACTTCATAGGAAGTTCCAACTTCAAGAGGTGGAGGGGATCCAGTTGGAAGCCTATGAGAACTCCCAAATGTACAAGGAGAAGGCAAAACTCATTCATGATAAGAAATTGCTGCGGAAGGAGTTTTCCATTGGCCAGAAAGTGCTTCTCTACAATTCTTGCCTCAAGCTCTTTTTTGGTAAGCTTCATTCTAGGTGGCTTGGTCCTTATATAGTGAATAAGATTTTTCCATATGGTGCTGTGCAAATTTTGGAGCCTGGGACTGATAAAGCTTTCACGGTGAATGGCCACCGCCTAAAGCCATTTCATGAAGACACACCCTTGGAGACCATTGAGAAGGTCCGCTTGCTAGCGGCCACTTACACTTGATAGGGGAGTTTCTCTTTTCTTTCCCTTACCTCATTTTACTTGCCTTGCATTTCCATTGTGTGTAATACATTGAGGACAATGTAAAGTTGAAGTGTGGGGGGTGGTTTCGACATAGGTTGTAGGTTGTGTTGTTTGGTAATTAATCATGCATTATAGATTTGTTTCATGGTTGTTTTTACTTCATTTTTCTTTAAAAAAACAAAAAAATTTTGCTTTGTTTTGCTTTGTTCTGCTTTGGTTCTCCATTGTTGAATTGAAAGTTGTTGAGTTAAGGCATTAGGCTTTAGGGAGGATAGGGTTCCAACATGATTTCATCTTCATCTTCTTGATATGTATGAGTTGGGTGGTTGATCTTGATTTGCCATGATTGAGTATGTTGAATTTTACCTTTGTGAGCTTTTGAGCCTTATTTTGGATGGTAGTGTAACATCCGCAACTTCCGCCCTCCGATCCCATTAGTATTCCCGACTTCCGAATTCATCTAGACTGGACGGACAACGAGTTACAATTTCCGACCTCAGTGCAAAAATTCCGATTTCCGAGCTTAGGAAGGGTCAGACGGATTGCCTTGCATTTTCCGATTTCCGATTTCAGGAGCTGAAATGGAGGACTGATGCTACGACTTCCGAAGTTCGTCTTCTGGCCAGCCGCAATTTACAACTTCCGACCTTAGCGATTAAAGATCAAAATTTCCGATTTCCGACTTCGTCTCTAAGGCTCAAATGAACTGGCTATATTCCAATTTCCGACCTCATGTTCACAATGTACGAGTTCCGATCTCGAGATCAATACCAATAGCTCTCATTTCCTATCCTCCCGAGTTATGAGATCGAGGTCCTATAATTCACGACTTCCGACTTTAAGTGCTTGGCTTCACATCAGGTTTTGCTTTCAAGTTTCGAATAACTGGACATGTTTCCCGGATTCCGACTTCACATGCAGGATGTTCACGAGTTCCGACTTTATAAATAGCACGAGTTCCGATCTCATTTCAGAATATACTAGAAGCTAGTCCCACTTTAGGCAACGTGGAGAGCAATTCTACCACACAAAGAGGGCGACGTGGAGAGCAAGGCTGGCTGAAACTCAGCCTTATGTTTTGAGGCCAATCAAAACCTTCCAAGTTAGCTCCCACTCATGCCTATATAACACACTCTCCTCCTCTGATTCAGACCCCCTTCTACGTAACTTCTTTTTCACTTCAGCTCCCTCTTTTCTTTCTTCACTCACCCAACTCCACCCAACGTTGAGATTCAATCAAGTTTCAGCTACAAACTCAAGCCAAATCACTCATAGTAAGAGGTAGGGGTTTCTTCTTTCTTGATTTTCTGACTCTTGGATGATTGGTGTTGATTTAATTCCTTGAATTGGATATGTTAGTTGACTGATTATGATGAATTATAATTGATTGATTGGCTGTTTGTGAGATTAAGATTGAATTGGAAACAAGAAAGGATGAAGATATGAAGAAGTTGAGAGGCTGGGAAACTCAAAACCCTCGGCGGTCCGTACGGCGGAGTGTACGGCTCCGCCTCCCGCCGTTTAAAATTAGTGAAACCATTTTTATATGAAACTAGACATCTAGGGCTTTCCATACATATATCATATAAGACCATTGGATTAATATTGAGGGAGATATGAATTTTGAAGTTTGACCTAGGAATCCAGACATCCACCCGGGCAGTATGGGTTGAAAAGGGTGTAACTCACCCTATATAACTCCAAATTGAGTGAAACTAATTTTGTTGGAAATCTTACACATAGGGGAACATCCTACCCAGAAATTCCGAGTTTGTTACCATCTTATTTGTTCCCAGTGATTTGAAAAAGTTAACCGATGTCCAAACCGAACCAAATCAGAGCAGTTCAAGAAGGTTAAGTTGCGGGGCTTACAACTCGAGCCCTACCAAGCCAAATGGGATGGGACTTTTTTAAATGAAACCTTATCCTGTTAAATTTAATATGAGTCCAATTTCGTATCATTTGAGTCAGTTTTCGATTTTTAGTGGATTTTTACTTTTAATTGCCTGATTCTGGCAAGCCACTGGGCATGCCGGGATAAAATCTGAATATCTTGAGCTATAGATATCAGAATTAGATGGGACCAAAGGGGTTAGAAAATAGAGACATAACACTTTTACATACTCAAATTTGAGGTCTAGATGAGTTAAGTAGGAATTATGGCTTGAATTATAAAAACCGGGTTGATTGAATATGCTAAGGCAGAAACTCTGCCTTAATGAATATGATGTGGATATGAGTTCAATATTGGAATATGAATGTAATATTGTGATCCTTGTGATAAACTGATATTCTGGTATGTTGGCACTATTCATGGGAAAGCGGACACGTTCCGTTATGCTGCCAAAATTACGGTAAGACCCATGCACAAGTTATGAATTCTATGTTAATGCATGTGCATCCTTAAGAAAGTTATGAAAAAGATTATGTACTATGAAAGTTCCATGCTTCTTGTGCCACACCGGATAAGAAGTTAAGGGGAATAGATCGGTGGGAACGTCGGGAAAAGTAAACTCGGCAATTCCTGTATAGGAACGAGCTCGATCCTGATAAGCAGACTATTACCCAGGAGTCTAAGATGGCCAAGAACTCCCAGGGGACCAAGAGATGGAAAATGATGACAAGTAATAGAAAAGTTTATGAGAAAGTTTATGAAGAAAGATTCAAGAGCAAGTCTGCATGATTGCATACTTACATCGAATGGTTATTATATGTCATTTATAGTTTCTATGCTGCATTCACGTACTGCCATATGCTCATTATTCTGTTTATTGTCGATATTGGTTTATTCTGCTCCTTATATGTCTTAAGTAAAATTGGACCTTGCCTCGGACTTACATTTTCCCAACCTTATTAAGTATGAATAGTTAAGTTTAATCTCATGTCTTCATAAGTAAATAAAACCCGAGGCAGCTGAGAATGAACGTGATGTCGCCCAAGCGTCGTCGTGCACAACCCTACTGAGAATTTTCTTAAATTCTCACCTCGATTTTTCTTTTCCGCCTCATTCTTAGACGTGGGCAATGGACTCGGCAGCTACCCTCTTCATTGAGGTTCCAGACCTGCAACCGCACTGTGACCTCGAGTTGGATTCGCTGTTCCTAGCTGGCTTCCGCCATTTTTGTTATGCCTTTTCCTTCACTCTACTCTTGATATGTATATTTATGGACCGAAGCCCTGGCTTCCAACTTACATATGTATATGTATATATAAGCAACTAATGATACTTCTATGTTAATCACGTTTATTATATGGAGCGTCCGGTTTTGTAGATTCTTTCGTCAGTTATATACATATATATCAGGATATAAAATACTGAATACAACTTTAGACAGCAGGCTAATACGGTAACGCAACCTATCCAATTTCATGCTATGACTTAAGCATAACATCAAGTTGATAGGGTGTTACAGGTAGCACTTCATGCCATTCTTTTCTTTCTTGTGTGTTTTCCCTCATAGATTTTGTTATTCTAGAACTTGCTTTGATTCTTCTTTGAGGCTACATTTTTCATACACATTCATGAACATGATAGAGGCATTTCTTTCATTTTAACTACTTGGCCATATATCTTACCTTGCATTTTGCCCCTTGTTTAGCCCCTTTGAGCCTTATTGACCATTTCTTGGTTTCTAGCACATTATAAGCTTTAAGTGGACAACCATGTTATACCCAACCTTAGGGAATAGGAAGTGCATTGGCTTCATCATTATTGTTGCATTTCAAGTGTGGAGGTTTGAAAGGATGCAAGGAAAGCCAAAAAAAAAAAAAAAAAAAGAAGGAGAAAAAAAAGAAAAGGAAAAAGAAAAATATAAATAAAATGGGGAATCTTGATAAAAGGAAAAGAAAGTTCAAAGAGAGTAAGTTTGTGATGGCTTGATTTGTCTAATGACCTATGTCACTTCTATTCTCTTAGGTTGTATCTTGTCATATCCTCATATTTTCATACCCTTATCTTGGCCCCATTACAACCTTGAATAAAGTCCTCTTGATTTGTGTTTGCATATGATTATGAGTAGTGGAGAAGTAGAAGACTAACAAGCTTATGATAATGCATTGTCTATTGAGGTGACTTGAGTGAAACACTTTTGCCCATACAGTTGAGAATTGAGAGATTTAAACACCATCTTGTTAACCTTTCCATGCTTGATCTATTTGCATTTTGAAGGATATTGCTTAACTTGCATTTTTGAGAGATGGAGTGTTGAATGATTTGATTGTTGGAAACTCTTGATGCCTTATATGCTCTTATGTTCCTAAGTTTGGCACTTTTGATGATTCATTGGAGAATTTGCTTGTTCATTTTGGGTTATTTCATGATTTTTGGGTTGCATGTCTCTATGCCCTTAGTTGAATCTTGCATGAGGACATGCAAGAGTTAAGTGTAGGGGAATTTGATCAATTGGATTTTTATATACTTATTTTCCCTCATTCCTAGCTCATTAATTCTCTTTTGTGCCTAATTGTTTTGAATTGGACCATTTTGTATTGTTTGGATTTTGTTTGGCTTTGAGTTAAATTTTCCAGCATTAGGCGAATTCTGACACTGTTTTGGTTTTTGGGTTATATCTTGAGTTGTAGAGCTCATTTTATTGTGATTCTTAATTTGTAGGAAAGCTGAGAGATATGCCTACAAGTGATATGAAGAAGTCAGAGGGCAATTCTAGTGTTAAGGAGCTGAAATTGGGCCTAGAAGTGAACTGAAGCGGTGCAGTCACGGTTTCTGAACTGGGTGCAGTATTTGGACCATATCTTCGTCCATAGTAGCACAATTGAGCCCATTCTAGTGGCGTTTTGAAGTTGACATCAAAGCTTTAAGTGATCTTTAGACCACAAATCCAAACTGATGCATTTTCATTGCCAAAAATGCGGACAAATGTTATTAACTGGATTAGAGAACTTACTTGCATGTTTTTAGCATAACTTTCTTTATATAACTCAGAATTTAGCAAATAAGGTGTCCAGATTCAGAGGAGAGGGAGGGGATTAATGTAATAACTATTACGGATTGATTGGGAGATGTTTTGATTCTGTTTTGGCTGGCTGATTTGGAGAGAGGCCAAAATGGTAACTGAGACAGATTTTGGATAAGCAATTTTCAGTTTTGACTTCTTCTTCTTCCTCTCTTCTCTCATACCCCCCCACCTTACAATTCATTTTCCTCTATTCATGGAGGAGTAAGCTTTATCTAATCCAAGAATTCAAGAAGCATTATTACTCAAGAGGATTGGCTAACAAAAGTTCAACTATTCCCTTCGATTTCTTCTATCCTTTCTCTTATCTTAATTCGGTTTTGGAATTGAAGGTTTTCATTCTAAAATTCTGGTCAAGAGTTCAATTGTCTCGTACCAATTTGTAATTGTTTGATTCAATTATTGAAAGAAGAAGAATTAGAATTCAGGTCTGAGTTCTAAGGTTAATGCATTGGTGATTGAAACTAATACAACTCAACTAGGTTTTAGAGATTTTTAAACATTGGTTGATTATGTGTTAGTCAAATGCATGAAGGTTTTTATGTGAATGCTAATTTTGGATTGAGGTTTTATTCAATTTTATGATTAACCATTGAGTTGAATTATTGATATATGTCTAGAATTCGATGATTGAGTGATGATTGTTGCCTTTTGATTCTTGGATTGGATGTTCCAAATTCTGTTAATTTCTTTTCTATTCATTTCGGTATTTTAAATTCCTAAACCCCCCCGCAATTTCCTGATCATATAACATTGTCATCATTGGGAAATGACCCAGGTTGCACCCTTTGCTACAAATTTAGTGTAATTCGGTTTTATTGTAATTTGACCGAGCTCGGCACTCGAGTCACCCAGTTAGTGTGAGTATAGGGGATAGGGCTTACATGAGGCATGGCATGACCCAGCTAGTGTAAGTACCGAAATTCTATGGTGGCCACAGCCATGCTATGAGCTCATTACCACTTATGTTTAGTGGGTGAAAAGAAAAGACTTAAAATAAAGTCAAGTTAAGAAGAGAAAAAGGGACTTCGGTCCAACCCAAGTAAAGAATGAAACTCTCAATATGTTCATGCATGATATGAATTGTCATATAAGTTCTTATGCATACCATGATGTTAGCATATGAGATGATATAAATGATTAGAGGGTATGTTAAAATTGAATCTGCTTTGGATATTAATGCTTTTTCGAAAAACCCAAGAATTGAACTTATTGAATGCTCACTGTTTTCATTTATAAAACCGAAGTGGCTAGGATGATGACGATGACATTCTCATGTCAGGTTTGAGTCCTACTAAGAAATCTTATTTCTCACTCTAGTTATTTTTCCGTCTTGTCACCAGATACCTATGGCGTACCCGGTGGAGTGGAGCATGGACCCTCCCCACCATGAGTGGGCCTACGACATTGATGCCCAAACTATCATGGCTATGACCACCACGGTAGTCCACACCTACTTTCACCTTGGTTGTATACATGAGGGAGAGGAACCTGACATTCCGCCAGCCCTAGTTGACATTTCTTCTACATACCTTGGACAGCTGCTAGGTCCTTGGGATTTTCCCCCTCAGCCCTTGCAGGACATTGAGATGGAGCCGATGTCTCCTAATCGCTAACAATCGAGCCCGTACACAAATTCTGGTGATTCCCGTGGTTGACCTGAGCTCTACAGCCACTCCGAGGACTGCAGCCGCTTTGCCGTCACTCCCCGAGTATCACCCCGTTACATCTGAAGAGGATCGCTCCAAGGAACGTTCTTCGGTAGCCAGCTGTACTCCAGGTCATCATGTTCGTCGCATAGAAGTGATCAGCAAGCACCCTCGTATCATCCGTACTTCTCACGTTCCCCAAGGTCGAGGAGCGAGGGGAACCAAGCACTCGAGAACCTGATTTCGTCCGATCAAGGGGCACGGAAGGGGCGAGGAAACCAAAATGTGTTTACTTGGGCCTATTTTATTATTGCTTCTTATCTTATGTATTTCATTTTGTGATGAACTTTGTCATATTTGCTTATGTTTGATATTTTGGGACCATGGCATGACCATGAGTTTCCTTTTTATGTATGGTTGAATATTATGAGACCTTATATGTATGGTTGTTTTAGTAAGGTGAATGTATTATATTTCTACTTATCCATTGGTCCTTTATTTTACGACTTGTATGTATGCGACACACTCGTTTATAGCTATCTTCTTGCTCCAGGCTTTATTTTCCAAAACACTGCAAAGTGATGACGTATTTATTTCCAAAAAAAAATTTACCGTATTTTCTGTGTAACTTAACTTATAAATGAAGTTTAGTTTTCCACGAGCATAAGTAACAACTAAAAAAATGCCGTAATATGACTTAAGCGTAGTATGGGTTTATTAGGGTGTTACACCAACCATGGGGGCAATTCTAATTGTGAAGAATCTCATCAAGAAAGTGACCCATTCTATGATTTTCCAAGAGAAAGAAGGAGGCGTGAAGGAGGAAGAAGATGTGAAAGAGGAGGTAGAGACCATAGACGTGATGATGATCTAGGAGGTGTGAAAGTCAAGGTACCTTCCTTCCAAGGGAGGAATAATCCCGAAACATACCTTGAGTGGGAGATGAAAATAGAACAAATCTTCTTATGCCACAATTACAATGATGTAAAGAAAGTGAAGGTGGCTGCCCTTGAGTTCACTGATTATGCCTTAATTTGGTGGAATCAAGTGCAAAAAGAGAGAAGAAGATATGGAGAGCATCCTATCAACACTTGGGATGAAATGAAGACTTTGATGAGAAGGAGATTTGTGCCTTCCCATTACCATAGGGAATTGCACAACAAATTGCAAAGACTTACCCAAGGGAGTAGGAGTGTGGATGAGTATTACAAAGAGATGGAGGTGGCTTTGATTAGGGCCAATATTGTGGAGGATAGGGAAGCAACCATGGCTTGATTTCTCCATGGTCTAAATCGAGATATTGGAGACATTGTGGAGTTACAACATTATGTGGAGCTTGAAGACTTAGTTCATCAAGCAATGAAAGTGGAGCAACAATTAAAAAGAAAGGGTACTATGAAGAAATCATCTTCTTCAAATTACTCTTTAAGTTGGAAGGACAAGCCAAAGAAGGAGGGTTCTTCTTCTAATTCTAAGGAGGTAGCAAGCACTAAGAAGCCTATTCCTACTACTTCTTCTTCTACTTCTAAGAGTAGGGATATCAAGTGCTTTCGGTGTTTGGGAAAAGGACATATTGCATCCAAATGCTCAAATAAAAAGACTATGGTGGTGAGGGATAATGGGAGAATCTCTAGTGAAGAAATTTCTTCTCATTCCTCTTCCTCAAGCGATGAGGAAAATGATGGAGCAGCCTATGCACAAGATGGAGATCTCTTGGTGTTTAGGAGGTTATTGGGAAGTCAAGCCAAGGAGCATGAGGAAGACCAAAAAGAAAATATTTTTCATACCTGCTACCTTATTCAAGGTAAAACATGCTCTATGATCATTGATGGTGGGAGTTGCACCAATGTGGCAAGCACTAGGTTGGTCACCAAACTCAACCTAAAGACTACACCGCATGCAAGACCATATAAGCTCCAATGGCTAAGTAATAGTGGTGAATTGGTAGTGAATTAGCAAGTGTTGATTAATTTCTCCATTGGCAAATATGAAGATCAAGTTCTATGTGATATTGTGCCTATGGAGGTGATAGAGCATTCATTTATGCATTATTCTAGTGTTATTCCTAGCTTGTTTACATCATAATTGTGTTTTAATTGATGCAAGTAAATGAGTTTGATGACATTGACCTTCATTGAGAACTTGTATAAATGTGTGCTAATTTTTGGATTTCATACTTATTTTGACCTTTCTATCTTCTGCAGCCCATATCTTGAGCTACAAGTATCGGAATTAAGCAATCTTTAGCTCATTGGAAAGATAACGAAAAATCAGAATTGTAGAGAGAAAGAGAAGAATAGAAACTAAAATTGAATCTAATTAAACACTAAACCTTAGAATCCATGCATTGAGTGATGAATCTCCCAAGCTGAAAGAAAATTCAGCCTTCCATATCCATGGATAAATAAAACAGAAACATCCAGAAAAAAATTCAAAAATCGAAAAAAAATTATAACTTACTTTCTAATAAAAACCTAAACTCCTTCCAATTCCTTCCTTTTCCCACTCGTTCATTCCCCTCTAATAGCGTTTTCAGAAAACTAAAACCACAAAAGAGGGCCAAGGCCATCTAAAACAAATAGGCCCAAGAAAGACTCAATTTTGGGCCCGTTTACTACAGCCTCTTTGCAATGAAAATTACATCCAGAATCTGACAGATTTCGGTCTTGAGGTCTTCAGTAAAGTTGTAGGATTTTTCGTTATCTTTCCAATGAGCTAAATATTGCTTAATTCTGATACTTGTAGCTCAAGATATGGGATGCAAAAGATAGAAAGGTCAAAATAAGTATCATATCCGAAAATTAGCACACATTTATACAAGTTCTCAATGAAGGTCAATGTCATCAAACTCATTTATTTGAATCAATTAAAACACAATTATGATGTAAACAAGCTAGGAATAACACTAGAATAATGCATAAATGAATGCTCTATCAAATCCCCCCACACTTATCTTTTGCATGTCCTTGGGCAAGGCTAAAATGAAAAACTAAGGAAATAGAAATCAAAACATGCACAATAAACAAACATGCACTAAATAACACTTTCTATGGAAATCAAGGTTGTAGAACTATGAACAAAACCAAGCAAGGTCAAGAGAACAGAGCAATCATAGATATCATTTCTCACACTGAAGTCAACAAGAGAAACTAATCAAGTCAAATGAATGGATCAAAAGTAGGAAACCTCACAAGTCATACTCTCAACTCTCAAGTGTTTAGGTTACTATATATCACTCAAATGTACATCATGAAGCATGCACAACCATAAGCTTGCCTATTCTTTTACTTCTCCACCACTCAAAATACATTTACACAAAAATCAAGAGGACTTTAATGGGTTGTAATGAGGCTAAGGGAAAAGGTGAGGATATGTAAGGATAAACAAGGCAATACCAAAGAAGCATAAAAGAACAATGGGGAATGATCATAGAAGCTCCCAAAGAATGCCAAATTTTTTTTTTTTTGATAGCAATCCTCCTTAATTTCCTTTCTTCCCCCTTTTTTTTTTTGAGACTAAAATTTATTTATTTATTTATTTATTTTTAACATATGCTACTACTCTCTTCTCTCTCTTTTTTTTTTTTTTTAACTGTTGACACTGTAACACCCTCCTAAGTACAGTACTATGCTTAAGTCATAGTACCACACCCTGGAGTTGTTACTAGATTCTAATGCAGACCTTATCTGACAACAACTTCCGCTGCACTACTCTGATACCTCTTGAACTTTCTGGAGACAACACAGAAATAGGAGTGAGAATTATAAATTCTCAAGAGGGATTCTCTATAATACACATGTAATGTCATCGTTGTCATCTCCAGCTTTGCTTGGCTTGTTATGAAAAAGGTGAACATGCCGCACAACCGCTTAATTTTACATTTCGAAAAAGCATGTCTTATCCGAAGCAAAGTTCATTTTAATCATACACTTGGCATTTGAGAGAATCCATAAAAATTCATGTCATGAATCATATTGGGACTAATAACTGAAATACAATAAGTACGATAGCATCAATGTACTAGAGGCATAACTTCGACATATACTTTTCTGGAACTACATCATATTAAGATGATGCCCACATGGCATCAATATACTGAGAACATAACATCTGCACATAACTTATCTTGTATTTTAGATTCATGCATGGACATAGAACTTGCTTTTCTTTCTTTATCTCTCTTTTCATCATAAAATCTTTACGTGCCACATTCCAGAGTATGATCGCCATGTCATACCCCATCAGAGCGTGATCGCCATGTCACGTTTCTTAGGAATGTGGGATCTTTCTTTGGTACTTACACTAGCTGGGTCATGCCATGCCTCATGTAAGTTCTGTCCCCGATACTCACACTAGCTGGGTCGATGCCATGCCTCATGTGAGTGGGGTGCCTGCTTAAGCTTTAATCTCTAGTCTTTAGTTTTTAATCTTTAGCTTTTACTTGGCACACCTAGGCGTTACGTATCCCCGTCCCTAGGGTGCTATTACTGCCCTTGGGTAGCCTGGCTTTGGAGTGAGCTCGTCAGCTTCACCTGTGACCGTCGTCACACCGACTCACCCGCAAGGGGACCCACTGCCTCTCGGTTGGAGGGACCCAATGTGCAACTGCCTCCAACATAGAGGGACCCAAGTCTTTAGCTGCCTTCACAAGGAGGGATTCAATATGCAACTGCCTCCAGGTGAAGGGACCCATGTCTTTATCATTTAACTGCCTTCACAAGGAGGGACCTCAATTAACTGCCTCCGAGTGAAGGGTCCCACATTCAATACATTTACATTCTTTCATTCTCATGCATAATCCAGCATAAACATGCGGGATGTACTCATATATACATGTTTCATAATTTATTCTCATATGTCTCATGTCGTACTTGTGTCATTCTTGCATATATGCTTCATAGTTTATTCTCATATATCTCTTATCATACTTATGTCATCCTCAAATATAGGGTTTCTATATACCCATTCATAGTCTAATTCTTCCTTGATAACTCATATCATTTTTTTAAAATTAATCCTTACATCTAAACATTCATAGCTTCTTAGACTTCTGCCAGAATCCGCAAAGATAATCTGGATCAGTCCGTTTCCCCATGAATAGTGCCAGCTCTCACAGACAGTTCAATCATAGCAACATAAATCAACTTAACACATATATATCAATGTCAAACTGGCAATCCTCAACTCAAACTTTATAGGTTTCACTAACATTTGTAAAATTATCATTTTGGCCATCCTGCCAATTCTATTCGGTTCTGCCCGAATGTTGTATAATCCACCTTTATTTCTATTCAACTCATTTAAATCTGAAATTTGGATATGTCGTACCTCTATATGTCAACTTTCTAACCTCTTTAGTCCCATATCATTTTGATTCATAAAACTCAAGATATTCAACTTTTACCTCAGCCTGTCAGCCACTAGCCCGAATAACACTCTTAGAGGTATAAATTCACTAAAAATCGAAAATAAGCTCAAATCACCCGAAATAGGTCTCATATTGAAGCTAACAGGACAACCTTTCATTTGCCACAAGTTGCATTCCATTTGCTTAAGTATACCTCGAGTTATAAGTCCTGAAAGTCGACCTTCCTGAACTACCCTATTTTGGCTCGGTTTGCACATAGAGTAACTTCCTCAAATCACTGGTAACAATTGGTACCATAACAAACTCGGAATCTTATATTGGGATGTTCCCCTATGTCTAAGCTTTCTAACAAAATTAGTTTCACTCAATTTGGAGTTGTATAGGGTGAGTTATACCCTCCTCATGTCACCCTGCCCGGATGAAAATCCTGAACCCTAGGTCAAACTTCAAAAATTCGTGTCTCCTTCAATACTAATCCAATAACCTTATATGATATATCTATGAGAATCCCTGAATGTCTACTTTCATCTAAAAATGGTTTCATCGGATTTGACCGATTGTAGGCAGAGCCGTACACTCCGTCGTACGGACTGCCATGGAAATCTCACCAAGACAGCATCCCACTTCTCCATTCCTTCTAATTTTCTCCTTCTAATCATAATCCTAACTCAAAATCTCCTATGAATTCAATCATAACTCAGCATAATCCATCATAATACATCATATACGTTACATATATCATCAAACAATCATCAAAGAGTAATCTTTCATGCATCCTCAGTTTAGAGAAATTAAGATTAGAGATTGAATCCTACCTCTTTGGAGTATGACTTGAGCTAAGTGCTGAAACTTGGAGTGTTAGAACCTTGCTAAGCTTGGAGGAATGATGGAGTTGATTGAGAGAAGGGGAGGAGGAGGCTGGAACCAGAGGAAGAGGGAGAGTGGCGTAGATCAGCCATAAATGAGGGGAAAGGTCTGACTTAAATAGATGGGAGTAGTTGGAATTGTGGGTGTTGATTAGTTGAAGTTTTGTGATTGAAGTTCGGCCATGTTGCCTGCTTTTGTGGCCAACTTGCTCTCCACGCAGTCCAAAAACTGGGATACGCTTCCGCTCTACCTGAAATCAGAACTCGTCCCTATATTACTTGAAGTCGGAAATCGTGACCCTTTTTTTTGACAGTGCTTGAAGCTGAAACCAGACGTCGGAACTCGTACCATGTTGTTGGTGACTTGAGGAAATCTTGTTTGTTCTGATACTTTGAATTAAGGTCAGATATCGAAAGTCATGCAGCTGACAATCATATAACCTCGGAATTCCCTATTTGAACTCGGGAATGTCAATGATGGATGTATACTCGGATATCGGAACTCGTTATCAAACTCGGAGTTCGGTACTAAACTATTACTTCTGAGGTCGGATGTATGATATCGGAAATCGGAACCTCATCAAGTCGGATATTGGAACTCTGAAGCCTCTTATTACGAAGTCGGAAATCAGGAACAATCAAACTTAGACGAAACCGGAAGTCGGTACTTTACATACAGTGTGTTTGATGAGATCGGAACCGTGTATATTTTCCTTGAAACATAAGTCGGATATCGGGAATTCCAATAGTACGAGATCGGAAATCGGGCCTATGACTTGAGACGTGAAGTCGGGAATATGATGAAATCGGAAATCGTTATGACACGAATGAACTCGGAACTCAGAATAACCCTTCCGTCCGATTTTCAAAGACGAAATCGAAATCTAATTAATCACCCTGGCTAAGTCGGAGCTCGGAAAATGGATGTTACAGACACAACTTTAAGGCCACCCCCACACTTGTTCTTAAATCATTCCCAAAACAATTCCAAAGCTCGTTTATCATCAATGGTAAGGTCAACTCATGGTTTTCCACTTTGGCTTGTAATGAGCTAATAGAACAAGAATTGGTTAAAATATGCTCAAGGGACTTAACAAAGGATACAATGCAAGGTTGGCTATTTGGCCAAGTAGCTTATTCAAGAAACAATGCCTCAATCATATTTATATATGCATGCAAAAATGTGACCTCAAAGAAAACTCAAGGCAAGTTCTAGTGTGACATACAATCATGAATGCAACACTCAAGAAGGAAAGAAAGAATGACATGATGTTGTCATCTATACAATAGGCCCAAAAAAAAAAAATCTCACAATGATCCATACAAATGACTCTTAAAGCTCACTTATTGAATCCAAAATGCAAGTCATTCAATCCATTCAAACAATGAACTTTTTCACTCACTTGATATATGCTCATAACCTTGAAAACACTTAAAAACCAATAGATAGCATGCAAAACAATATACAAAACAAAATGTAACCACAAAAATAGCAACCAAAAAAAAAATGTTGTGCCTCCCCCCACACTTTAAAGATTACATTGTCCTCAATCTAAACAACATGAGATATAATGGACAATGCAGAGCAATCAAAATGAAAATGGGGTAAGAATACTCCCCTATGATCAATCAGGGTAAATAGCCAACCCAAAGGTGGCTTCCTCTGGCGCTTACTCCTTTAAGTCCTCATGAAGGTGCTTGAGTTGATGCCCATTAACCTTGAAGCTCTTCTTGGTCCCTATGTGTTAAAGCTCTACTAACCATAAGGAAAAATGTTAACAATAAGAAAAGGACCATCCCACCTAGATCTTAATTTACTAGGCATCAACTTAAATCTAGAATTGTATAAAAGAACTTTTTCACCAATTTTGAACTCTTTGCGCCTTATCATCTTGTCATGAAATGCTCTGGTCCGCTCCTTATAGATATCGGAGTTCTCATATGCTGCCTTACAAATCTCCTCCAACTCTTGCAACTGAAGCGTCCTATGCGAACCATATGCTTCCAAATTCATATTGCACAGCTTTACCGCCCAGAATGCCTTGTGCCTTCTTCCACCGGAAGATGACATGCCTTACCAAAAACAACTCAATAAGGGGACATCCCTATCGACATTTTGTAGGCAGTCCTATACGCCCACAGAGCATCCTCTAAGCAAAAACTCCAATCCTTCCTGTTAGGTTGGACTGTCTTCTCCAAGATCTACTTAATTTTCCAATTGGAGATCTCTGCTTGCCCGTTCGTCTGGGGGTGGTACGATGTAGAAACTCTATGCATGACCCCAAACTTACGCAGTAAGACATCCATGGTGCGGTTGCAAAAATGTGATCCCTGGTCACTAATCAAAACTCTAGGAAATCCAAACCTACAGAAAATGTGTGACCTAACAAAATCTACAACAACTCGAGCATCATCAATACGAGTGGCCTTTGCCTCCACCCACTTGGAGACATAGTCCACAGCTAACAGTATATAAGCAAAGCCAAATGAAATAGGAAATGGATCCATAAAATCTATACCCCATACATCAAACACCTCACAGGAAAGGAGAGGTTGTTGAGGCATCTCATTTTTGCACGAAATATTCCCGGTCCGCTGGCATCGCTTACATGTCTTACAGAAGCTGTGCGCATCTCGAAACAAGGTGGGCCAATGCAATCCAGAGTCCAAGACTTTTCGAGCTGTGCATTAGGGCCTGAAATGACCACCACAAGCCAAGGAATGACAAAATCTGAGTACAGATTGAAATTCATGGTCTGGTATGCATCGTCTGATGATCTGGTCACTACACATCTTCCATAAGTAAGGATCATTCCATATGTAATACTTGGAATCACTCTTTAACTTGGCAGCCTGTGCTCTCGAAAAGTGTGCTGGGATCTCTTTGGCAACAAGATAATTCACTAAGTTTGCATACCAAGGATCCTGCCCTCCTATCTAGTACAACTACTCATCTGGAAATGTATCATGAATGGGCAAATCCTCAAGTGGCAATTGAATTCTACTCAAGTGATCTGCCACCAAGTTTTCTCCACCACTTCTATCTCTGATCTCAATATCGAACTCCTGCAAAAAAAGCTTCCAACGAATCAGTCATGGTTTAGAATCTGACTTCTTAAGCAAGTATCTCAAAGCTGCATGATCAGAGAAAATAATAACTTTAGAGCCTAGCAAATATGAACAAAATTTATCTAATGCAAAAACAATAGCTAAAAGCTCCTTCTCTGTAGTGGTGTAGTTCGCCTGTGCTTTATCCAAGGTACGAGAAGCATATACAATAACATAAGGCTGTCTTTCCACTCTCTGACCAAGGACTACACCAATAGCATAGTTGGAGGCATCGCACATGAGCTCAAATGGAATGTCCCATCACGGAGGCTGAATGATAGGTGTGGAGGTTAGGCATATCTTCAACTCATCAAATGCATCCTTGCAGGCCTGATCAAACAGAAACTCCACATCTTTCTGCAAAAGGTTGGACAAATGAGTGGCAATCTTGCTAAAGTCTCTGATGAGCCTCCTGTAAAAACCTGCTTGTCCAAGAAAAGAGCACACTTCCCGCACACAGGTGGGGTAAGGTAAAGATGCAATAACATTAATCTTAGCTCTAGCTGTCTCAATGCCCGTACTAGATACAACATGCCCTAATACCATCCCCTTAGTTACATAAAATGACACTTTTTAAGTAGTTCAGAACCAAGTTAGACTGTACACACCTATCTAAAACTCTAGATAGACTCTCTAAACATGCATCAAATGAGGAACCATAAACAATAAAGTCATCCATGAATACCTCAAGTGAAGTCTCTAGAAAGTCAGCAAAGATGCTCATCATACACCTTTGGAAGGTGCCAGGTGCATTACACAAACCAAATGGCATCCTCCGGTAGGCAAATATGTCGAAAGGACAAGTAAAAGTGGTCTTGTGCTGGTCCTCTAGGGCTATGTGAATCTGGAAATAACCAGAGAATCCATCCAAAAAATAGTAATGTGACTTTCCCGTTACTCGCTCCAAAACTTGATCAATGAAAGGAAGGGGAAAATAGTTCTTGCAAGTCGCTTGATTTAACTTCCTGTAGTCTATGCATACTCGCCAGCCATTCTGAATTCTGGTGGGAACTAGCTCATCATGCTGGTTCTTTATCACTATCACCCTGGTCTTTTTTGGAACTACATGGACTGGACTCACCCATTCACTGTCTGAAATGGGGTAAATCATGCCAATCTCTAGTAATTTGCTTACTTCCTTCTTAACCACTTCCAACATGGTAGGGTTAAGTCTTCTTTGGGGCTGTCTAACAGGCTTGGCATCCTCATTCAGCAGGATCCTATGTATGCATGTGGAACGACTAATTTCTGGAATGTCCGCCAAAGTCCAACCTACCACCTGCTTATGAGTCTTTAATGTCTGCAGTAACTTTTCCTCTTGTTCGGCATCTAACTCTACTGAAATTATCGCTGGCAGCTTGTCATTGGCTTCTAAAAATGCATACTTTAGATGCTTGGGCAAAAGCTTGAGCTCCAAGTCAAGTGGCTACACAATGGAGGGAAGTAGTGTAGAGGAAGAATCTAATTCTGCAACAAGATCAGAATTAGAGGTACTTGCTGCAATCAAGCCAAAACATTCTGATCTTGCTGAATCATCCTCTAAAACAACATCAAAATCACCATCTTTATTCTGCAAACATGCCTCAATTTCTACACACACACTACACAATTCTGTTTCTATGCAACCAGGACAAGTGAAGGTGTCATCAATGAGAAATTCTGGAAACTCTGACTGCAGCACATCCAAGAACAATTCTGAGCAAGATTCATCAACCAGCAACTCAATAATATCTAACTGAAATGCACTATGATATTCCACGGGGTGTTTCATGGCCTCAAAAATGTTGAACTGCACCACATCATCACCAAACTCCATGGATAAAATGTCGAAATACACATCAATTTTTGTCCTTATTGTTTTCAGAAATGGCCTCCCAAGGATCAAGGTAGGACTGCATGGAGAAGATCCCTCTTCCATGTCTAGGATGTAGAAATCTGCTAGAAATATCGCCTTTGTCCACTCTGACTAGTACATCTTCCACAACTCCAATAGGGTGTGCTATGCTTCTATTTGCTAGAGTAATGATCACACGACTTAGCTGCAAAGGACCAAGGTTCAAAGACTTGTAAATGGATGTAGGCATCACATTGATGGAAGCACCGAGGTCAAGCAATGCATTCTAGAAGGTGGAATTCCCAATGGTGTAAGGGACAGTGAACATTCCTGGATCCTTGCATTTCTTAGGCATATTGGGTTGAATGAAGGCTGACACATTTCTTCCCACGGTAATCCTCTCATCTCCTTCGCTTCTCTTGTTGGTACACAACTCCTTGAGGAATTTGGTGTACCTGGGAACTTGTTTGATCACATCCAGCAAAAGACTATTCACTTCAATTCTTCTGAAAGCCTCAAGAAGCTCCTTATCAGAATCTGTAGTTGTTGGTTTTTGTTTAGCAACTCTGTTTGGAAAAGGAAAAAGTGGTTTTTGTGCAGCATTATCTGAAGTGCTTGGGGCAGAATCTATTTTCTCAGACAAAGATCATCGTCATAGGTCTTTCTGCAGCTTATCAGACTGATTTTGCAGCAAATTGTTAAGCTTCTCATGCTCATTTTGCAGCTTCTTAGTTGGCTCTCTTGTAGGCAACTCCTTGCCACTCCTCAAGGCTATTGCACTCACATTTCCTTGAGGGTTAATTTCTGGTTGAGAAGGCAACTGACCACTTCCTTGAGATTTCAACTAGTTCACAGTAGTAGCTAACTGACCAATTTGGCCATCTGCTTCATCAAATCCTCCAACAATGGTTCAGAATTTTGGCTTGGCTGAGTTGGTTGCATGTTTTGCTGCTGCTGCTGCTTGAATGGAAGAGGCTGGTATTTGTTACTATACTGCCTAACTGGTTGCTGTTGCTGCTGAGGAGGTTGAACATATCTCATATTCGAATGGTTCCTTAATGCAAGATCATGGGACTGATACTGGTATTGGTACAATTGCTTTGGAGATTGCTGAAAATTCTGTGGCTGTTGTTGCTGCTGCCTAAATTGTTGCTGACCTCCACTATAAACTCCTTGGACAGAAACTTGCTGATTATTTTCTTGAAGCATAGGGCAACAATCAGAGGTATGCTCTTGGGAATAGCAAATGAGACAATCTCTCACCATGATCTTTTGTGGAGTATCTTGCTGTGCAATAGCCAATTACCTTACCAAGGTGGCCAGCTCATCAATTTTGCTCTTTAGCCTACTCTGCACTATCACTTGATCAGGAGTAGAACCAGATTGGGTTTTACTAGAATTACTCTCCACTATTACTTGAGGCCATTAATTACTAGGAGTAGATGGAATTGGATGGCCTAAATGATGGACTTCTCTTGTTGGCATCATGGCTCTTATGCTGAACTGCTGAGAATTCTTTGCCATATTATCAATTAATGCTCTAGTTGCGGTAGGAGTTTTATCCATAAGAGCTCCTCCACTAGCTGCATCAATCATACTCCTCTCCATTAGAGCAAGTCCTTTATAGCAATACTGGATGAGCAATTGATCATTGATCTGGTGGTGTGGACATGTTGCACACAGCTTCTTGAACCTCTCCCAGTACTCATACAAACTCTCTTGAGGAAGCTGTCTAATGCCACTGATCTCCTTCCTGATTGTTGTAGCTCTGGATGCAAGGAAAAACTTCTCCAGGAATAGCCTCTTCATGTCATTCCAGCAAGTAATTGATCCTGGTTGGAGGTAGTATAGCTAGTCCTTTGCTACACCATCTAAAGAGAATGGAAATGCCTTCAGCTTGATGTGATCTTCAGGAACTCCTTGAGGCCTCATGGTTGAGCAAACTATATGGAACTCTTTCAAATGCTTATGAGGATCTTCACCTGCAGAACCATTGAACTTAGGCAGCAAATGGATTAGTCCAGACTTTAATTCAAAAAGGACTTCAATTTCAGGATATTGAATACCTAATGGTTGATATGTCACATCAGGTGTAGCCAACTCCTTAAGGGTTCTCTCATGCTAATTGTTATCCATGTTTCCTAGATGCAAATGTTCAGTTTCAGAACTTGAAGCAGTAAATTCAAATGCAAACTCACTAAAACTATCTATACTATGCAAACTACTAATATGCAAATGACTATGCACATTACCTTGAAGCCTAATGAGTCTATGAAATATTCTATCCATTTCAGGATCAATGTCAATCAGATTCCCAAGCTTGGACATGGTCATGCACTACTAGACAAGATTACTTGCAATGCAAGAAAAACATTAAAAATGCAAAAACACATAAAACAACATGCATAAACACTCAAACCAGATAGTGGGGAATTGGATCAGATCAATTTTAGGATGTAGATGATGCACAAAAAAGCTCAAATTAAAATTTGCTGGTTTGCTACCTGAAAATTGAAGTAGAAAAATCAGAAAATCCTAAAAATTAAGAAAAAATGGCCTAAATGAGGGTTTTTTTGAAAAGTTTGTACCCCAAATTGCCTCTGGCGTTTGCACAGCTAGATCTCAGAAAGTTATATGAAATGGACATATAATTTGCATCGAACGGAGTTGTATGCAAAAAGTTATGCCACTTCAAAGTTTTAGCCTAAAATTTTGAAAAAGTCATACCAGATGATGGAATTTGGCAAAAATAGGTGTCACCAGACCCTATGGGTCATTTTTGCTTAGGATGATGGCACAACTTTGGACAAAAATCCTTGGCTTCAAACTCCAACTTAGAATCTACTTTAGCAACTCCTATCTGGCTCCTTTGGTGCGATTCTACAAAATCAGTGTTAGCACTCTAAAACAAGGTTAGCAACAATCTTAATATGATTTATGTAGTCTATAGAAACAAAGAAAAACACTATTTTGTTAGGTGATGCACAAAATAAAATTCTACTTCTACCTACTATGCAAGGTAACACTAAAGACAATGTTAATATGAATAACTATTCTAAAGAGAAAATGTATGTCAATAAGTGAGCTTTAAGAGTCATTTGTATGGATCATTGCAAGATTTTTTTTTTTTGGGCCTATTATATAGATGACAACATCATGTCATTCTTTCTTTCCTTCTTGTGTGTTGCATTCGTGATTGTATGTCACACTACAACTTGCCTTGAGTTTTCTTTGAGGTCACATTTTTGCATGCATATATAAATATGATTGTGGCATTGTTTCTTGAATAAGCTACTTGGCGAAATAGCCAACCTTGCATTATATCCTTTGTTAAGCCCCTTGAGCATATTTTAACCAATTCTTGTTCTATTAGCTCATTACAAGCCAAAGTGGAAAACCATGAGTTGACCTTACCATTGAGGAAAAACGAGCTTTGGAATTGTTTTGGGAATGATTTAAGAACAAGTATGGGGGTGGCCTTGAAGTTGTGTCAACAGTTCAAAAAAAAAAAAAAAAAGAGAAGAGAGTAGTAACATATGTTAAAAATAAATAAATAAATAAATTTCAGTCTCAAAAAAACAAAAGGGAAGAAAGGAAATTAAGGATTGCTATAAAAAAAAAAAAATTGGCATTCTTTGGGGTAACTTTCATGCTAGCTTCTATGATCATTCCCCATTGTTCTTTTATGCTTCTTTGGTATTGCCTTTTTTATCCTTACATATCCTTACCTTTTCCCTTAGCCTCATTACAACCCATTAAAGTCCTCTTGATTTTTGTGTACATGTATTTTGAGTGGTGGAGAAGTAAAACAATAGGCAAGCTTATGGTTGTACATGCTTCATGATGTGCATTTGAGTGATATATAGTAACCTAAACACTTGAGAGTTGAGAGTATGACTTGTGAGGTTTCCTACTTTTGATCCATTCATTTGACTTGATTAGTTTCTCTTGTAGACTTAAGTGTGAGAAATGATATCTATGATTACTTTGTTCTCTTGACCTTGCTTGGTTTTGTTCATAGTTCTACAACCTTGATTTCCGTAGAAAGTGTTATTTAGTGCATGTTTGTTTATTGTGCATGTTTTGATTTCTATTTCCTTAGTTTTTCATTTTAGCCTTGCCCGAGGACGTGCAAAAGATAAGTGTGGAGGGATTTGATAGAGCATTCATTTATGCATTATTCAAGTGTTATTCCTAGCTTGTTTACATCATAATTGTGTTTTAATTGATGCAAATAAATGAGTTTGATGACATTGACCTTCATTGAGAACTTGTATAAATGTGTGCTAATTTTCGAATTTCATACTTACTTTGACTTTTCTATCTTCTGCAGCCCATATCTTGAGCTACAAGTATTGGAATTAAGCAATCTTTAGCTTGTTGGAAAGATAACGAAAAATCCTACAACTTTACTGAAGACCTCAAGACCGAAATCTGTCAGATTCTAGATGTAATTTTCATTGCAAAGAGGCTGTAGTAAACGGACCCAGAACTGAGTCTTTCTTGGGCTTATTTGTTTTAGATGGCTTGGACCTCTTTTGAGGTTTTTAGTTTTCTAAAAACACTATTTGAGGGGGATGGACAAGTGGGAAAAGGAAGAAAATGGAAGAAGTTTAGGTTTTTATTAGAAAGAAAGTTTTAATTTTTTTTCGATTTTTGATTTTTTTTCTGGACATTTCTATTTTATTTATCCACGGAGATGGAAGACTGAATTTTCTTTCAGCTTAGGAGATTCATCACTCAATGCATGGATTCTGAGGTTTAGTGTTTAATTAGATTCAATTTCAGTTTCTATTCTTCTCTTTCTCTCTACAATTCTGATTTTTCGTTTTGTCTCTTAAACATTGATCAATGCTTGATGAAGTTATTCTGATTAGAATAGAATTCTTTGTTTGCACTAAATCCTAATTAGATTTGGATTGATTAATTCGAATTGGATTAGATTAAAATAGAGGCTAATCTCAGATTTGGGAATTAGGTTAAAATTGAATTAAAAACTTGAAGATCTTCTTGTGTTTAGTTTGAAATTAATGTAATGGAACTCAATACTTAAATACTTCTTGTGAATCTATGACGAATCCTAATTGATGTGAATGAATTTCCTAAGTTGATCCTTAATCAAGTGATTTTTCTGCAACTGTCTTTAATTCAATTAGATTTTTGAGTTCTTGTTAATGAAAACCCCCCCATCTTGCTTATCCTAAAGTATTCACGAAATTTAGAGTAATTCCTTGGGAAAAGATCTAGGTTTGCACCTATTACTACTTTCTTTTGTTCAAAACCTAGTCTATTTGAGTGCATTGCGACAGTGCACATCAGGAGGCAAGCCACAGCCACATTCTTCTTGGAAGGCCTTGGCAGTTTGATAGGCGAGTTCACCATGACGGATTCTCCAACAAGTTCTTTTTTGTTCACAATTCTCGCAAAGCCACACTTGTACCATTATCACCTGGGGAGGTTTGTGAGGATCAAATAAAAATGAGAGAGAAAAGGGAAAAAGAATAGCGAGAGCTTAAAAAAGAGAAAAAGTGTGTGAAAAAGAAAATACTTGATTTTGAGGACAAAACTCAAAAGAAAGGGGGGAAAGAAAAGAAAAGAAAGAATGAGGAAAAGAGAGAAAAATAGAAAATTTGTTTGCAAGAGGAAGTGAGGTGAAGAGAGCTTATTTGACAAGGCAACCTATATTTCTTCTTTTGTGCAAGGAAACCTGCTTGGAATCTAATACTAACTCCTTGCTTAGTGATGTTGTTGTTATTTTGCAGGATTTTGAGGATGTGTTTTCCAAGGAAGTGCCTCATAGTTTGCCACCAATGAGGGGGATAGAACACCACATAGACCTTATTCCTAGTGCTTCTCTACCCAATAGGCCAGCCTATAGGAACAACCCTCAAGAAACAAAGGAGATACAACATCAAGTGGAAGAGTTGTTGCAAAAAGGATGGGTTAGAGAGAGCTTAAGTCCTTGTGCTGTACCCGTAATTTTGGTGCCTAAAAAGGATGGATGATGGAGGATGTGCACTGACTGTAGAGCAATCAACAACATCACAATTCAGTATAGACATCCTATCCCTAGACTTCATGATTTGCTTGATGAATTGCATGGTGCTTGCTTCTTTTCTAAAATTGATTTGAAAAGTGGATACTATCAAATTAGGATAAGGGAAGGTGATGAATGGAAAACTGCTTTCAAAACTAAATATGGATTATATGAATGGTTGGTAATGCCTTTTGGGTTAACTAATGCACCAAGCACTTTTATGAGGCTTATGAACCATGTCTTATGAGAATTTCTTGGAAAATTTATGGTTGTATACTTTGATGATATTTTGGTATATTCCAAGAGTTTTGATGAGCATGTTGCACATCTCCAATCTGTCTTGCATGTCCTTAGAAAGGAGAAACTATATGCTAACTTGGAAAAGTGTTCTTTTTGCACTAATCATGTGGTTTCTCTTGGTTTTGTCATAAGTTCTAAAGGAGTGCAGGTTGATGAAGAGAAAGTTAAGGCCATTAGAGATTGGCCAACTCCTAAAACTGTGAGTGAGGTTAGGAGCTTCCATGGGTTGGCAAGTTTCAATAGAAGGTTTGTGAAGGATTTCATCACATTGGTAGCACCCCTAAATGAAATTGTTAAGAAAAACGTGGGTTTTAAATGGGAGGAGAATCAAGAAAATGCATTTCAAGCACTTAAGGACAAACTCACACATGCACCCATTCTTGCTTTGCCTGATTTTTCTAAATCATTTGAAATTGAATGTGATGCATCTAATGTGGGTATTGGGGCTATTTTACTTCAAGATGGTCATCCCATTGCATATTTTAGTGAGAAATTAAGTGGAGCCATTTTTAACTATTCCACTTATGATAAAGAATTGTATGCACTTGTTAGAGCTTTGCAAACATGGCAGCATTATCTTTTGCCTAAAGAATTTGTCATTCATAGTGATCATGAATCTTTGAAGTATTTGAAAGGGCAAGAAAAGCTCAACAAAAGGTATGCCAAATGGGTTGAATTTCTTGAACAATTTCCTTATGTGATTAAGCATAAGCAAGGAAAGGTAAACGTTATAGCAGATGCACTTTCAAGAAGGTATAATTTGCTTGCTACACTTGAAATTAAATTGCTTGGCTTTGAACATATCAAGGAATTGTATGTGCATGATAATGAATTTTCCCAATTATATGCTGCATGTGAAAAGAAATCACAAAATGGGTTTGTTAGGCATGCTAACTACTTGTTTAAGAATAATAGACTTTGTGTGCCTAAAGGATCCATGTGTGAACTGGTAGTTAGGGAAGCACATGAGGGGGGTTCATTGGGACATTTTGGGGTTCAAAAGACCTTACTGCATGAACATTTTCATTGGCCACACATGAAGCATGATGTACAGAAATTTTGTGAAAGGTGCATTGTGTGTAGAAAAGCAAAATCTAAAGTATCACCTCATGGACTTTACACTCCTTTGCCTATTCCTAATTCCCCTTCGACTGACTTGTCTATGGATTTTGTTTTAGGGCTACTGCACACCCAAAAAGGGAAGGACTCCATTTTTGTGGTAGTTGATAGATTCTCCAAGATGGCATACTTCATACCTTGCCACAAAGTGGATGATGCAACTCATGTGGCAGATTTGTTTTTCAAAGAGGTGGTAAGACTTCATGGCATGCCTAGGAGCATTGTTTCAAATTGTGACACCAAATTCTTAAGCCATTTTTGGAGGACCTTATGGAACAAGCTAGGAACAAAGCTTCTTTTCTCCACCACGTGCGACCTCCAAACTAATGGCCAAATTGAGGAAGGTAAAACAAAGATAGAATATGTGAAGAAGGTTAATGAGCAAGTTAAAGCTCAAATTGAGAAGAAAATGGAGCAATATGCAAATAGAGCCAGTAAAGGGAGAAAAAGAATTATCCTTGAACCCAGTGATTGGGTGTAGGTTCATATGAGGAAGGAAAGGTTTCCTACCCAAAGGAAATCAAAGCTTCAACCAAGAGGAGATGGACCATTCCAAGTGTTGGAAAGAATTAATGACAATGCTTACAAAATTGGCTTGCGAGTATGGTGTTAGTGCAACATTTAATGTGGCTGATTTGTGTCCTTTTGATGTAGGTGATGAAAATCTAAATTCGAGGACAAATTCACCTAAAGAAGGAGGGAATGATGTGAGCCAAGGAGGAGTTACAAGCTTACAAGACAAAGCCAAGGAGGAAGAGGCATTGAAGGGAATTGGAGGACCCATGACAAGGTCCAAGACTAAGAGAATGAAGCAAGCTTTGGAAGGCTTAATAATGGAGCTCAAGGAAAAGGAGGATCAATGCACAATGGAGGCAACAACTAAATGGATCACATTCCTTCAACTTGAAAGTGAAATTGAGCCAACATGAAGACATAATTGTGAAGGCCCAAATCTGCATGATCAAAGATGCATTCATGGGCTACAAGTGTCCAATTTAGTGGGTTAAGAATCTTGGACCTTAGTGGAAAACAAATAAGTCCAGTTTTTATTATTTTCTTTGTATTTTCGTATGTATTTCTGGGGGATTTTTTGGAAGTGGGTTTTTAATGTCTTTTGAGAATTACTAAGTTATTATTAGGATTAGTGGACTCTTATGGCTGCACTAGTAGAAAATAAATGTCACATGCATGAATGCATGATAGTGGTGCAGAATTAGTGCTTAGTAGGTCTTAGTGGATATTAAATACTTAGTGGGAAGTATAGTAGAGATTCAATGTTTCAGCCCCCCACTCAGCCTATAAATAGGAGAACTCTTGTATTGCTAAAACATCTTGAATTTGAATGAAATCTGAGTTTTCTTTATTGTGAGAGCTTCCCTTGAGTTCTTGGGCAAATAACTAAATCTAATCTTATCAAGGCAACTTGTGGCGATCAAAACCTTTATGACTTATCACTCACCTTCTCATCTTTCTTGAGTGTGGCGTCAATATCCTTCCCTAAAACTGAATTTCAAATTCTTTTTGCCGTTGAATGGAATCAAGTCGCAATCCAAAAGGAATTGGTTTATTCTTCTTTCATTTCCTTTTGCTATTGATTAGAAGCAAGACTTAAACCTTGAGGAATTGGTTTCTCTTTCTTCTTTATGCTCTTTTAGCCATTGAATGGAATCAAGTCTCAATCCAAAAGGAATTGGTTTCTAATTCTCCGATAAGTTCCTTTTGCCATTGATTGGAAGCAAGACTTAATCCTTATGGAATTAGTTTATCTTTCTTCTTTATGTTCTTTTTGCCATTGAATGGAATCAAGTCTCAATCCAAAAGGAATTAGTTTCTAATTCTCCTTTAAGTTCCTTTTGCCATTGAATGGAATCAAATCTCAATTCAAAAGGAATTGATTTCTAATTCTCTTTAAGTTCCTTTTGCCATTGATTGGATGTAAGGCTTAATCCTTAAGGAATTGATTTCTCTTTCTTCTTCATGTTCGTTTCGGCATTGAATGGAATCAAGTCTCAATCCAAAAGGAATTGGTTTCTAATTCTCCTTAAAGTTCCTTTTGCCATTAATTGGAAGCAAGACTTAGTGCTTAAGGAATTGGTTTCTCTTTCTTCTTTAAGTTCTTTTTGCCATTGAATAGAATCAAGTCTCAATAAAAAAGGAATTGGTTTCTAATTCTCATTCAATTTCTTTTTGCCAATGATTGGAAGCAAGACTTAAGCCTTAAGAAATTGGTTTCTCTTTTTTCTTCATGTTCTTCTTCCAATTGAATGGAATCAAGTCTCAATCCAAAAGGAATTGGTTTCTAATTCTCCTTCAAGTTCCTTTTGCCATTCATTGGAAGCAAGACTTAATAGTTAAGGGATTGGTTTATTTTCTTCTTTATGTTCTTTTTGCCATTGAATGGAATCAAGTCTCAATCAAAAAGGAATTGGTTTCTGATTCTCCTTCAAGTTCTTTTTGCCAATGATTGGATGTAAGGCTTAAACCTTAAGGAATTGGTTTATCTTTCTTCATTATGTTCATTTTTGCCATTGAGTGGAATCAACTCTCAATTCAAAAGGAACTGGTTTCTAATTCTCCTTGAAGTTCTATTTGCTATTGATTGGAAGCAAGATTTAATCCTTAAGGAATTGGTTTCTCTTTCCTCTTTAAGTTCTTTTTGCCATTGAAGGGAATCAAGCCTCAATCCAAAAGGAATTGGTTTCTAATTCACTTTCAAGTTCCTTTTGCCATTGATTAGAAGAAAGACTTAATCCTTAAGGAATTGGTTTATCTTTCTTCTTTATGTTCTTTTTGCCATTGGATGGAATCAAGGCTCAATTCGAAAGGAATTGGTTTCTAATTCTCCATGAAGTTCCTTTTGCTATTGATTTGAAGCAAGACTTAATTCTTAAGTATTTGGTTTCTCTTTCCTCTTTAAGTTCTTTTTGCCATTCAATGGAATTAAGTCTCAATCCAAAAGAAACTGGTTTCTAATTCTCCCTTAAGTCCCTTTCTTCTTCATGATATTTTTGCCATTGAATGGAATCAAGTCTCAATCAAAAAGGAATTGGTTTCAAATTCTCCTTTAAGTTATGATACGTGCTCCGGAGGACAAATTGGACATTCTAGCACAAGCGGGCAAGATGGAGATTTTAGCATGCCTACAGGACCAATCACACGAGCAAGAGCAAAGAGGTTAAAAAAAGACTTTGGGAACTTGGCTAAAGCAATTGTGGAAGAGATGTATCAAGAATGGGCCAAGAAGTTGCCAACTCATACTAATGGATAACCCAAGATCTTGTTATTTGCTGCGAATTGGGCTTAGAAGCTTGTTTTGGCCATATTGGGCCATTATCCTATTTTGGTCTTGCTTAGTTTAGTTAGTTTTAAGTATTTAGGACATCTAAACTTTTAGTTATTTTATTTAGCCCATATTTTATGTTTTATGTTTTATCTAGCCCAATTCATATTATTTAGCATCAGAACACTTCTTATTGGGCTTGGACTTAGTTTAAGTGTTTAACCTAGTGTAAGAGGTTATAAATACCTTAAGGAACACATTGTTTAGCAGTTTTTGATTAATTGAAATTCTGTTTTGTTTTCTTTCAAGAAAATAGTGCTTTTGTGTGCAAGTGAGGTGAGTGATTTGCTTTGCTTGTTGCATTAAGAAATTGAGAGAATTCATCCTAAGTTAAGTTCCTTGTGATATTCAATCAATTTCTGTTCTATCTTTTCCCTGTTTTCTACATTTCCAAGGACAGGTTTCTTGGGGTTTTAGTAGGGAGGGTCTTTATTCTATATCTTGTTTTCTATCAAATTGTGTGCCTGGGGTTTCTGGATCTTTATATCCACAAGATTTCCTCATCATTTGGTATTCAGAGTAAGGTCTAGATAAATTCCTATTTATCTGTCTTTGTCTTTTACATTTATCTTTTGTCTTCTTTCCTTGTCCGTTTGCGTTCTTGTTTTTTTTTTTTGTGTTTTTGCATTCTATCCTTTTTTGTTGCGGTCATATCTTGTTCCATCTTTGTGTTTCTCTTGTTTTGCTTTCAATCTTTGTTGCTAGTTCAAATTTAAAAAAAAAAAAGGTGTAAAAAAAATGAAAAAAAAAAGCCAGAAAAGAAAGGAGGACGAAAAAAAAAAGGAGGGAAAATTAGAAAATATTGAAAGGACTATATTCAGATTTAGTTTTGATTCACATCATATTGCATTATCTTTTGTTTCAAATTCAAAAAGATTGTGTTTAGATTTAGTTTTGATTCAAATCAGATTATATATCTTGTCTTTCCTTAGAATTTAAATTTTGATTTTTAAATATGATTTATATTAGATTTAGTTGATTTATACCAGATTTTGTGTTATCTTGAGTTCCTTGGAGTCTAAGTAATCCTTAGTTGTGTGTCTTTTGTGTCTTTTTTTATTTTTTTGTGCTTGCAAATTAAGTAATCCATTCTGAGTCTTAAACTTGAGTTTCTCTTGATAATCGTTGGCATCAATTCTGATCGTAATATTACTTGTGGATTTGCCTTGCTTGATTTCATTTAATTTCTGAAGTGCAACATTCTAAAGTGATCAAGAGTGGTAAAAGGCAAGAGTAGTGAGCACAAAAGAGGTAAAAGCCAAGAATTAAGTGAAAACACGAGTGCACCCAATTTTGAGTGCAAACACGTGAGAGAGTGCTTGTGAGGCCCTTTTCTTTTACTAACATTTTGCAGGTTGTTCAATGGCTAACAACTCGAGGAAGGAAGGAAAAGAAAATTATGAAGAAGAACCTAGTATGATACTTGTCATGAAGCTCATGTACCAAGCTTTCACTAGTCAATGATGAGATGGATGGATGGAGAAAGGAGATGACACAAAGCATGTCTAGAGGTAGTAGACGGGTTGGTTTGAGGAATCGACGTCACCATGATTGCAACCATGAGCTATCTGGGGAGGAGTCTGACGAAGTTGATTCAGCTAGAAATAGGAGAACTGGAAATAGATCTTGGGATAGCAATATTAACGCTATCAATATGCAGATACCACCATTCAAGGGTAGGAATGATGCTGAAGCTAATTTAGAGTGGGAAAGAAAGGTGGAGATGGTTTTTGCTTGTCATAATTACTCTGAAGAGAATAAGGTCAGATTGGCTGCTGTGGAATTTTCTGATTATGTTCTAATTTGGTGGGATGAGCTAGTTAAGTCCAGAAGGAGGAATGGGGAATACCCCATAGAAACTTGGGATGGGATGAAAAGGATAATGAAGAAGAGATTTGTTCCTTGCCACTACTATAAGGAAGTGCACCAAAAATTGCATAGGCTTATTCAAGGCTCCAAGTCAGTAGAAGATTACCATAAGGAGATGAAAATGCTCATGATTAAAGCCAACATTGAGGAGGACATGAAAGTAACTATGGCTTGGTTTATAGGTGGTTTAAACAAGGAGATTGCAGATGTGGTAGAATTACACCATTATGTGGAGATGGAGGATTTGGTTAGCATGGCAATGAAGGTGGAGAAACAGCAAAATCAAAGAAGGGCAGCTAAGGCATTTTCGAATTCCAACTCGAAGTGGGGTTCAAAATGGTCTAAGTATGAGGACACAAAGAAGAATAAGGACTGAAATCCCAAGGAGAAGGGACTGGACATAGCCAAGAAGAAAGGTACGTCTAATTCATCTGCTTCTACTGCTACTTCTAGACATGGAGATGTTAAATGCTTCAAGTGCCACGGTTTGGGCCATTATGCATCTAATTGCCCGAACAAGAGAACAATGGTCATTCGGGGAGGTGAAGTTGTATCTAAATCTGATGATGATGGTAAGTCTGATGGTAGTGATGATATGCCACCATTAGAGGACTGTTCTGATAATGATGAGAATGTGGAATATGCTATGCATGGTGAGTCTTTTGTTGCTAGACGTGCTTTGAATATGCAGGTTAAGGAGAATAGTCTAGAGCAAAGAGAGAACATCTTTCACACTAGATATTTGGTTGGTGGAAAAGTGTGCAATTTGATTATTGATGGTGGAAGTTGCACCAATGTTGCTAGTACCACCTTAGTGGAGAAGTTGGGATTGAAGCATGATAAGCATCCTAATCCATATAGGCTGCAATGGTTGAATAATAGTGGGGAAGTGAAAGTTACTAGACAAGTTGTGGTTGCATTCTCCATTGGGAAGTATAGTGATGTAGTAGTGTGTGATGTAGTACCCATGCAGGCTAGTCATTTGTTGTTGGGGAGACCATGACAATTTGATAGGCGTGTGCTATATGATGGGTACAAGAATAGGTATTCCTTTGATTATAATGGCCACAAGATCACTCTTGCACCATTATCGCCCAAGGAGGTGTATCTTGACCAAATGAAGCTTCAACAAACTTTTATGGGGAATTTGGGAAGTGAGGAAAAAGAAAAAGAGAGAAAAGAGGCCATGAGAAAAAAGAATAAAGAACAAGGCCCAATGGTGAGAGAAAATAAAGAAAAGAAAGAGAGAGGTGAGAAAAATGCAAAGAAAGAGAAGAGTGAGAAAAATGAAGAGAGTGAGAGGAAATCATGTTTTTATGCAAAAGAGAGAGATTTGAAAAGTGCTTTGTTAAGCAAGAGAGCTTTAATTATGATTCGGTTTAAGGAGGTTTTACTCTCTGAAACTGAACTTAACCCAAATTTGCCTAGTTGTTGTTGCAAGAGTTTGAGGACGTGTTCCCTAGTGAGATGCCAAGTGGATTACCACCATTGAGAGGGATTGGGCACCAAATTGATTTTGTACTTGGAGCTAGTATTCCAAATAGACCAGCCTATAGAAGCAATCCTGAGGAGACAAAGGAGCTTCAAAGGCAAGTGGATGATCTGCTAGCTAAAGGGTATGTGAGGGAAAGCATGAGTCCATGTACTGTTCCAGTTTTGTTGGTTCCAAAGAAAGATGGCACTTGGAGGATGTGTGTGGATTGTCGTGCAGTCAACAAAATAACGGTAAAGTATCGCCATCCTATCCCTAGGTTAGATGACATGCTTGATGAGTTAAATGGTGCATGCATATTTAATAAAATTGATTTGAAAAGTGGGTATCACCAAATTAGAATGAAACCAGGGGATGAATGGAAGACTATATTTAAAACAAAATATGGTCTTTATGAGTGGTTGGTTATGCCTTTTGGGTTAACTACTGCACCTAGTACTTTCATGCGTTTAATGAACCATGTTTTGAGGGAATTTTTGGGGAAATTTGTGGTTGTTTATTTTGATGATATTCTGATTTACAGCCAGTGTTTGGATGATCATGTATTACATGTTAGGGTTATTTTAGATGTGCTTAGGAAGGTAAAGTTATTTGCCAACCTTAAAAAGTGCACCTTTTGCATTGATAAAGTTGCTTTCCTTGGTTTTATTTTGAGTGCCCATGGTATTGAGGTTGATGAGGAGAAGGTGAAGGCTATTTGAGAATGGCCAATGCCTAAAAGTGCTTCTTAGGTAAGGAGTTTTCATGGTTTAGCTAGATTTTATAGAAGATTTGTGAAAACCTTCTCTACTGTTGTTGCTCCATTGACTGAAATTATTAAAAAGGATGTTGGGTTTAAATGGGGAAAGGAACAAGAACTTTGTAACATCCTCAATTTCATGTCGTGCTAAATTACCGTAGTAACCCTGAGTAATTAGGCACTTAATGAGAAATTTCGAGATTAGGGCTTAATTAAGGGGTTGACTCGGACAAGAAGGGTCAAGAGAATGCCTAATCGAGGTTAGATAATCTCTAATTAAGCAAGTTAGAGCCCCTGTAGCTTACTTAAGCACTAATCGCCCTTAATTAGCTTACTCGAGTTTAATTAAGGTTAATTAAGCTTAATCGTGAGATTAATTTTTGTTAATCATGTTCTTGTGTGTTAATCACTAATTCTTGCTTAATCACCTTAATTAAGTTGTATGAGCACTTAATCACATGATTAAATTCAAATTTAGTCAACTAGACAATAAAGTAGAGAGTGATGTCATAAAAGCAAAAAGCATTAGACAAGATTACTTTATGTAAGAGTTTGACCATGCTTTGTCTCCCCATCATCCCATTTGTCCCCTTAATCACTAATTAACACAAAATTAAGCAAAATATCTCACTCCCTCCCCTTAATGTAGGACGCCACTTTCTCACACACACACACACATTCACTTCATTTTCAACTTCTCATTCTCTCTCTAAAGTTCTCAAACTCTCCAACCTCTCTCTACATTCCTTCTTCTTCTTCTTCTTCATCTTCTTCATCATTTTCCACCTCCATAACCAAACCTTCCTCACTAAGCCCTTCAAAGATCACATCTTTGGGTCTTTGGAGACAAGATCAAAACACTACAAGACTCATTTTCAAGAGAACTCAAGAGTTCTCTCCTTGCTCATTCAAAACCGCCACCTTCATCATCAAGAGGAGTCATCATCTTCTTCTTCCATTTCTCTTGTTTTTGCGCCATCTTCAAGAAAGGTAGTGATCTTCATCTTTTTCATTTTGTTTGCTCAAGAAAGCTTGGAGCTTGGGTCTTTCATGACCAAGATCTCTAAGTGAAAACTTGAGAAGATCCTTCATATTCTTCATGTGTTCTTAAGTTTCCTCTTTTGGAAAAATATGTTCTTGATGTTCTTCATGTGTTCTTAAGTTTCCTCTTTTGGAAAAATGTGTTCTTCATGTTCTTCATGTGTTCTTAAGTTTCCTCTTTTGGAAAAATATGTTCTTGATGTTCTTCATGTGTTCTTAAGTTTCCTCTTTTGGAAAAATGTGTTCTTCATGTTCTTCATGTGTTCTTAAGTTTCCTCTTTTAGTAAAATATGTTCTTGATGTTCTTCATGTGTTCTTAAGTTTCTTCTTTGGAAACCTATGTTCTCATTGATCTCTAGCTTAAAGTTGTTCCTTTCTCGTTATGATGAGTGAATGATTAGAAAAGCCTCACCTTTCTATGTTTCCATGATTTGATAAAACTATGAACCTTCTCAAAGTTTTAGACTTTTTATTCAAAAAGCTAGTAGCTTGTATCATTATTTCATAAAGATCCAATCTTAAGATAAGAGCTTAATGTCAAAGGCACTTACTTTCATAAAGAATAAGACTTTATGACTACTTTATAAAGAATGACAACTTTAATAATGTTTAAGGCAAAACCTTGGTAGGTTATTAGTAAAAGTTTAAAACTTTGCAACTTGACTAAGTTAAAAGTCACCCTTGGTGATTAGTGAACATTGGTGTTGTTGGGTTCATGATGTGGTTATGCGTTGTCATGACCCAAGGATTAGAGGGATCTCGAACTCCTTGGGAATGTAAGTATGATTAGGGCCTCTAAGCATACCATGAACCTAGGAATCACTAAGTGCGCTATCTCAAGGAAAGGAAACAATCACATAATTTAATTAATTTGAACAAGTGTTTCATAAGACATGTACTTAAGTAAAGCATACTTTCATCCAAGGACCAAGTAACTAAAAGACTATAAACACATATCCTAACTATGTGATTCTATCATGGGAAATCATGTGATGATTCATAATATTCTTCACAAAGAACAACACAACTATAAACCCCTTTAGGGTATGAATGTGTGATGCCACTTGGCATGATGAATGATGAGATTGATTGAGCTTTGTCTCATGATTGAATGATAAGTGTGATGATATGATATAGATATGATGAACTATTGGTTGAATGTTGATGATTGGCATTTTGGGGAAGCTCCGGTCTAGCCGTTATGCTGCCGGATTTCCGTCAAAATTATGGACTTAGTCATATCATTGCATGCGTCTAGTCAAGGAGTTATGCATGTAAAGTATAAAGATAAGAAAAGAATCAATGGGACGTGACCCTTCAATCACTTCGGTAAGGGAAGTGAGACGGCGATCCACAAGGAACCTCTATGAGGGAGGCAAGGGTGTTTTGGAGGACCCTCCAACTTAGAGGTAACCAATATCGGCTTAGTCTGATTTGGTTAGTATTGCGTGACGACGGTCACGGAATGAGCTCATGTCCAAAAGCAGTCTATTTCAAAGGAAAGTAAAGAATGTTAAGCACGTGCTAAAAATGAAAGTAAAGTCTAAGTATGACCATGGTTACATCTGTGATGATGCGTGTCTTTGCATGAAAGTATATGGCCCATTTGCATTATGGATGTTATTCTATGTTTTAGTACGGATGTTAGTCATGATGATGTGTTTATGATGTTAAGTTTAAAAGCAACCCGCTTCGGGGTTTAAGTTTTCAAAACCATTAAAAATTGAACTTATATCTGTCCACCGTTTTTGTAATTAAACCCGAAGTGGCTGGGACGATGACGAAGACACTGTGTTTGTCTAGCCGCGATCCTACTGAGAAATTTAGTATTTCTCATTCCTACGTTTCCGTGTCGTCTTCAGAGGATGTCGGCGTCGGGCACGGTGGTGATCTACATTGAGTTCCCGGTGTGGCGTTGGCGCTTTGACCCGGTGCTGAACGCCTCAGTGCTGTCGGCGAGCGCAGCAATGAGGGTCTACATCTTCCACGACCGCCAGTTCCAGACTCCCGTGATGAGCCCATTTTTCCGACCGCATCAGCCATTTGGCGAGGTTACTATGGATGACATTCGCCCCTACTTTCAGCCACCGAGATACCCCACTGATGATGATGAGGCTAACTCGGATACCCGTTTGACTCCGACTATTTCACTGGATTCCGATCCCTCGGAGTCGTCTTATCCGAGCTTCCATGTGGAGACCGATCCATCCGAGCCCATCTATCCGACTCATTCTGGGGGTTCTCACCGTTCGGGTTAAATCGCCGCACTTTCGATTCGCCTATCTTCTGATTCTTCTGCTTCATCTGCTGGCCCATTTTCACCCCCGGTTGCAAGCGTGGGTTCATTCGCACTACTGCGTGTGCCCCGTGGGCTAGGACGTGCTCGAGGAGGGACGTGGTAGTACTTCTCCGGTGGATATGGGAACGGTTTCCTCCCGTCGGATGCTTGATGTGACGATCGCATGCGAGCCGAGCACGAGGATAGCCCCTTTGGTAGTAGTTATAGGTTATCATTCATTATGTGGCATGCTTAGGTAGTAGGATTCTCTGATGTATCTCCTTTTATTATGTATTGGTAGGCTTTTGTGTAGGGTCGACGATAGATATCGGATCCATTATTATCTTATGTATGAACTGGTACGACTCTTATTGTATTATCATGGTTGGCCGTGGAATGAATGTTACATTATTCTAAGAATTGTGGTTACTCTTATGGTCTCTATGCTTGTTAAATGCGATATATGTATGGGATAGCGGTGTTACTTTATATGTTCACGATGCGCTCATGGCTCTCGATTTCGAAAATGGTTTACTTGTTTTGTAGAAAAAAATTTTACCCTTATTTTCGGTATAAAGTAATTTCCAAAAGGTAATGATAGTTCCGCGAGCAAAAGTAGCAACTAGTAATTCCACAATATGACTTAAGCATAGAATGGAACTACTAGGGTGTTACAAACTTACTTTTAATACTTTAAAAGATAAATTGCGTTCTACTCCTATTCTTGTTTTGCCTAATTTTGATAAGACCTTTGAAATAGAATGTGATGCTTCTGGGATTGGTATAGGTGTTGTTTTGATGCAGGAAAAACATCCTATTGCATTCTTCAGTGAGAAGCTGAATGGAGCTCAACTCAAGTACTCAACCTATGACAAGGAGCTATATGCTTTATTTCGAGCCTTAGAGGTGTGGTAATGCTACTTGCTGTCCAAAGAGTTCGTGATTCACACTGATTATGAATCTCTCAAGCACTTAAAAGGACAAGACTTGATGCCTTTGCCTTTGAGTGATCTTGTTAGCTTAAATGGTGATGAAAAGGCTGAGAAGGTTAAACCAATGCACTTGAAGGCACATGAGTTGATTGAAAAGAAAAACAAGGTGACGGCTCAAAGAGTTAACAAGGGTCGCAAACAAGTTGTCTTTGAACTTGGTGATTAGGTTTGGATTCATTTAAGGAACGAGAGGTTTCCTACTCATAGGAAATCTAAACTTGACTCAAGGGGTGATGGTCCATTTCAAGTGTTGGAGAGGACTAATGATAATGCTGACAAGATTGACCTTCCGGGTGAGTATAATGTTTCAGCTACTTTTAATGTTTCTGACCTTTCTCCTTTTGATATGGATGCAGATTCGAGGATGAATATTTTTGAGGAGGGAGGGAATGATACGTGCTCCGGAGGACAAATTGAACATTCTAGCACAAGGGGGCAAGATGGAGATTTTAGCATGCTTGTAGGACCAATCACACGAGCAAGAGCAAAGTGGTTAAGAGAAGACTTTGGGAACTTGGCTAAAGCAATTGTCGAAGAGATGTATCAAGAATGGGCCAAGAAGATGCCAACTCATACTAAGGGACAACCCAAGATCTTGTTATTTACTACGAATTGGGCTTAGAAGCTTGTTCTGGCCATATTGGGCCATTATCCTATTTTGGTCTTGCTTAGTTTAGTTAGTTTTAAGTATTTAGGACATCTAAACTTTTAGTTATTTTATTTAGCCCATATTTTATTTTTGATGTTTTATCCAGCCTAATTTATATTATTTAGCATCAGAACACTTCTTATTGGGCTTGGACTTAGTTTAAGTGTTTAACCTAGTATAAGAGGCTATAAATACCTTAAGGAACACATTGTTTAGCAATTTTTGATTAATTGAAATTCTATTTTGTTTTCTTTCAAGAAAATAGTGCCTTTTTGTGCAAGTGAGGTGAGTGATTTGCTTTGCTTGTAGCATCAAGAAAATTGAGAGAATTCATCCTAAGGTAAGTTCCTTGTGATATTCAATCAATTTTTGTTCTGTCTTTTCCCTGTTTTCTACGTTTCCAAGGGCAAGTTTCTTGGGGCTTTAGTAGGGAGGGTCTTTATTCTATATCTTATTTTCTATCAAAGTGTGTGCCTGGGATTTCTGGATCTTTATATCCACAGGGTTCCTCATCAAGTTCCTTTTGCCATAGATTAGAAGCAGGTTTTAAACTATAAGGAACTGGTTGCTCTTTCTTCTTTATGTTCCTTTTACGATTGAATAGAATCAAGTCTCAATCAAAAGAAATTGGTTTCTAATTCTCTTTTAAGTTCCTTTTGCCATTGATTGGAAGGAAGGCTTAATCCTTAAGGAGTTTGTTTTTCTTTCTACTTCATGTTCTTTTTGCCATTGAATGGAATGAAGTCTCAACCCAAAAGGAATTGGTTTCGAATTCTCCTTTAAGTTCCTTTTTTTGTTGATTGGACGTAAGATTTAATCCTTAAGGAATTGGTTTCTTTTTCTTCCTTAAGTTCTTTTTGCCATTGAATAGAATCATATCTCAATCCAAAAGGAATTGATTTCTAATTCTCCTTCAAGTTCCTTTTGCCATTGATTGGAAGCAAGACTTAATCATTAAGGAATTGGTTTCTCTTTTTTCTTCATGTTCATTTTGGAGTTGAATAGAATCAAGTCTCAATCCAAATGGAATTGGTTTCTGATTCTCCCTTATGTTCTTTTTGCCATTGATTAGAAGCAAGACTTAATCCTTAAGGAATTGGTTTCTCTTTCTTCTTCATGATCTTTTTGCCATTGAATGAAATCAAGTCTCAATAAAAAAGGAATTGGTTTCTAATTCTCCTTTAAGTTCCATTTGCCATTGATTGGAAGCAAGTCTTAATTTGTAAGGAATTGGTTGCTCTTTCTTCTTTATGTTCCTTTTACGATTGAATGGAATCAGGTCTCAATCAAAAAGGAATTGGTTTCTAATTCTCTTCTAAGTTCTTTTTGCTATTGATTGGAAGGATGACTTAATCCGTAAGGAGTTTGTTTTTCTTTCTTCTTCATGTTCTTTTTGCTATTGAGTGGAATCAAGTCTCTATCCAAAAGGCATTTGTTTCAAATTCTCCTTTAAATCCCTTTTGTCGTTGATTGGAAGCAAGACTTAATCCTTAAGGAATTGGTTTCTTTTTCTTCCTTAAGTTCTTTTTGCCATTGAATAGAATCACATGTCAATCCCAAAGGAATTGGTTTCTAATTCTCCTTCAAGTTCCTTTTGCCATTGATTGGAACAAGATTTAATTCTTAAAGAATTAATTTCCCTTTCGTCTGTATGTTCTTTTTGCCATTGAAAGAAATGAAGTCTCAATCCAAAAGGAATTGGTTTCTAATTTTCCTTTAATTTCCTTTTGCCGTTGATTGGAAAAAAGACTTAATCCTTAAGGAATTGGTTTATATTTCTTCTTTATGTTCTTTTTGCCATAGAAAAGATCGAGTCTCAATTCATATGGAATTGGTTTCTAATTCTCCTTGAAGTTCTTTTTGCCATTGGTTGGAAGCAAGACGTAATCCTTAAGGAATTGGCTTCTCTTTCTTCTTCATGTTGTTTTTGCCATTTAATGGAATCAAGTCTGAATCCAGAAGGAATTAGTTTCCAATTCTCCCTTAACTTTCTCTTGCCATTGAATAAAAGAAAGTCTTATACCTTAAGGAATTGGTTGTTCTTTCTTCTTTAAGTTCCTTTTTTGATTGAGTGGAATCAAGTCTCAATCCAAAGGGAATTGGTTTCTAATTCTCCTTTAAGTTCCTTTTGCCATTGGTTGGAAGCAAGACATAATCCTTAAGAAATTGGTTATTCTTTCTTCATCATGTTGTCTTTGCCATTCAATGGAATCAAGTCTTCATTCAAAAGGAATTAGTATCTAATTCTCTTTAAGTTCCTTTTGCCACTGATTGGAAGCAAGACTTAATCCTTAAGGAATTGGTTTCTCTTTCATCTTCATGTTCCTTTTGCCATCGAATGGAACCAAGTCCAATCCCAAAGAATTGGTTTCTAATTCTTCTTAAAGTTCCTTTTGCCATTAATTAGAAGCAAGACTTAAGGAGTTAGTTTCTCTTTCTTCTTTAATTTCTTTTTGCCATTAAATACAATCAAGTCTCAATCAAAAAGGAATTGGCTTCTGATTCTCTTTCAAGTTCTTTTTGCTAATGATTAGGAGCAGGACTTAATCCTTAAGGAATTGGTGTCTCTTTCTTCTTCATATTCTTTTTTGCCATTGAATAGAATCTAGTCCAATCCAAAAGGAATTGGTTCCCAATTCTGCTTAAAGTTCCTTTTGCCATTGATTGGAAGCAAGACATAATGCTTAAGGAATTGGTTTTTCTTTCTTCTTTAACTTTTTGCCATCGAATAGAATCAAGTCCCAATCAAAAGGAATTGGTTTCTAATTCTCCTTCAAGTTCTTTTTCCCAATGATTGGAAGCAAGACTTAATTCTTAAGGAATTAGTTTCTCATTCTTCTTCATGATATTTTTGCCATTGAATGGAATCAAGTCTCAATCAAAAAGGAATTGGTTTCAAATACCCCTTCAAGTTCCTTTTTGCCATTGATTGGAAGCAAGTCTTAATCCGTAAAGAATTGGTTGCTCTTTCTTCTTTATGTTCGTTTTACGATTGAATGGAATCAACTCTCAATCTAAAAGGAATTGGTTTCTAATTCTCTTTTAAGTTCCATTTGCCATTGATTGGAAGGAAGACTTAATCCTTAAAGAGTTTGGTTTCCTTTCTTCTTCATGTTCTTTTTGCCATTGAGTGGAATCAAGTCTTCATCCAAAAGGAATTGGTTTCGAATTCTCCCTTAAGTTCCTTTTGACATTGATTGGAACCAAGACTTAATCCTTAAGAAATTGGTTTCTTTTTCATCCTTAAGTTCTTTTCGCCATTGAATAGAATCACATCTTAATCCAAAAGGAATTGGTTTCTAATTCTCCTTCAAGTTCCTTTGGCCATTGATTAGAAGCAAGACTTAATCTTTAAGGAATTAATTTCCCTATCTTCTTTTAGTTCTTTTTGCCATTGAAAGGAATGAAGTCTTAGTCCAAAAGGAATTGGTTTCCAATTTTCCTTTATGTTCAATATGCCGTTGATTGGGAAAAAGACTTAATCCTTAAGGAATAGGTTTATATTTCTTCTTTATGTTCTTTTTGCCATAGAAAAGAATCGAGTCTCAATTCATATGGAATTGGTTTCTAATTTTTCCTAAAGTTCTTTTTGCCATTGGATGGAAGCAAGATATAATCCTTAAAGAATTGGTTTCTCTTTCTTCTTCATGTTGTTTTTGCCATTCAAGGGAATCAAGTCACCATTAATTGGAAGCAAGGCTTAATCCTTAAGGAATTGGTTTCTTATTCTTCTTTATGTTCATTTTGGCATTGAATTGAATCAAGTATCAATCCAAAGGGAATTGGTTTCTAATCTCCTTAAAGTTCCTTTTGCCATTGATTGGAAGCAAGACTTAATGCTTGAGGAATTAGTTTCTCTTTCTTCTTTAAGTTCTTTTTGCCATTGAATGGAATCAAGTCTCAATCACAAAGGAATTGGTTTCTAATTCTCCTTCAAGTTCTTTTTGCCAATGATTGGAGGCAAGACGTATTCCTTAAGGAATTGGTTTCTCTTTCTTCTTCATGTTCTTTTTACCATTGAAGGGAATCAAGTCCAACCCAAAGAATTGGTTTCTACTTCTCCTTAAAGTTCCTTTTGCCATAGATTGGAAGCAATACTTAAGACTTAAGGAATTGGTTTCTTTTTCTTCTTTAAGTACTTTTTGCCATTGAATAGAATTAAGTATCAGTCAAAAAGGAATTGATTTCTGATTCTCCTTCAAGTTCTTTTTGCCAATGATTGGAAGCAAGACTTAATTTTTAAGGAATTAGGTTCTCTTTCTTCTTCATGTTCTTTTTTTGCCATTGAATGGAATCAAGTCCTATCCAAAAGGAATTGGTTTCTAATTCTCCTTAAAGTTCCTTTTGCCACTGATTGGAAACAAGATTTATTGCTTAAGAAATTGGTTTCTCTTTATTCTTTAAGTTCTTTTTGCCATTGAATAGAATCAAGACTCAATCAAAAAGGAATTGGTTCCTAATTCTCCTCCAAGTTCTTCTTGCTAATGATTAGAAGCAAGACTTAATCCCGAAAGAATTGATTTCTCTTCCTTCTTCGTGTTCTTTTCGTCACTGAATGGAATCAAGTCCAATCCCAAAGGAAGTGGTTTCTAATTCTCCTTAAAGTTCCTTTTGCCATTGATTGGAAGCAAGACTCAATGCTTAAGGAATTGGTTTCTCTTTCTTCTTTAAGTTCCTTTTGCGATTGAATAAAATCAAGTCTCAATCAAAAAGGAATTGGTTTCTAATTCTCCTTCAAGCTCTTTTTGCTAATGATTGGAAGCAAGACTTTAACCCTTAAGTAATTGGCTTCTTTCCCTTCTTCACGTTCTTTTCGCCATTGAATGGAATCAAGTCCAATCCCAAAGGAAGTGGTTTCTAATTCTCCTTAAAGTTCCTTGTGCCATTGATTGGAAGCAAGACTTAATGCTTAGGGTATTGGTTTCTCTTTCTTCTTTAAGTTCTTTTTGCCATTGAATAGAATCAAGTCTCAATCAAAAAGGAATTAGTTTCTAATTCTCCTTCAAGTTCTTTTTGCCAATGATTGGAAGCAGGACTTAATCCTTAAGGAATTAGTTTGTCTTTCTTCTTCATGTTCTTTTTGCCATTAAATGGAAGTATGACTTAATCCTTAAGAAATTAGTTCCTCTTTCCTCTTTAAGTTCTTTTTGGCATTGAATAGAATCAAGTCTCAATCCAAAAGAAATTGGTTTCTAATTCTCCTTCAAGTTCCTTTTGGCATTGATTGGAAGCAAGACTTAATCGTTAAGGGATTGGTTCATTTTCTTCTTTATGTTCCTTTTGCCATTGAATGGAATCAAGTCTCAATCCAAATGGAATTGGTTTCTAATTCTCCCTTAAGTTCCTTTTGCCATTGATTAGAAGCAAGACATAATCCTCAAGGAATTGATTTCTCTTTCTTCTTCAAGTTGTTTTTTTCCATTCAATGGAATCAAGTCTCCATTCAAAAGGAATTGGTTTCTAATTCTGTTTAAGTTCCCTTGGCCCTTGATTGGAAGCAAGGCTTAATACTTAAGGAATTAGTTTCTCTTTCTTCTTCATGTTCATTGTGGCATTGAATGGAATCAAGTCTCAATCCAAAGGGAATTGGCTTCTAATTCCCCTTAAAGTTCCTATTGCCATTGATTGGAAGCAAGACTTAATGCTTAAGGAATTAGTTTCGCTTTCTTCTTAAGGTTCATTTTGCCATTCAATAGAATCAAGTCTCAATAAAAAAGGAATTGATTTCTAATTCTCCTTCAAGTTCTTTTGCTAATGATTGGAAGCAAGACTTAATCTTTAAGGAATTGGTTTCTCTTTTGGAAGCAAGAATTAATGCTTAAGGAATTGGTTTCTCTTTCTTCTTTAAGTTCTTTTTGCCATTGAATAGATCAACTCTCAATCAAAAAGGAATTGGTTTCTAATTCTCCTTCAAGTTCTTTTTGCCAATGATTGGAGGCAAGACTTAATCCTTAAGGAATTAGTTTCTCTTTCTTCTTTCTGTTCTTTTTGCCATTGAATGGAAGTATGACTTAATCCCTAAGAAATTAGTTTCTCTTTCCTCTTTAAGTTCTTTTTGGCATTGAATAGAATCAAGTCTCAATACAAAAGAAATTGGTTTCTAATTCGACTTCAAGTTCCTTTTGCTATTGATTGGAAGCAAGACTTAATTGTTAAGGGATTGGTTTATTTTCTTCTTTATGTTCATTTTGCCATTGAATGGAATTAAGTCTCAACCCAAATGAAATTGGTTTCAAATTCTCCCTTAAGTTCCTTTTCCTGTTGATTGGAAGCAACATATAATCCTCAAGGAATTTGGTTCTCTTTCTTCTTCATTTTGTTCTTGCCATTCAATGGAATCAAGTCTCCATTCAAAAGGAATTACTTTCTAATTCTCTTTAAGCTCCTTTTGCCATTGATTGGGAACAAGGTTTAATACTTAAGGAATTGGTTTCTCTTTTTTCTTCTTGTTCTTTTTGCCATTGAATGGAAGTATGACTTAATCCTTAAGAAATTAGTTCTCTTTCCTCCTTAAGTTCTTTTTGGCATTGAATTGAATCAAGTCTCAATCCAAAAGGAATTGGTTTCTAATTCTCCTTAAGTTCCTTTTGCCATAGATTGGAAGAAAGACTTCATTGTTAAGGGATTGGTTTATTTTCTTCTTTATGTTCATTTTGCCATTGAATGGAATCAAGCCTCAGCCTAAATGGAATTGGTTTCTAATTCTACTTTATGTTCCTTTTGCCATTGATTGGAAGCAAGACATATTCCTCAAGGAATTGGTTTCTCTTTCTTCTTTATGCTGTTTTTGCCATTCAATGGAATGAAGTCTCCATTCAAATGGAATTGGTTACTAATTCTCTTTAAGTTCCTTTTGCCATTGATTGGAAGAAAAGCTTAATGCTTAAGTAATTGGTTTCTCTTTCTTCTTCATGTTCATTTTGGCATTGAATGGAATCAAGTCTCAATCCAAAGGAGGGTGGTTTCTAATTATCCTTAAAGTTCCTTTTGCCATCGAATGGAAGTAAGACTTAATGCTTAAGGAATTTGTTTCTTTTTCTTCTTAAAGTTCTTTTTGTGATTGAATTGAATCATGTCTCAATCAAAAAGGAATTAGTTTCGAATTCTCCTTCAAGTTCTTTTTGCCAATGATTGGAGGCAAGACTTAATCCTTAAGGAATTAGTTTCTCTTTCTTCTTCCTGTTCTTTTTGCCATTGAATGGAAGTATGACTTAATCCTTAAGAAATTAGTTCTCTTTCCTCCTTAAGTTCTTTTTGGCATTGAATTGAATCAAGTCTCAATCCAAAAGGAATTGGTTTCTAATTCTCCTTAAGTTCCTTTTGCCATAGATTGGAAGAAAGACTTCATTGTTAAGGGATTGGTTTATTTTCTTCTTTATGTTCATTTTGCCATTGAATGGAATCAAGTCTCAGCCTAAATGGAATTGGTTTCTAATTCTCCTTTATATTCCTTTTGCCATTGATTGGAAGCAAGACATATTCCTCAAGGAATTGGTTTCTCTTTCTTCTTTATCTTTGTTTGCCATTCAATGGAATGAAGTCTCCATTCAAATGGAATTGGTTACTAATTCTCTTTAAGTTCCTTTTGCCATTGATTGGAAGAAAAGCTTAATGCTTAAGTAATTGGTTTCTCTTTCTTCTTCATGTTCATTTTGGCATTGAATGGAATCAAGTCTCAATCCAAAGGGAATTGGTTTCTAATTCTCCTTAAAGTTCCTTTTGCCATGGAATGGAAGAAAGACTTAATGCTTAAGGAATTTGTTTCTTTTTCTTCTTAAAGTTCTTTTTGTGATTGAATTGAATCATGTCTCAATCAAAAAGGAATTAGTTTCGAATTCTCCTTCAAGTTCTTTTTGCCAATGATTGGAGGCAAGACTTAATCCTTAAGGAATTAGTTTCTCTTTCTTCTTCCTGTTCTTTTTGCCATTGAATGGAAGTATGACTTAATCCTTAAGAAATTAGTTTCTCTTTCCTCCTTAAGTTCTTTTTGGCATTGAATTGAATCAAGTCTCAATCCAAAAGGAATTGGTTTCTAATTCTCCTTAAGTTCCTTTTGCCATAGATTGGAAGAAAGACTTAATTGTTAAGGGATTGGTTTATTTTCTTCTTTATGTTCATTTTGCCATTGAATGGAATCAAGTCTCAACCCAAATGGAATTGGTTTCTAATTCTCCTTTATGTTCCTTTTGCCATTGATTGGAAGCAAGACATATTCCTCAAGGAATTGGTTTCTCTTTCTTCTTTATGTTGTTTTTGCCATTCAATGGAATGAAGTCTCCATTCAAATGGAATTGGTTACTAATTCTCCTTAAGTTCCTTTTGCCATTGATTGGAAGAAAAGCTTAATGCTTAAGTATTTGGTTTCTCTTTCTTCTTCATGTTCATTTTGGCATTGAATGGAATCAAGTCTCAATCCAAAGGGAATTGGTTTCTAATTCTCCTTCAAGTTCCTTTTGCCATGGAATGGAAGTAAGACTTAATGCTTAAGGAATTTGTTTCTTTTTCTTCTTAAAGTTCTTTTTGTGATTGAATTGAATCATGTCTCAATCAAAAAGGAATTAGTTTCGAATTCTCCTTCAAGTTCTTTTTGCCAATGATTGGAGGCAAGACTTAATCCTTAAGGAATTAGTTTCTCTTTCTTCTTCCTGTTCTTTTTGCCATTGAATGGAAGTATGACTTAATCCTTAAGAAATTAGTTCTCTTTCCTCCTTAAGTTCTTTTTGGCATTGAATTGAATCAAGTCTCAATCCAAAAGGAATTGGTTTCTAATTCTCCTTAAGTTCCTTTTGCCATAGATTGGAAGAAAGACTTCATTGTTAAGGGATTGGTTTATTTTCTTCTTTATGTTCATTTTGCCATTGAATGGAATCAAGCCTCAGCCTAAATGGAATTGGTTTCTAATTCTACTTTATGTTCCTTTTGCCATTGATTGGAAGCAAGACATATTCCTCAAGGAATTGGTTTCTCTTTCTTCTTTATGCTGTTTTTGCCATTCAATGGAATGAAGTCTCCATTCAAATGGAATTGGTTACTAATTCTCTTTAAGTTCCTTTTGCCATTGATTGGAAGAAAAGCTTAATGCTTAAGTAATTGGTTTCTCTTTCTTCTTCATGTTCATTTTGGCATTGAATGGAATCAAGTCTCAATCCAAAGGGAATTGGTTTCTAATTATCCTTAAAGTTCCTTTTGCCATCGAATGGAAGTAAGACTTAATGCTTAAGGAATTTGTTTCTTTTTCTTCTTAAAGTTGCATTTGTGATTGAATTGAATCATGTCTCAATCAAAAAGGAATTAGTTTCGAATTCTCCTTCAAGTTCTTTTTGCCAATGATTGGAGGCAAGACTTAATCCTTAAGGAATTAGTTTCTCTTTCTTCTTCCTGTTCTTTTTGCCATTGAATGGAAGTATGACTTAATCCTTAAGAAATTAGTTCTCTTTCCTCCTTAAGTTCTTTTTGGCATTGAATTGAATCAAGTCTCAATCCAAAAGGAATTGGTTTCTAATTCTCCTTAAGTTCCTTTTGCCATAGATTGGAAGAAAGACTTCATTGTTAAGGGATTGGTTTATTTTCTTCTTTATGTTCATTTTGCCATTGAATGGAATCAAGTCTCAGCCTAAATGGAATTGGTTTCTAATTCTCCTTTATATTCCTTTTGCCATTGATTGGAAGCAAGACATATTCCTCAAGGAATTGGTTTCTCTTTCTTCTTTATGCTGTTTTTGCCATTCAATGGAATGAAGTCTCCATTCAAATGGAATTGGTTACTAATTCTCTTTAAGTTCCTTTTGCCATTGATTGGAAGAAAAGCTTAATGCTTAAGTAATTGGTTTCTCTTTCTTCTTCATGTTCATTTTGGCATTGAATGGAATCAAGTCTCAATCCAAAGGGAATTGGTTTCTAATTCTCCTTAAAGTTCCTTTTGCCATGGAATGGAAGTAAGACTTAATGCTTAAGGAATTTGTTTCTTTTTCTTCTTAAAGTTCTTTTTGTGATTGAATTGAATCATGTCTCAATCAAAAGGAATTAGTTTCAATTCTCCTTCAAGTTCTTTTGCCAATGATTGGAGGCAAGACTTAATCCTTAAGGAATTAGTTTCTCTTTCTTCTTCTGTTCTTTTGCCATTGAATGGAAGTATGACTTAATCCTTAAGAAATTAGTTTCTCTTTCCTCCTTAAGTTCTTTTTGGCATTGAATTGAATCAAGTCTCAATCCAAAAGGAATTGGTTTCTAATTCTCCTTAAGTTCCTTTTGCCATAGATTGGAAGAAAGACTTAATTGTTAAGGGATTGGTTTATTTTCTTCTTTATGTTCATTTTGCCATTGAATGGAATCAAGTCTCAACCCAAATGGAATTGGTTTCTAATTCTCCTTTATGTTCCTTTTGCCATTGATTGGAAGCAAGACATATTCCTCAAGGAATTGGTTTCTCTTTCTTCTTTATGTTGTTTTTGCCATTCAATGGAATGAAGTCTCCATTCAAATGGAATTGGTTACTAATTCTCCTTAAGTTCCTTTTGCCATTGATTGGAAGCAAAGCTTAATGCTTAAGTATTTGGTTTCTCTTTCTTCTTCATGTTCATTTTGGCATTGAATGGAATCAAGTCTCAATCCAAAAGGGAATTGGTTTCTAATTCTCCTTCAAGTTCCTTTTGCCATGGAATGGAAGTAAGACTTAATGCTTAAGGAATTTGTTTCTTTTTCTTCTTAAAGTTCTTTTTGTGATTGAATTGAATCATGTCTCAATCAAAAAGGAATTAGTTTCGAATTCTCCTTCAAGTTCTTTTTGCCAATGATTGGAGGCAAGACTTAATCCTTAAGGAATTAGTTTCTCTTTCTTCTTCCTGTTCTTTTTGACATTGAATGGAAGTATGACTTAATCCTTAAGAAATTAGTTTCCCTTTCCTCTTTAAGTTCTTTTTGGCATTGAATTGAATCAAGTCTCAATCCAAAAGGAATTGGTTTCTAATTCTCCTTAAGTTCCTTTTGCCATAGATTGGAAGAAAGACTTAATTGTTAAGGGATTGGTTTATTTTCTTCTTTATGTTCATTTTGCCATTGAATGGAATCAAGTCTCAACCCAAATGGAATTGGTTTCTAATTCTCCTCTATGTTGCTTTTGCCATTGATTGGAAGCAAGACATATTCCTCAAGGAATTGGTTTCTCTTTCTTCTTTATGTTGTTTTTGCCATTCAATGGAATGAAGTCTCCATTCAAATGGAATTGGTTACTAATTCTCTTTAAGTTCCTTTTGCCATTGATTGGAAGCAAAGCTTAATGCTTAAGTATTTGGTTTCTCTTTCTTCTTCATGTTCATTTTGGCATTGAATGGAATCAAGTCTCAATCCAAAGGGAATTGGTTTCTAATTCTCCTTCAAGTTCCTTTTGCCATCGAATGGAAGTAAGACTTAATGCTTAAGGAATTTGTTTCTTTTTCTTCTTAAAGTTCTTTTTGTGATTGAATTGAATCATGTCTCAATCAAAAAGGAATTAGTTTCGAATTCTCCTTCAAGTTCTTTTTGCCAATGATTGGAGGCAAGACTTAATCCTTAAGGAATTAGTTTCTCTTTCTTCTTCCTGTTCTTTTTGCCATTGAATGGAAGTATGACTTAATCCTTAAGAAATTAGTTTCTCTTTCCTCCTTAAGTTCTTTTTGGCATTGAATTGAATCAAGTCTCAATCCAAAAGGAATTGGTTTCTAATTCTCCTTAAGTTCCTTTTGCCATAGATTGGAAGAAAGACTTAATTGTTAAGGGATTGGTTTATTTTCTTCTTTATGTTCATTTTGCCATTGAATGGAATCAAGTCTCAACCCAAATGGAATTGGTTTCTAATTCTCCTTTATGTTCCTTTTGCCATTGATTGGAAGCAAGACATATTCCTCAAGGAATTGGTTTCTCTTTCTTCTTTATGTTGTTTTTGCCATTCAATGGAATGAAGTCTCCATTCAAATGGAATTGGTTACTAATTCTCTTTAAGTTCCTTTTTGCCATTGATTGGAAGCAAAGCTTAATGCTTAAGTATTTGGTTTCTCTTTCTTCTTCATGTTCATTTTGGCATTGAATGGAATCAAGTCTCAATCCAAAGGGAATTGGTTTCTAATTCTCCTTCAAGTTCCTTTTGCCATGGAATGGAAGTAAGACTTAATGCTTAAGGAATTTGTTTCTTTTTCTTCTTAAAGTTCTTTTTGTCATTGAATTGAATCATGTCTCAATCAAAAAGGAATTAGTTTCGAATTCTCCTTCAAGTTCTTTTTGCCAATGATTGGAGGCAAGACTTAATCCTTAAGGAATTAGTTTCTCTTTCTTCTTCCTGTTCTTTTTGACATTGAATGGAAGTATGACTTAATCCTTAAGAAATTAGTTTCTCTTTCCTCTTTAAGTTCTTTTTGGCATTGAATTGAATCAAGTCTCAATCCAAAAGGAATTGGTTTCTAATTCTCCTTAAGTTCCTTTTGCCATAGATTGGAAGAAAGACTTAATTGTTAAGGGATTGGTTTATTTTCTTCTTTATGTTCATTTTGCCATTGAATGGAATCAAGTCTCAACCCAAATGGAATTGGTTTCTAATTCTCCTCTATGTTGCTTTTGCCATTGATTGGAAGCAAGACATATTCCTCAAGGAATTGGTTTCTCTTTCTTCTCTATGCTGTTTTTGCCATTCAATGGAATGAAGTCTCCATTCAAATGGAATTGGTTACTAATTCTCTTTAAGTTCCTTTTGCCATTGATTGGAAGAAAAGCTTAATGCTTAAGTAATTGGTTTCTCTTTCTTCTTCATGTTCATTTTGGCATTGAATGGAATCAAGTCTCAATCCAAAGGGAATTGGTTTCTAATTATCCTTAAAGTTCCTTTTGCCATCGAATGGAAGTAAGACTTAATGCTTAAGGAATTTGTTTCTTTTTCTTCTTAAAGTTCTTTTTGTGATTGAATTGAATCATGTCTCAATCAAAAAGGAATTAGTTTCGAATTCTCCTTCAAGTTCTTTTTGCCAATGATTGGAGGCAAGACTTAATCCTTAAGGAATTAGTTTCACTTTCTTCTTCTGTTCTTTTGCCATTGAATGGAAGTATGACTTAATCCTTAAGAAATTAGTTTCTCTTTCCTCCTTAAGTTCTTTTTGGCATTGAATTGAATCAAGTCTCAATCCAAAAGGAATTGGTTTCTAATTCTCCTTAAGTTCCTTTTGCCATAGATTGGAAGAAAGACTTAATTGTTAAGGGATTGGTTTATTTTCTTCTTTATGTTCATTTTGCCATTGAATGGAATCAAGTCTCAACCCAAATGGAATTGGTTTCTAATTCTCCTTTATGTTCCTTTTGCCATTGATTGGAAGCAAGACATATTCCTCAAGGAATTGGTTTCTCTTTCTTCTCTATGCTGTTTTTGCCATTCAATGGAATGAAGTCTCCATTCAAATGGAATTGGTTACTAATTCTCTTTAAGTTCCTTTTGCCATTGATTGGAAGCAAAGCTCAATGCTTAAGTATTTGGTTTCTCTTTCTTCTTCATGTTCATTTTGGCATTGAATGGAATCAAGTCTCAATCCAAAGGGAATTGGTTTCTAATTCTCCTTCAAGTTCCTTTTGCCATGGAATGGAAGTAAGACTTAATGCTTAAGGAATTTGTTTCTTTTTCTTCTTAAAGTTCTTTTTGTGATTGAATTGAATTATGTCTCAATCAAAAAGGAATTAGTTTCGAATTCTCCTTCAAGTTCTTTTTGCGAATGATTGGAAGGAAGACTTAATCCTTAAGGAATTAGTTTCTCTTTCTTCTTCCTATTCTTTTTGCCATTGAATGGAATTATGACTTAATCCTTAAGAAATTAGTTTCTCTTTCCTCTTTAAGTTCTTTTTGGCATTGAATTGAATCAAGTCTCAATCCAAAAGGAATTGGTTTCTAATTCTCCTTATGTTCCTTTTGCCATAGATTGGAAGAAAGACTTAATTGTTAAGGGATTGGTTTATTTTCTTCTTTATGTTCATTTTGCCATTGAATGGAATCAAGTCTCAACCCAAATGGAATTGGTTTCTAATTCTCCTTAAAGTTCCTTTTGCCATTGGATGGAAGTAAGACTTAATGCTTAAGGAATTTGTTTCTTTTTCTTCTTAAAGTTCTTTTTGTCATTGAATTGAATCATGTCTCAATCAAAAAGGAATTAGTTTCGAATTCTCCTTCAAGTTCTTTTTGCTAATGATTGGAGGCAAGACTTAATCCTTAAGGAATTAGTTTCTCTTTCTTCTTCCTGTTCTTTTTGCCATTGAATGGAAGTATGACTTAATCCTTAAGAAATTAGTTTCTCTTTCCTCTTTAAGTTTTTTTTGGCATTGAATTGAATCAAGTCTCAATCCAAAAGGAATTGGTTTCTAATTCTCCTTTAAGATCCTTTTGCCAATGATTGGAAGCAAGACTTAATACTTAAGGAATTGGTTTCTCTTTCTTCTCTAAGTTCTTTTTGCCATTGAATTGAATCAAGTCACAATTCAAAAGGAATTAGTTTCTAATTCTCATTGAAGTTCCTTTTGCCATTGTTTGGATGCAAGACTTAATCCTTAAGGAATTGGTTTATCGTTCTTCTTTATGTTCTTTTTGCCATTGAATGGAATCAAGTTTCAATTCAAAAGGACTTGGTTTCTAATTCTCCTTTAAGATCCTTGAGACATACATTGATTGGAAGCAAGACTTAATACCTAAGGAATTGGTTTCTCTTTTTTCTTTAAGTTCTTTTTGCCAATGAATAGAATCAAGGCACAACCCAAAAGGAATTGGTTTCTAATTCTCCTTGAAGTTCCTTTTGCCATTGATTCGAAGTAAGACCTAATCCTTAAGGAATTGGTTTATCGTTCTTCTTCACTTTCTTTTTGCCAATGAATGTAATAAAGTCTCAATTCAAAAGGAATTCGTTTCTTATTCTCCCTTAAGTTCTTTTTGCCATTGTTTGGAATCAAGACTTAATCCTTAAGGAATTGGTTTGTCTTTCTTCTTTGTGCTCTTTTTCCCCTTGAATGGAATCTAGTTTCAATTCAAAAGGAATTAGTTTCTAATTCTCCTATAAGATCCTTGAGCCATTGATTGGAAGCAAGACTTAATACTTAAGGAATTGGTTTCTCTTTTTTCTTTAAGTTCTTTTTGCCATCGAATAGAATCAAGTCACATTCCTAATGGAATTGGTTTCTAATTCTCCTTGAAGTTCCTTCTACCATTGTTTTGAAGCAAGACTTAATCCTTAAGCAACAGGTTTATCTTTCTTCTTTATGTTCTTTTTGCCCGTGAATGGAATCAAGTTTCAATTCAAAAGGAATGGGTTTCTAATTTTCCTCTAAGATTCTTGAGCCATTGACTGGAAGCAAGACTTAATACTTAATGAATTGGTTTCTCTTTCTTCTTTAAGTTCTTTTTGCCATTGAAAAGAATCAAGTCTCAATCCTAAAGAAATTGGTCTGTAATTCTCCTTGAAGTTCTTTTTCCTATTGAGTGGAAGCATGACTTAATACTTAAGGAATTGGTTTTGTCTTTCTTCTTTCAGTTCTTTTTGCCATTGAATTGAATAAAGTCACAATGCAAAAGGAATTGGTTTCTTATTCTCTTTGAAGTTCCTTTGTCATTGTTTGGAAGCAAGACTCAATCCTAAAGGAATTGGTTTATCCTTATTCTTTATGTGATTTTTGCCGTTGAATGGAAGAAAGTTTCAATTCAAAAGGAATTGGTTTCTAATTCTCCTTTAATATCCTTTTCCCATTTATTCGAAGCAAGACTTAATGCTTAAGGAATTGGTTTCTCTTTCTTCATTAAGTTCTGTTTGCCATTGAATAGAATCAAGGCACCATCCAAGAGGAATTGGTTTCTAATTCTCCCTGAAGTTCCTCTTGACATTGATTGGAAACAAGACTTAATCCTAACGGAATTGGTTTATCTTTCTTCTTTATGTTCTTTTTGCGATTGAGTGGAATCAAGTCTCAATTCAAAAGGAATTGGTTTCTAATTCTCCTTGAAGTTCCATTTGCCATTGATTACAAGCAACACTTAATCCTTAAGGAATTGTTTTGCCTTTCTTCTTTATGTTCTTTTTGCCCTTGAATGGAATCAAGTTTCAATTCAAAAGGTATTAGCTTCTAATTCTCCTTTAAGATCCTTGAGCTGTTGATTAGAAGCAAGACTTAATACTTAAGGAATTGGTTTCTTTTTCTTCTTTAAGGTCTTTTTGCCATAGAATAGAGTCAAGTCACAATCCAAAAGGAATTGGTTTCTTTTTCTCCTTGAAGTTCCTTTTGTCATCGATTGGAAGCAAGATTTAATCCTTAAGGAATTGCTTTTTCTTTCTTCTTTATGTTCCTTTTGCCATCGAATAGATTCAAGTCACATTCCTAATGGCGTTGGTTTCTAATTCTCCTTGAAGTTCCTTTTGCCATTGTTTGGAAGCAAGACTTAATCCTTAAGGAATTGGTTTATCTTTCTTCTTTATGTTCTTTTTCCCATTGAGTGGAATCAAGCCTCAATTGAAAAGGAGCTGGTTTCTAATTCTCCTTGAAATTCCTTTTGCCATTGTTTGGAAGCAAGACTTAATCCTTAAGAAATTGGTTTATCTTTCTTCTTCATGTTATTTTTGCCATTGAATGGAATCAAGTCTCAATTCAAAAGGAATTGGTTTCTTATTCTCCTTGAAGTTCATTTTGCCATTGTTTAGAAGCAAGACTTGATCCTTAAGGAATTGGTTTATCTTTCTTCTATATATCCTTTTTGCCCTTGAATGGAATCAAGTTTCAATTCAAAAGGAATTGGTTCCTAATTCTCCTTTAAGATCCTTGAGCCATTGATTGGAGGCAGGACTAAATACTTAAGGAATTGGTTTGTCTTTCTTGTTTAAGTTCTTTTTGCCATTGAATAGAATCAAGTCACAATCCAAAAGAAATTGGTCTCTAATACTCATTGATGTTCCTTTTGACATTGATTGGAAGCAAGAGTTAATCCTTAAGGCATTGCTTTATCTTTCTTCTTTATGTTCTTTTAGTCATTGAGTGGAATCAAGTTTCAATTCAAAAGCAATTGGTTTCTAATTCTCCTTGAAGTTCCTTCTCCCATTGTGTGGAAGCAAGACTTAATCCTTAAGGAATAGGCTTATCTTTCTTCCTTATGTTCTTTTTGCCAGTGAATGGAATCAAGTTTCAATTCAAAAGGAATTGGTTTCTAATTCTCCTTTAGGATCCTTGAGACATTGATTGGAGGTAGGACTTAATACTTAAGGAATTGGTTTCTCTTTCTTATTTAAGTTCTTTTTGCCATTGAATAGAATCAAGTCACAATCCAAAAGAAATTGGTCTCTAATTCTCCTTGAAGTTCCTTTTGACATTGACTGGAAGCAAGACTTAATCCTTAAGGAATTGGTTTATTTTTCTTCTTTATGTTCTTTTAGCCATTGAGTGGAATCAAGTCTCAACTCAAAAGGAATTAGCTTCTAATTCTCCTTGCAGTTCCTTTTGCCATTGATTGGAAGCAAGACTTAATCCTTAAGAAATTGGTTTCTCTTTCTTCATTAAGTTGTTTTTCCCATTGAATAGAATCAAGTCACATTCCAAATGGAATTGGTTTCTAATTCTCCTTGAAGTTCCTTCTACCATTGTGTGGAAGCAAGTCTTAATCCTTAAGGAATAGGCTTATCTTTCTTCCTTATGTTCTTTTTGCAAGTGAAAGGAATCAAGTTTCAATTCCAAAGGAATTGGTTTCTAATTCTCCTTTAAGATCCTTGAGCCATTGATTGGAAGCAAGACGTAATACTTAAGGAATTGATTTCTCTTTCTTCTTTAAGTTCTTTTTTCCATTGAATAGAAACAAGGCACAATCCAAAAGGAAATGGTTTCTTATTCTCCTTGAAGATTCTCCTTGAAGTTCCTTTTGCCATTGTTTCGAAGTAAGACTTAATTCTTAAGGAATTGGCTTATATTTCTTCTTCACGTTCTTTTTGCCACTGAGTAGAATCAAGTCACATTCCAAATGGAATTGGTTTCTAATTCTCCTTGAGGTTCCTTTTGTCATTGATAGGAAGCAAGACTTAATCCTTAAGGAATTGGTTTCTCTTTCTTCTTTAAGTTCTTTTTGCTATTGAATAGAATCAAGTCACATTCCAAATGGAACTGGTTAATAAGGCTCCTTGAAGTTCCTTTTGTCATTGATTGGAAGCAAGACTTAATCCTTAAGGAATTGGTTTATCTTTCTTCTTCGCGTTCTTTTTGCCACTGAATAGAATCAAGTCTCAATTCAAAAGGAATTGGTTTCATGTTCTCCTTCAAGTTCATTTTGCCATTGTTTGGAAGCAAGTCTTGATGCTTAAGGAATTGGTTTATCTTTCTTCTCTATGTTCTTTTTGCCCTTGAATGGAATCACGTTTCAATTCAAAAGGAATCGGTTTCTAATTCTGCTTTAGGATCATTGAGCCATTGATTGGAGGCAGCACATAATACTAAAGGAATTGGTTTCTCTTTCTTGTTTAAGTTCTTTTTGCCATTGCATAGAATCAAGTCACAATCCAAAAGGAACTGGTTTCTTACTCTCCTTGAAGTTCCTTTTCCCATTGTTTCGAAGCAAGACTTAATCCTTAAGGAATTGGTTTATCTTTCTTCTTCACGTTCTTTTTGCCACTGAATAGAATCAAGTCACATTCCAAATGGAATTGGTTCCTAATTCTCCTTGAAGTTCCTTTTGCCATTGATTGAAAGCAAGACTTAATCCTTAAGGAATTGGTTTATCTTTCTTCCTTATGTTCTTTTTGCCAGAAAATGGAATCAAGTTTCAATTCAAAAGGAATTGGTTTCTAATTCTCCTTTAAGATCCTTAAGCCATTGATTGGAAGCAAGACGTAATCGTTAAGGAATAGGTTTATCTTTCTTCCTTATGTTCTTTTTGCCAGAAAATGGAATCAAGTTTCAATTCAAAAGGAATTGGTTTCTAATTCTCCTTTAAGATCCTTGAGCCATTGATTGGAAGCAAGACGTAATACTTAAGGAATTGGTTTCTCTTTCTTCTTTAAGTTCTTTTTTCCATTGAATAGAAACAAGGCACAATCCAAAAGGAATTGGTTTCTAATTCTCCTTGAAGTTCCTTTTGCCATTGTTTCGAAGCAAGACTTAATCCTTAAGGAATTGGTTTATCTTTCTTCTTCATGTTATTTTTGCCATTGAATGGAATCAAGTCTCAATTCAAAAGGAATTGGTTTCTTATTCTCCTTGAAGTTCATTTTGCCATTGCTTAGAAGCAAGACTTAATCCTTAAGGAATTGGTTTATCTTTCTTCTATATGTCCTTTTTGCCCTTGAATGGAATCAAGTTTCAATTCAAAAGGAATTGGTTTCTAATTCTCCTTTAAGATACTTGAGCCATTGATTGCAGGCAGGACTAAATACTTAAGGAATTGGTTTGTCTTTCTTGTTTAAGTTCTTTTTGCCATTGAATAGAATCAAGTCACAATCCAAAAGAAATTGGTCTCTAATTCTCATTGAAGTTCCTTTTGACATTGATTGGAAGCAAGAGTTAATCCTTAAGGAATTGCTTTATCTTTCTTCTTTATGTTCTTTTAGTCATTGAGTGGAATCAAGTCTCAATTCCAAAGGAATTGGTTTCTAATTCTCCTTGAAGTTCCTTCTACCATTGTGTGGAAGCAAGACTTAATCCTTGAGGAATAGGCTCATCTTTCTCCCTTATGTTCTTTTTGCCAGTGAATGGAATCAAGTTTCCGTTCAAAAGGAATTGGTTTCTAATTCTCCTTTAAGATCCTTGAGCCATTGATTGGAGGCAGGACTTAATACTTAAGGAATTGGTTTCTTTTTCTTGTTTAAGTTCTTTTTGCCATTGAATAGAATCAAGTCACAATCCAAAAGAAATTGGTCTCTAATTCTCCTTGAAGTTCCTTTTGACATTGACTGGAAGCAAGAGTTAATCCTTAAGGAATTGGTTTATCTTTCTTCTTTATGTTCATTTAGCCATTGAGTGGAATCAAGTCTCAGCTCAAAAGGAATTAGTTTCTAATTCTCCTTGCAGTTCCTTTTGCCATTGATTGGAAGCAAGACTTAATCCTTAAGAATTTGTTTCTCTTTCTTCATTAAGTTCTTTTTCCCATTGAATAGAATCAAGTCACATTCCAAATGGAATTGGTTTCTAATTCCCCTTGAAGTTCCTTCTGCCATTGTGTAGAAGCAAGACTTAATCCTTAAGGAACAGGTTTATCTTTCTTCCTTATGTTCTTTTTGCCAGTGAAAGGAATCAAGTTTCAATTTCAAAGGAATTAGTTTCCAATTCTCCTTTAAGATCCTTGAGCCATTGATTGGAAGCAAGACGTAATACTTAAGGAATTGGTTTCTCTTTCTTCTTTAAGTTCTTTTTTCCATTGAATAGAAACAAGGCACAATCCAAAAGGAATTCTTTTCCAATTCTCCTTGAAGTTCCTGTTGCCATAGATTGGAAGCAAGACTTAATCCTTAAGTAATTGGTTTCTCTTTCTTTTTTAAGTTCTTTTTGCCATTGAATAGAATCAAGTCACAATCCAAAAGGAATTGGTTTCTTATTCTCCTTGATGTTCCTTTTGCCATTGTTTCGAAGCAAGACTTAATTCTTAAGAATTGGTTTATCTTTCTTCTTCACGTTCTTTTTGCCACTGAATAGAATCATCACATTCCAAATGGAATTGGTTTCTAATTCTCCTTGAAGTTCCTTTTGTCATTGATAGGAAGCAAGACTTAATCCTTCAGGAATTGGTTTCTCTTTCTTCTATAAGTTCTTTTTGCTATTGAATAGAGTCAAGTCACATTCCAAATGGAACTGGTTTCTAAGGCTCCTAGAAGTTCCTTTTGTCATTGATTGGAAGCAAGACTTAATCCTTAAGGAATTAGTTTATCTTTCTTCTTCGCGTTCTTTTTGCCACTGAATAGAATCAAGTCTCAATTCAAAAGGAATTGGTTTCTTATTCCCCTTCAAGTTCATTTTGCCATTGTTTGGAAGCAAGTCTTGATCCTTAAGGAATTGGTTTTTCTTTTTTCTCTATGTTCTTTTTGCCCTTGAATGGAATCAAGTTTCAATTCAAAAGGAATTGGTTTTTAATTCTCCTTTAGGATCATTGAGCCATTGATTGGAGGCAGGACATAATCCTAAAGAAATAGGTTTCTCTTTCTTGTTTAAGTTCTTTTTGCCATTCAATAGAATCAAGTCACAATCCAAAAGAAATTGGTCTCTAATTCTCCTTGAAGTTCCTTTTGACATTGATTGGAATCAAGAGTTAATCCTTAAGGAATTGGTTTATCTTTCTTGTTAATGTTCTTTTAGCCATTGAGTGGAATCAAGTCTCAATTCAAAAGTAATTGGTTTCTTATTCTCCTTGAAGTTCCTTTTGCCATTCATTCGAAGCAAGACTTAATCCTTAAGGAATTGGTTTATCTTTCTTCTTCACATTCTTTTTGCCACTGAATAGAATCAAGCCACATTCCAAATGGAATTGGTTTCTAATTCTCCTTGAAGTTCCTTTTGCCATTGATTGAAAGCAAGACTTAATCCTTAAGGAATTGGTTTATCTTTCTTCTTCACGTTCTTCTTCCCACTGAATAGAATCAAGTCACATTCGAAATGGAATTGGTTTCTAACTCTCCTTGAAGTTTATTTTGTCATTGATTGGATGCAAGACTTAATCCTTAAGGAATTGGTTTCTCTTTCTTCTTCACGTTCTTTTTTCCATTGAATGGAATAAAGTCTCAATTCAAAAGGAATTGGTTTCTTATTCTCCTTGAAGTTCCTTTTGCCATTGATTGGAAGCAAGACTTAATCCTTAAGGAGTTGGTTTCTCTTTCTTCTTTAAGTTCTTTTTACCATTGAATAGAGTCAAGTCACATTCCAAATGGAATTGGTTTCTAATTCTCCTTGAAGTTCCTTCTGCCATTGTGTGGAAGCAAGATTTAATCCTTAAGGAATAGGTTTATCTTTCTTCCTTATGTTCCTTTTGCCAGTGAATGGAATCAAGTTTCAATTCAAAAGGAATTGGTTTCTAATTCTCCTTTAAGATCCTTGAGCCATTGATTGGAAGCAAGACGTAATACTTGAGGAATTGTGTTTCTCTTTCTTCTTTAAGTTCTTTTTTCCATTGAATAGAAACAGGACACAATCCAAAAGGAATTAGTTTCCAATTCTCCTTTAAGTTCCTTTTGCCATTGTTTCGAAGCAAGACTTAATCCTTAAGGAATTGGTTTATCTTTCTTCGTCACGTTCTTTTTGCCATTGAATGGAATCAAGTCTCAATTCAAAAGGAATTGGTTTCTTATTCCCCTTGAAGTTCATTTTGCCATTGTTTGGAAGCAGACTTGATCCTTAAGGAATTGGTTTTTCTTTCTTCTATATGTTTTTTTTGCCATTGAATGAAAATAAGTTTCAATTCAAAAGGAATTGGTTTCTAATTCTCCTTTAAGATACTTGAGCCATTTATTGGAGGCAGGGCTAAATACTTAAGGAATTGGTTTCTCTTTCTTGTTTAAGTTCTTTTTGACATTGAATAGAATCAAGTCACAATCCAAAAGAAATCGGTCTCTAACTCTCCTTGAAGTTCTTTTTGACATTGATTGGAAGCAAGAGTTAATCCTGAAGGAATTGGTTTATCTTTCTTCTTTATGGTCTTTTAGCCGTTGAGTGGAATCAAGTCTCAATTCAAAAGGAATTGGTTTCTAATTCTCCTTGAAGTTCCTTCCACCATTGTGTGGAAGCAAGACTTAATCCTTAAGGAATAGGTTTATCTTTCTTCCTTATGTTCTTTTTGCCAGTGAATGGAATCAAGTTTCAATTCAAAAGGAATTGGTTTCCAATTCTCTTTTAAGATCCGCCAGCCATTGATTGGAAGCAAGACCTAATACTTAAGGAATTGGATGCTCTTTCTACTTTAAGTTCTTCTTTCTATTGAATAGAAACAAGGCACAATCCAAAAGGAATTGGTTTCTAATTCTCCTTGAAGTTCCTTTTGACATTGATTGGAAGGAGGAGTTTATCCTTAAGGAATTGGTTTATCTTTCTTCTTTATGTTCTCTTAGCCATTGAGTGGAATCAAGCCTCAATTCAAAAGGAATTGGTTTCTAATTCTCCTTGAAGTTCCTTTTGCCATTGTTTGGGAGCAAGAGTTAATCCTTAAGGAATTGGTTTCTCTTTCTTCTTTAAGTTCTTTTGCCATTGAATAGAATGAAGTAACATTCCAAATGGAATTGGTTTCTAATTCTCCTTGAAGTTCCTTCTGCCATTGTATGGAAGCAAGACATAATACTTACGGAATTGGTTTCTCTTTCTTCTTTAAGTTCTTTTTTCCATTGAATAGAAACAAGGCACAATCCAAAAGAAATTGGTTTCCAATTCTCCTTCAAGTTCCTTTTGCCATTGTTTCAAAGCAAGACTTAATCCTTAAGGAATTGGTTTATCTTTCTTCTTCACGTTCTTTTTGCCATTGAATGGAATCAAGTCTCAATTCAAAAGGACTTGGTTTCTTATTCTACTTGAAGTTCATTTTGCTATTGTTTGGAAGCAGACTTGATCCTTAAGGAATTGGTTTACTTTTCTTCTATATGTTCTTCTTGCCCTTGAATGGAATCGAGTTTCAATTCAAAAGGAATTGGTTTCTAATTCTCCTTTAAGATACTTGAGCCATTGATTGGAGGCAGGACTAAATACTTAAGGAATTTGTTTCTCTTTCTTGTTTAAGTTCTTTTTGTCATTGAATAGAATCAAGTCATAATCCAAAAGAAATTGGTCTCTAATTCTCTTTGAAGTTCCTTTTGACATTGATTGGAAGCAAGAGTTAATCCTTAAGGAATTGGTTTATCTTTCTTGTTTATGTTCTTTTAGCCATTGAGCGGAATCAAGTCTCAATTCAAAAGGAATTGGTTTCTAATTCTCCTTGAAGTTCCTTCCACCATTGTGTGGAAGCAAGACTTAATCCTTAAGGAATAGGTTTATCTTTCTTGCTTATGTTCTTTTTGCCAGTGAATGGAATCAAGTTTCAATTCCAAAGGAATTGGTTTCTAATTCTCATTTAAGATCCGTCAGCCATTGATCGGAAGCAAGACCTAATACTTAAGGAGTTAGATGCTCTTTCTTCTTTAAGTTCCTTTTTCCATTGAATAGAAACAAGGCACAATCCAAAAGGAATTGCTTTATAATTCTCCTTGAAGTTCCTTTTGGCATTGTTTCGAAGCAAGACTTAATTCTTAAGGAATTGGTTTATCTTTCTTCTTCACGTTCTTTTTGCCATTGAATGGAATCAAGTCTCAATTCAAAAGAAATTGGTTTCTTATTCTCCTTGAAGTTCATTTTGCCAATGTTTCGAAGTAAGACTTGATCCTTAAGGAATTGGTTTATCTTTCTTCTATATGTTCTTTTTGCCCTTGAATGGAATCAAGTTTCATTTCAAAAGGAATTGGTTTCTAATTCTCCTTTAAGATCCTTGAGCCATTGATTGGAGGCAGGACTTAATACTTAAGGAATTGGTTTCTCTTTCTTGGTTAAGTTCTTTTTGCCATTTAATAGAATCCAGTCACATTCCAAATGGAATTGGTTTCTAATTCTGCTTGAAGTTCCTTCTGCCATTGTGTGGAAGCAAGACTTAATCCTTAAGGAATAGGTTTATCTTTCTTCCTTATATTCTTTTTGCCAGTGAATGGAATCAAGTTTCAATTCAAAAGGAATTGGTTTCTAATTCTCCTTTAATATCCTTGAGCCATTGATTGGAAGAAAGACGTAATACTTAAGGAATTGGTTTCTCTTTCTTCTTTATGTTCTTTTTTCGATTGAATAGAAACAAGGCACAATCCAAAAGGAATTGGTTTCCAATTCTCCTTCAAGTTCCTTTTGCCATTGTTTCGAAGCAAGACCTAATCCTTAAGGAATTATCTTTCTTCTTCACATTTTTTTTGCCATTGAATGGAATCAAGTCTCAATTCAGAAAGGAATTGGTTTCTTATCCTCCTTGAAGTTCATTTTGCCATTGTTTGGAAGCAAGACTTGATCCTTAAGGAATTGGTTTATCTTTCTTCTATATGTTCTTTTTGCCTTTGAATGGAATCAAGTTTCAATTCAAAAGGAATTGGTTTCTAATTCTCCTTGAAGTTCCTTGACCCATTGATTGGAAGCAGGACTTAATACTTAAGGAATTGGTTTCTCTTTCTTGTTTAAGTTCTTTTTGCCATTGAATAAAATCAAGTCACAATCCAAAAGAAATTGGTCTCTAATTCTCCTTGATGTTCCTTTTGCCATTGATTGGAAGCAAAACTTAATCCTTAAGGAATTGGTTTCTCTTTCTTCTTTAAGTTCTTTTTGCCATTGAATAGAATCAAGTCACAATCCAAAAGGAATTGGTTTCTTATTCTCCTTGAAATTCCTTTTGCCATTGTTTTGAAGCAAGACTTAATCCTTGGGGAATTGGTTTATCTTTCTTCTTCACGTTTTTTATCCCATTGAATAGAATCAAGTCACATTCCAAATGGAATTGGTTTCTAATTCTCATTGAAGTTCCTTGTGTCATTGATTAGAAGCAAGACTTAATCCTTATGGATTGGTTTCTCTTTCTTCTTTAAGTTCTTTTTGCCATTGAATAGAATCAAGTCACATTCCAAATGGAATTAGTTTCTAATTCCCCTTGAAGTTCCTTTTGTCATTGATTGGAAGCAAGACTTAATCCTTAAGGAATTGGTTTATCTATCTTCTTTAAGTTCTTTTTGCCATTGATAAAAATCAAGGCACAATCCAAAAGGAATTGGTTTGTAATTCTCCTTGAAGTTCCTTTTGTCATTGATTGGATGCAAGACTTAATGCTTAAGGAATTGGTTTCTTTTTCTTCTTTAAGTTCTTTTTGCCATTGAATAGAATCAAGGCACAATCCAAAAGGAATTGGTTTCTAATTCTCCTTGAAGTTCCTTTTGACATTGATTGGAAGCAAGACTTAATGCCAAAGGAATTGGTTTATCTTTCTTTTTTTATGTTCTTTTTGCCATTGAGTGGAGTGAAGTCTCAATTCAAAAGGAATTGGTTTCTAATTCTCCTTGAAGTTCCTTTATCCATTGATTGGAAGCAACACTTAATCCTTAAGGAATTGGTTTATCCTTCTTCCTTATGTTATTTTTGCCATTGAATGGAATAAAGTTTCAATTCAAAAGGAATTGATTTCTGATTCTCCTTTAATATCCTTTTGCCAATGATTGGAAGCAAGACTTAATCCTTAAGGAATTGGTTTATCTTTCTTCTTTAAGTTCTTTTTGCCATTGAATAGGATCACGGCACAAACCAAAAGGAATTGGTTTCTAATTCTCCTTGAAGTTCCTTTTGACTTTGATTGGAAGCAAGACTTAATCCTTAAGGAATAGGTTTATCTTTCTTCCTTATATTCTTTTTGCCAGTGAATGGAATCAAGTTTCAATTCAAAAGGAATTGGTTTCTAATTCTCCTTTAATATCCTTGAGCCATTGATTGGAAGAAAGACGTAATACTTAAGGAATTGGTTTCTCTTTCTTCTTTATGTTCTTTTTTCGATTGAATAGAAACAAGGCACAATCCAAAAGGAATTGGTTTCCAATTCTCCTTCAAGTTCCTTTTGCCATTGTTTCGAAGCAAGACCTAATCCTTAAGGAATTATCTTTCTTCTTCACATTTTTTTTGCCATTGAATGGAATCAAGTCTCAATTCAGAAAGGAATTGGTTTCTTATCCTCCTTGAAGTTCATTTTGCCATTGTTTGGAAGCAAGACTTGATCCTTAAGGAATTGGTTTATCTTTCTTCTATATGTTCTTTTTGCCTTTGAATGGAATCAAGTTTCAATTCAAAAGGAATTGGTTTCTAATTCTCCTTGAAGTTCCTTGACCCATTGATTGGAAGCAGGACTTAATACTTAAGGAATTGGTTTCTCTTTCTTGTTTAAGTTCTTTTTGCCATTGAATAAAATCAAGTCACAATCCAAAAGAAATTGGTCTCTAATTCTCCTTGATGTTCCTTTTGCCGTTGATTGGAAGCAAAACTTAATCCTTAAGGAATTGGTTTCTCTTTCTTCTTTAAGTTCTTTTTGCCATTGAATAGAATCAAGTCACAATCCAAAAGGAATTGGTTTCTTATTCTCCTTGAAGTTCCTTTTGCCATTGTTTTGAAGCAAGACTTAATCCTTGGGGAATTGGTTTATCTTTCTTCTTCACGTTTTTTATCCCATTGAATAGAATCAAGTCACATTCCAAATGGAATTGGTTTCTAATTCTCATTGAAGTTCCTTGTGTCATTGATTAGAAGCAAGACTTAATCCTTATGGATTGGTTTCTCTTTCTTCTTTAAGTTCTTTTTGCCATTGAATAGAATCAAGTCACATTCCAAATGGAATTAGTTTCTAATTCCCCTTGAAGTTCCTTTTGTCATTGATTGGAAGCAAGACTTAATCCTTAAGGAATTGGTTTATCTATCTTCTTTAAGTTCTTTTTGCCATTGATAAAAATCAAGGCACAATCCAAAAGGAATTGGTTTGTAATTCTCCTTGAAGTTCCTTTTGTCATTGGTTGGATGCAAGACTTAATGCTTAAGGAATTGGTTTCTTTTTCTTCTTTAAGTTCTTTTTGCCATTGAATAGAATCAAGGCACAATCCAAAAGGAATTGGTTTCTAATTCTCCTTGAAGTTCCTTTTGACATTGATTGGAAGCAAGACTTAATGCCAAAGGAATTGGTTTATCTTTCTTTTTTTATGTTCTTTTTGCTATTGAGTGGAATGAAGTCTCAATTCAAAAGGAATTGGTTTCTAATTCTCCTTGAAGTTCCTTTATCCATTGATTGGAAGCAACACTTAATCCTTAAGGAATTGGTTTATCCTTCTTCCTTATATTATTTTTGCCATTGAATGGAATAAAGTTTCAATTCAAAAGGAATTGATTTCTGATTCTCCTTTAATATCCTTTTGCCAATGATTGGAAGCAAGACTTAATCCTTAAGGAATTGGTTTATCTTTCTTCTTTAAGTTCTTTTTGCCATTGAATAGGATCAAGGCACAATCCAAAAGGAATTGGTTTCTAATTCTCCTTGAAGTTCCTTTTGACTTTGATTGGAAGCAAGACTTAATCCTAAAGGAATTGGTTTATCTTTCTTCTTTATGTTCTTTTTGCCATTGAGTGGAATCAAGTCTCAATTCAGAAGGAATTGGTTTCTAATTCTCCTTTAAGATCCTTTTGCCATTGATTGGAAGCAAGACTTAATACTTAAGGAATTAGTTTATCTTTCTTCTTTAAGTTCTTTTTGCCATTGAATTGAATCAAGTCGCAATCCAAAATGAATTAGTTTCTAATTCTCCTTGAAGTTCCTTTTGACATTGATTGGAAGCAAGACTTAATCCTTAAGGAATTAGTTTATCTTTCTTCTTTATGTTCTTTTTGCCATTGAATGGAATCAAGTTTCAATTCAAAAGGAATTGATTTCTTATTCTCCTTTAAGATTCTTGAGCCATTGATTAGAAGCAAGACTTAATACTTAAGGAATTGGTTTCTCTTTCTTCTTTAAGTTCTTTTCACCATTGAATAGAATCAAGGCATAATCCAAAAGGAATTGGTTTCTAATTCTCCTTCAAGTTCCTTTTGCCATTGATTCGTGTAACACCCTAATAAACCCATACTATGCTTAAGTCGTATTACAACATTTGATTAGTTGTTACTTATGCTCGTGGAAAACTAAACTTCACTGGAAATTAAGTTACGCAAAAAATACGGTAAGATTTTTTGTTTTTGAAATATGCCGTCGCTTAGCAACGTTTGAAAAGTAAAGCCTTGAGCGAGAAGCTAGATAGAGAGAGAGCGTGTCGTATAAAATACATACTCCAATATGATAAAACAAGAGAAAGGTAAATAAATTGTAATTCACAAGTACATTGCATTATATAGCAAAATCATTACATTGATATAGGTTCATAATATATATACATACATATCAGCATTACAGCGAAGGAGGCTCATGGTCGTGCCATGATCCAAATACTAAATACAAACTTAAATTGACATTATTCGTCACAAAAGGAGTGTATGAAGATGCAGAGCTACGGCAACTACAAGCCCAAATCAGCATTGTCTGACATCCCACGTCATACGTCCGCTCACAGTGTAGGGGATCCATGCTCCGCTCCACCAGATGCGCCATTGAGGTCTGGTGACGATACGGAAGAATAACTAGGGTGAGAAATGGAATTTCTCAATAGGACTCGAACCCAACACGAAAGTGTCATCGTTATCGTCCCAGCCACTTCAGTTTTATTAATGAAAATAGTGAGCATTCATAAGGTTCCGTTCTTAGGTTTTCAAAAACATGAATGTCCGAAGCGGATTCAATTTTTAACATACTCTTTAATCATTTATATCATAACATACATGGGCACAAGTATAATAAAATAAAACATGCATGGCTATGCTATAAGCTTCTCTTAACTTCTTCCCCTTTCTAGGGTTTGGACTGAAGTTCCTTTTCTTTTCTTAACTTGACTTTATCTTAATTCTTATCTTTTCACCCACTAAACATAAGTGGTAATGAGCTCATACTGTGGCCGTCACCACCATAGAATTTCAGTACTTACACTAGTTGGGTCATGCCATGCCTCATGTGAGTCGTGGGTGAGGGGAGCTTACTTTGGGTCACCTTCCCTTTTGAAGGATCATACCCTTAGTTCAATCTCTTCTTATTAAAGCTTATGATACAAAATTATTCTAATTCTTTTCCACATTTAGGCGTTACGTATTGCCGTCCCCAAATGTGATTCCTTTATTGCATATTGTTAAGTATCATATCATTAACACATCATATTCGTATTGTCATCATACGATTATCATAATCATCATCATCATGATCATTGTCATCATAATGACATATAGAGACATACATATCACACAAAGTCATATGAGTTTGGCTTAGTGAATTTGGTGCAAGCTTTTAATTGAGGTTGCCTCTTGTATAAATTCTTTTATTAGGCATAGGGCCAATTTCATCTATTATCCTTTTTGAAATTTTTAAGTTGAATTATGAGGGTTTTTCTAATGCTTAGAGTAAAGGTCTTAGTGTCTTAAAGCTTATTTCTCATTATTCTTTAACTTTCACCACAACCGGTTTTACTTTTATGGTGGGGTAGTAACTTTAAAAATTCACCATAATTCCATATTTTACTCTTTTGTTCGAATTTGGGTATGGTTATACTTCTATGAGTCTATTTTTAAACAAAACAAACCCCACTTAAAAATTCATTTTGTAGCTTGAGTTATGCATATTTTATTCCGACTGTTCAGACTTGAAAGTTCAACTCGGGTCAGTGGCTTTTCCACTTCACTGGGAGTTCCTCACATAGAATCTGACAAAACCGTTTTATGGGAATGTTCCTATATATCTTAGATTTCCAAAAAACTTAGTTCCACTGAAAAATGTTATGTATAACTTGAGTTATGCACATTTTATTACATACTGCCCGAACAGAAACTCATCTGGGAATAGTAGACTTTGAAAATTCATATCTCTCTCGTTTTAAATCCAAATTTCACGTATTTTATATGTATAAAAAGCTCTATGAGCATATTTTCACGTAAAATTAGTTTTGTTCCATTTGGAGTTATATTGAAAGAGTTATCAGTCACGCCATACAGACTGCCAGAATTTCCCAGCTTCCACGATTTTGGTTTCAATGAGTTTTCTTGTAAAAACATTAAAGCTTTTCCTCAAGTGACCACTTTTCTCTTCCAAACCACTTTTATACTTTGAGATCTTGGTATTAAATCAATGTTTTAACTTCTAAAAATTTGGTTCAATAGCAATAGACACACCAACCGAAAGTTTTATGCCAAAGAGAATAACACAACACATGAAAAACTCATCATATCAACAAGCATGGCCATGAGGCCTTGGAAACAAGTCCTAGAACCACCTAGCTATGGAGAGCTTAGGAGTTCAAGGGCTTGAAGAACACATAAAAGAAGAAGATTAGAGTCACTACCAAATGGGTTTCTTGAGGAGTAGAAAGAGTTGATGGGTTGGAGATGACCTTCCTCCTCCTTGAGCTAGCAAATGGGGCTAAATGAGTGTTTGTTTTGCTTCCTCAAGAACCAAAGAGGGTGGTCCTTGAAGGGCTTGTGAGAATGGTGAAAGGGAAGAAGGTTGAATAAGGTGAGAAAGAGAGAAGAAGAGCAAGAAAGGTTGAAAGAACAAAAGAGCTAGGATGAAGTTTGGAGAGAGGTGGGAGCTTGGGCTTGTAGTGAGAGGATGAAAATCACAAATGAGAGAGTGGGAGGGCTAGTTTGGGGCGTAAAAATGGGTGAGGGGGCTGATGGCTTTTGCTTCTCCAATAAGCAAGAGTGAGTACGTGAGTTTTACTTCTTTTTCAAGCAAGAAAGCTAGGAACTTTGGGGTAAAAGAGTGAGTTGTATTTCCTTTGAGTCTTGGTGTTTGGGTAAAGACCATTTTGTGTTTTCTCAAGTGGTTAAAAGCATGACCACTCTTGGGATTAACTTGGGTGGATATGATCAATCCAAGTGTCACAATCTTGAGGGAGGAGAGTGCATCTCTTGGCTTGACTCAAGGAAAACTACTAACATAGACTCTTGATTTAAGGGTGCATGATGAGAAGGCAAATGGATGGTTGGATTTTGCTCTTGTCCTTGGCCAAAATTTGGTGCATCAATTAGGAGAGATTTGTAAATCTTCAAAACTATTAGAATTACCTAAGTTGTTAATCAATTTGATTAGTTAAATTTCTCTTTAACTGATTTCGGTTAATTACATCTTTAAGACATTTTTCCTCTTAAAAGAATTGATCTTATGAATTATGTAATTAGGGTTTAGAATTAATCTATCTCAATTGGTATGGTAGAACAATTGTCTTGTACTTAATTAATAAGATTGGATTAGCTTAATTATATTTCTAAGTTATGAACTAATGAGGTTCGAATAATTAGGTTTTAATTAAAACATTTAGTGCATTATGATTCGATTATTGACATAACTTAATTCACTAAGCTCTTACTCATCGAGATTAGCCGATTAATCCTCAGTTAATTGTTAACCTCTTTAATTAGCCAGTATCACTTAGCTAATTAGCTAAGACAAAAATTGGGGATGTTACAATTCGAAGCAAGACTTAATCCTTAAGGAATTGGTTTATCTTTCTTCTTCACATTCTTTTTGCCATTGAATGGAATTAAGTCTCAATTCAAAAGGAATTAGTTTCCTATTCTCCCTGAAGTTCCTTTTGCCATTCTTTGGAAGCAAGACTTAATCCTTAAGCAATTGGTTTATCTTTCTTCTTTATGTTCTTTTTGCCCTTGAATGGAATCAAGTTTCAATTCAAAAGGAATTGGTTACTAATTCTCCTTTAAGATCCTTGAGCCATTGATTGGAAGCAAGACTTAATCCTTAATGAATTGGTTTCTCTTTCTTCTTTAAGTTCTTTATGCCAATGAATAGAATCAAGTCACAATTCAAAAGGAATTGGTTTCTTATTCTTCTTGAAGTTCCTTTTGTCATTGATTGCAAGTAAGACTAAATCCTTAAGAAATCGGTTTCTCTTTCTTCTTTAACTTCTTTTTCCTTTTGAATAGAATCAAGTCACATTCCAAATGGAATTGGTTTCTAATTCCCCTTGAAGTTCCTTCTGCCATTGTTTGGAAGCAAGACTTAATCCTTAAGGAATAGGTTTATCTTTCTTCTTTATGTTCTTTTTGCCAGTGAATGGAATCAAGTTTCAAGTCAAAAGGAATAGGTTTCTAATTCTCCTTTAAGATCCATGAGCCATTGATTGAAAGCAAGACTTAATACTTAAGGAATTGGTTTCTCTTTCTTCTTTAAGTTCTTTTTGCCATTGAATAGAATCAAATCTCAATCCAAAAGAAATTGGTCTCTAATTCTCATTGAAGTTCCTTTTGACATTGATTGGAAGCAAGAGTTAATCCTTAAGGAATTGGTTTATCTTTCTTCTATATGTTCTTTTTGCTATTGAGTGGAATCAAGTCTCAATTCAAAAGGAATTGATTTCTAATTCTCCTTTGATATCCTTTTGCCATTGATTGGAAGCAAGACTTAATCCTTAAGGAATTGGTTTATCTTTCTTCTTTAAGTTCTTTATGCCAATGAATAGAATCAAGTCACAATCCAAAAGGAATTGGTTTCTTATTCTTCTTGAAGTTCCTTTTGTCATTGATTGCAAGTAAGACTAAATCCTTAAGAAATTGGTTTCTCTTTCTTCTTCAACTTCTTTTTCCTTTTGAATAGAATCAAGTCATATTCCAAATGGAATTGGTTTCTAATTCCCCTTGAAGTTCCTTCTGCCATTGTTTTGAAGCAAGACTTAATCCTTAAGGAATAGGTTTATCTTTCTTCTTTATGTTCTTTTTGCCAGTGAATGGAATCAAGTTTCAAGTCAAAAGGAATAGGTTTCTAATTCTCCTTTAAGATCCATGAGCCATTGATTGAAAGCAAGACTTAATACTTAAGGAATTGGTTTCTCTTTCTTCTTTAAGTTCTTTTTGCCATTGAATAGAATCAAATCTCAATCCAAAAGAAATTGGTTTCTAATTCTCCTTGAAGTTCCTTTTAACATTGATTGGAAGCAAGAGTTAACCCTTAAGGAATTGGTTTATCTTTCTTCTTTATGTTCTTTTTGCCATTGAGTGGAATCAAGTCTCAATTCAAAAGGAATTGGGTTCTAATTCTCCTTGAAGTTCCTTTTGCCATTGATTAGAAGCAAGAGTTAACACTGAAGGAATTGGTTTCTCTTTCTTCTTTAAGTTCTTTTTCCCATTGAATAGAATCAAGTCACATTCCAAAAGGAATTGGTTTCTTATTCTCCTTGAAGTTCCTTTTGTCATTGATTGGAAGCAAGACATAATCCTTAAGGAATTGGTTTCTCTTTCTTCTTTAAGTTCTTTTTGCTAGTGAATAGAATCAAGGCACAATCCAAAAGGAATTGGTCCCTAATTCTCCTTGAAGTTCCTTTTGCAATTGATTGGAAGTAAGACTTAATCCTAAAGGAATTGGTTTATCCCTCTTCTTTACGTTCTTTTTGCCACTGAAAGGAATAAAGTTTCAATTCGAAAGGAATTCGTTTCTAATTCTCCTTTAATATCCTTTGCCATTGATTGGAAGCAAGACTTAATTCTTAAGGAATTAGTTTATCTTTCTTCTTTAAGTTCTTTTCGCCATTCAATAGAACCAAGGCACAATCCAAAAGGAATTGGTTTGTTATTCTCCTTGAAGTTCCTTTTCTCACGTATTGGAAGCAAGACTTAATCCTTAAGGAATTGGTTTCTCTTTCTTCTTAAAGTTCTTTTTGCCAGTGAATAGAATCAAGGCACAATCCAAAAGGAATTGGTTTCTAATTCTCGTTGAAGTTCCTTTTGCCCTTGATTGGAAGCAAAACTTAATCGTGAAGGAATTGGTTTATCCTTCTTCTTTATGTTCTTTTTGCCATTGAATGGAATAAAGTTTCAATTGACAAGGAATTGGTTTCAAATTCTCCTTTAAGATCCTTGAGCCATTGATTGAAAGCAAGACTTAGTACGTAAGGAACTAGTTTCTCTTTCTTCTTTAAGTTCTTTATGCCACTGAATAGAATCAATTCATAATCCAAAAGGAATTGGTTTATTATTCTCCTTGAAGTAACTTGTGTTAATGATTGGAAGCAAGACTTACTCCTTAAAGAATTTGTTTTGCTTTCTCCTTTAAGTTCTATTTGCCATTGAATAGAATGAAGTCACATTCCAAATGGAAATAGTTTCTAATTCTCATTGAAGATCCTTCTGCAATTATTTGGAAGCAAGACTTAATCCTTAAGGAATAGGTTTATCTCTCTTCTTTATGTTCTTTTTGCTAGTGAATGGAATCAAGTTTCAATTCAAAAGGAATTGGTTTATTATTATCCCTTAAGATCCTTGAGCCATTGACTGGAAGCAAGACTTAAGGAATTGGTTTCTCTTTCTTCTTTAAGATCCTTTGCCAGTGAATAGAATCAAGGCACAATCTAAAAGAAATTGGTCTCTAATTCTCATTGAAGTTCCTTTTGACATTGATTGGAAGCAAGAGTTAATCCTTAAGGAATTGGTTTATCTTTCTTCTTTATGTTCTTTTTGCCATTGAGTGGAATCAAGTCTCAATTCAAAAGGAATTGGTTTCTAATTCTCCTTTGATATCCTTTTGCCATTGATTGGAAGCAAGACTTAATGCTTAAGGAATTGGTTTATCTTTCTTCTTTCAGTTCTTTTTGCCATTGAATTGAATCAAGTCACAATCCAAAAGGAATTGGTTTCTTATTCTGCATGAAGTTACTTTTGTTAAAGATTGGAAGCAAGACTTAATCCTTAAGGAATTGGTTTCGCTTTCTTCTTTAAGATCTTTTTGCCATTGAATAGAATCAAGTAACATTCCAAATAGAATTCGTTTCTTATTCTCCTTGAAGTTCCTTTTGTCATTGATTGGAAGCAAGACATAATCCTAAAGGAATTGGTTTGTCTTTCTTCTTTAAGTTCTTTTTGCCAGTGAATAGAATCAAGGCACAATCCAAAAGGAATTGGTTTCTAATTCTCCTTGAAGTTCCTTTTGCCATTGATTGGAAGCAAGACCTAATCCTAAAGGAATTGGTTTATCCTTCTTCTTTATGTTCTTTTTGCCACTGCATGGAATAAAGTTTCAATTCGAAAGGAATTGGTTTCTAATTCTCCTTTAATATCCTTTGCCATTGATTGGAAGCAAGACTTAATTATTAAGGAATTGGTTTATCTTTCTTCTTTAAGTTCTTTTTGCCATTGAATAGAACCAAGGCACAATCCAAAAGGAATTGGTTTCTTATTCTCCTTGAAGTTCCTTTTGTCACTGATTGGAAGCAAGACTTAATCCTTAAGGAATTGGTTTCTCCTTCTTCTTAAAGTTCTTTTTGCCAGTGAATAGAATCAAGGCACAATCCAAAAGGAGTTGGTTTGTAATTCTCGTTGAAGTTCCTTTTGCCCTTGATTGGAAGCAAGACTTAATCCTGAAGGAATTGGTTTATCCTTCTTCTTTATGTTCTTTTTGCCATTGATTGGAATAAAGTTTCAATTGAAAAGGAATTGGTTTCGAATTCTCCTTTAAGATCCTTGAGCCATTGATTGAAAGCAAGACTTAATACTTAAGGAACTAGTTTCTCTTTCATCTTTAAGTTCTTTATGCCACTGGATAGAATCAAGTCACAATCCAAAAGGAATTGGTTTATTATTCTCCTTGAAGTAACTTTTGTTAATGATTGGAAGCAAGACTTACTCCTTAAAGAATTGGTTTTGCTTTCTTCTTTAAGTTCTTTTTGCCATTGAATATAATCAAGTCACATTCCAAACGGAATTTGTTTCTAATTCTCGTTGAAGATCCTTCTACCATTATTTGGAAGCAAGACTTAATCCTTAAGGAATAGGTTTATCTCTCTTCTTTATGTTCTTTTTGCCAGTGAATGGAATCAAGTTTCAATTCAAAAGGAAATAGTTTCTAATTCTCTTTTAAGATCCTTGAGCCATTGATTGGAAGCAAGACTTAAGGAATTGGTTTCTCTTTCTTCTTTAAGATCCTTTTGCCAGTGAATAGAATCAAGGCACAATCCAAAAGAAAGTGGTCTCTAATTCTCATTGAAGTTCCTTTTGACATTGATTGGAAGCAAGAGTTAATCCTTAAGAAATTGGTTTATCTTTCTTCTTTATGTTCTTTTTGCCATTGAGTGGAATCAAGTCTCAATTCAAAAGGAATTGGTTTCTAATTCTCCTTTGATATCCTTTTGCCATTGATTGGAAGCAAGACTTAATTCTTAAGGAATTGGTTTATCTTTCTTCTTTAAGTTCTTTTTGCCATTGAATAGAACCAAGGCACAATCCAAAAGGAATTGGTTTCTTATTCTCCTTGAAGTTCCTTTTGTCACTGATTGGAAGCAAGACTTAATCCTTAAGGAATTGGTTTCTCTTTCTTCTTAAAGTTCTTTTTGCCAGTGAATAGAATCAAGGCACAATCCAAAAGGAATTGGTTTCTAATTCTCGTTGAAGTTCCTTTTGCCCTTGATTGGAAGCAAGATTTAATCCTGAAGGAATTGGTTTATCCTTCTTCTTTATGTTCTTTTTGCCATTGAATGGAATAAAGTTTCAATTGAAAAGGAATTGGTTTCGAATTCTCCTTTAAGATCCTTGAGCCATTGATTGAAAGCAAGACTTAATACTTAAGGAACTAGTTTCTCTTTCTTCTTTAAGTTCTTTATGCCACTGGATAGAATCAAGTCACAATCCAAAAGGAATTGGTTTATTATTCTCCTTGAAGTAACTTTTGTTAATGATTGGAAGCAAGACTTACTCCTTAAAAAATTGGTTTTGCTTTCTTCTTTAAGTTCTTTTTGCCATTGAATATAATCAAGTCACATTCCAAACGGAATTAGTTTCTAATTCTCGTTGAAGATCCTTCTACCATTATTTGGAAGCAAGACTTAATCCTTAAGGAATAGGTTTATCTCTCTTCTTTATGTTCTTTTTGCCAGTGAATGGAATCAAGTTTCAATTCAAAAGGAATTAGTTTCTAATTCTCTTTTAAGATCCTTGAGCCATTGATTGGAAGCAAGACTTAAGGAATTGATTTCTCTTTCTTCTATAAGATCATTTTGCTAGTGAATAGAATCAAGGCACAATCCAAAATGAATTGGTCTCTAATTCTCATTGAAGTTCCTTTTGACATTGATTGGAAGCAAGAGTTAATCCTTAAGGAATTGGTTTATCTTTCTTCTTTATGTTCTTTTTGCTATTGAGAGGAATCAAGTCTCAATTCAAAAGGAATTGGTTTCTAATTCTCCTTTGATATCCTTTTGCCATTGATTGGAAGCAAGACTTAATCCTTAAGGAATTGGTTTATCTTTCTTCTTTAAGTTCTTTTTGCCATTGAATAGAATCAAGTCACAATCCAAAAGGAATTGGTTTCTTATTCTGCTTGAAGTTACTTTTGTTAGTGATTGGAAGCAAGACTTAATCCTTAAGGAATTGGTTTCGCTTTCTTCTTTAAGATCTTTTTGCCATTGAATAGAATCAAGTCACATTCCAAATGGAATTCGTTTCTTATTCTCCTTGAAGTTCCTTTTGTCATTGATTGGAAGCAAGACATAATCCTTAAGGAATTGGTTTCTCTTTCTTCTTTAAGTTCTTTTTGCCAGTGAATAGAATCAAAGCACAATCCAAAAGGAATTGGTTTCTAATTCTTCTTGAAGTTCCTTTTGCCATTGATTGGAAGCAAGACTTAATCCTAAAGGAATTGGTTTATCCTTCTTCCTTATGTTCTTTTTGCCACTAAATGGAATAAAGTTTCAATTCAAAAGGAATTGGTTTCTAATTCTCCTTTAATATCCTTTGCCATTGATTGGAAGCAAGACTTAATTCTTAAGGAATTGGTTTATCTTTCTTCTTTAAGTTCTTTTTGCCATTGAATAGAACCAAGGCACAATCCAAAAGGAATTGGTTTCTTATTCTCCTTGATGTTCCTTTTGTCACTGATTGGAAGCAAGACTTAATCCTTAAGGAATTGGTTTCTCTTTCTTCTTAAAGTTCTTTTTGCCAGTGAATAGAATCAAGGCACAATCCAAAAGGAATTGGTTTCTAATTCTCGTTGAAGTTCCTTTTGCCCTTGATTGGAAGCAAGATTTAATCCTGAAGGAATTGGTTTATCCTCCTTCTTTATGTTCTTTTTGCCATTGATTGGAATAAAGTTTCAATTGAAAAGGAATTGGTTTCGAATTCTCCTTTAAGATCCTTGAGCCATTGATTGAAAGCAAGACTTAATACTTAAGCAACTAGTTTCTCTTTCTTCTTTAAGTTCTTTATGCCACTGGATAGAATCAAGTCACAATCCAAAAGGAATTGGTTTATTATTCTCCTTGAAGTAATTTTGTTAATTATTGGAAGCAAGACTTACTCCTTAAAGAATTGGTTTTGCTTTCTTCTTTAAGTTCTTTTTGCCATTGAATAGAATCAAGTCACATTCCAAACGGAATTAGTTTCTAATTCTCGTAGAAGATCCTTCTGCCATTATTTGGAAGCAAGACTTATTCCTTAAGGAATAGGTTTATCTCTCTTCTTTATGTTCTTTTTGCTAGTGAATGGAATCAAGTTTCAATTCAAAAGGAATTGGTTTTTAATTCTCCTTTAAGATCCTTGAGCCATTGATTGGAAGCAAGACTTAAGGAATTGATTTCTCTTTCTTCTTTAAGATCCTTTTGCTAGCGAATAGAATCAAGGCACAATCCAAAAGAAATTGGTCTCTAATTCTCATTGAAGTTCCTTTTGACATTGATTGGAAGCAAGAGTTAATCCTTAAGGAATTGGTTTATCTTTCTTCTATATGTTCTTTTTGCTATTGAGTGGAATCAAGTCTCAATTCAAAAGGAATTGGTTTCTAATTCTCCTTTGATATCCTTTTGCCATTGATTGGAAGCAAGACTTAATCCTTAAGGAATTGGTTTATCTTTCTTCTTTAAGTTCTTTTTGCCATTGAATAGAATCAAGTCACAATCCAAAAGGAATTGGTTTCTTATTCTGCTTGAAGTTACTTTTGTTAATGATTGGAAGCAAGACTTAATCCTTAAGGAATTGGTTTCGCTTTCTTCTTTAAGATCTTTTTGCCATTGAATAGAATCAAGTCACATTCCAAATGGAATTCGTTTTTTATTCTCCTTGAAGTTCCTTTTGTCATTGATTAGAAGCAAGATATAATCCTTAAGGAATTGGTTTCTCTTTCTTCTTTAAGTTCTTTTTGCCAGTGAATAGAATCAAGGCACAATCCAAAAGGAATTGGTTTCTAATTCTCCTTGAAATTCCTTTTGCCATTGATTGGAAGCAAGACTTAATCCCAAAGGAATTGGTTTATCCTTCTTCTTTATGTTCTTTTTGTCACTGAATGGAATAAAGTTTCAATTCGAAAGGAATTGGTTTCTAATTCTCCTTTAATATCCTTTGCCATTAATTGGAAACAAGACTTAATTCTTAAGGAATTGGTTTATCTTTCTTCTTTAAGTTCTTTTTGCCATTGAATAGAACCAAGGCACAATCCAAATGGAATTGGTTTCTTATTCTCCTTGAAGTTCCTTTTGTCACTGATTGGAAGCAAGACTTAATCCTTAAGGAATTGGTTTCTCTTTCTTATTAAAGTTCTTTTTGCTGAATAGAATCAAGGCACAATCCAAAAGGAATTGGTTTCTAATTCTCGTTGAAGTTCCTTTTGCCCTTGATTGGAAGCAAGATTTAATCCTGAAGGAATTGGTTTATCCTTCTTCTTTATGTTCTTTTTGCCATTGAATGGAATAAAGTTTCAATTGAAAAGGAATTTGTTTCGAATTCTCCTTTAAGATCCTTGAGCCATTGATTGAAAGTAAGACTTAATACTTAAGGAACTAGTTTCTCTTTCTTCTTTAAGTTCTTTATGCCACTGAATAGAATCAAGTCACAATCCAAAAGGAATTGGTTTATTATTCTCCTTGAAGTAACTTTTGTTAATGATTGGAAGCAAGACTTACTCCTTAAAGAATTGGTTTTGCTTTCTTCTTTAAGTTCTTTTTGCCATTGAATAGAATCAAGTCACATTCCAAACGGAATTAGTTTCTAATTCTCGTTGAAGATCCTTCTGCCATTATTTGGAAGCAAGACTTAATCCCTAAGGAATAGGTTTATCTCTCTTCTTTATGTTCTTTTTGCCAGTGAATGGAATCAAGTTTCAATTCAAAAGGAATTGGTTTCTAATTCTCCTTTAAGATCCTTGAGCCATTGGTTGGAAGCAAGACTTAAGGAATTGGTTTCTCTTTCTTCTTTAAGATCCTTTTGCCAGTGAATAGAATCAAGGCACAATCCAAAAGAAAGTGGTCTCTAATTCTCATTGAAGTTCCTTTTGACATTGATTGGAAGCAAGAGTTAATCCTTAAGGAATTGGTTTATCTTTCTTCTTTATGTTCTTTTTGCCATTGAGTGGAATCAAGTCTCAATTCAAAAGGAATTGGTTTCTAATTCTCCTTTGATATCCTTTTGCCATTGATTGGAAGCAAGACTTAATCCTTAAGGAATTGGTTATCTTTCTTCTTTAAGTTCTTTTTGCCATTGAATAGAATCAAGTCACAATCCAAAAGGAATTGGTTTCTTATTCTGCTTGAAGTTACTTTTGTTAATGATTGGAAGCAAGACTTAATCCTTAAGGAATTGGTTTCGCTTTCTTCTTTAAGATCTTTTTGCCATTGAATAGAATCAAGTCACATTCCAAATGGAATTCGTTTCTAATTCTTGTAACACCCTAATAAACCCATACTACGCTTAAGTCGTATTACGGCATTTTATTAGTTGTTACTTATGCTCGTGGAAAACTAATCTTTACTTGAAATTAAGTTACGCGGAAAATACGATAAGATTTTTCTTTGAATTACGTCGTCGCTTTGCAGCGTTTTGAAAGTTAAAGCCTTGAACGAGAAGATAACTAAAGAAAGAGCGTGTCGCATAAAATATATACTCCGATATCATAAAACAAGAAAAGGTAAACAAATAATAATTCACAAATATATTGCATTAAATAACTAACCATTACATCCATATGAGTTCATAATATATATATATATATATACATACATACATATCAGCACTGCATCAAAGGAGGCTCATGGTCGGGCCATGATCCAAATACTAGATACTAAGTACAAATTTAAATGACGAGGCCCAACTCAAAAAGAAATATGCGAAGGTGCAGAGCAATGGTCGCTACAAGTCCCAAAACAGCTACGTCTTGCATCCTACGCCACACGTCTGCTCACAGTGTGGGGGATCCACACTCCACTCCACCGAATGTCCCCTCGAGATCTGGTGACGATACGGAGAACAACTAGGGTGAGAAATGGAATTTCTCAGTAGGACTCGAACCCGACACGAAAGTGTCATCGTCGTCGTCCCAGCCACTTCGGTTTTATGAATGAAAATAGTGAGCATGCATAAGGTTCAATTCTTGGATTTTCAAAATCATGAATATCCGAAGCGGATTCAATTTTAGCGTATCCTCTGATCATTTACATCATAATATACATATGCACAAATATAATTACATAAAACATGCATGTCCATGCTATAAGATTCTCTTAACTTCTTCCCTTTCTAGGCTTTGGACCGAAGTCCCTTTTCTTTTCTTAACTTGACTTTATCTTTCCACCCACTAAACATAAGTGGTAATGAGCTCATACCGTGGCTGTCGCCACCATAGAATTTCGGTACTTACACTAGCTGGGTCATGCCATGCCTCATGTAAGACCTATCCCCTATACTCACACTAGCTGGGTCATGCCATGCCTCATGTGAGTTGTGGGTGAGGGGAGCTTAAATTAGGTCACTTTTCCTTTCGAAGGATCATATCCTTAGTTCATCTTTTTCTTATTAAGGCTTATGATGCAAAAATTATTCTGATTCTTTTCCACATTTAGGCGCATGATCACCGTTCCCAAATGTGGTTCGTTTATGAATCAACTCTGGGCGTTACATATCGCCGTCCCCAGGGTGTTCATATTTATTAATCCTTTCATGTATATCATCATATTATTAACATATCGTATTCATATCATTATCATTCATCATCACATTGCCATCATATCGTTGTCATTTTTATCATCATAACGTTATCATAATCATCATCATCATGTCATATCATCATCACTATGACTATCATCATATCATATCATCATCATATCATGTCATCATCATCATCATATCATTGTCATCATAGTGACACATAAGGGCATACACATCACACGCTCTTATGAGCTTAATTTTTAGTAAATTTGCAAACTTTTAATTGAAGTTGCCTTTTGTATAAAATTCTTTTATTAGGCATAGGGCCAATTTCATCCATTACCCTTCTTCAAACTTTTAAGTTGAATTATGAAGGTTTTTCCAATGCTTAATGTGAGGGTCTTAATGTTTTAAAGCTTATTTCTCGTTAACCTTTAAAATTTAACCATAACAGTTTTACTTTTATAGTGAGGTAGTAACTTTGAAAATTCACCATAATCTCATCTTTTACTCTTTTGTTTCGAATTTTGGTATGGTTATACTTCTCTGAGTCTATTTTTAAACAAAAGAAGCCCCACTCAAAAATTCATTTTTTAGCTTGAGTTATGCACATTTTATTCGGACTGTTCAGGATTGAAAGTTCACCTCAGATCAGTGGCTTGTCCACTTCACCGGGAGTTCCTCACATGGAATCTGACAAAACTGTTTTATGGGGGTGTTCCTCTATGTCTTAGATTTCTAAAAAACTTGGTCCCACTCAAAAATGTTATGTATAACTTGAGTTATGCACATTTTATTACCCACTGCCCGGACAGAAACCCATCCAGGAACAGCAAACTTTGAAAATTCATATCTCTCTCGTTTTAAGGCCAAATCTCACATATTTTATATGTATGGAAAGGCTTTTGAGTCTATTTTCACAGAAAATTAGTTTCGCTCCATTTGTAGTTATATTGAAAGAGTTATTAATCGTGCCATACAGACTGCCAGAATTTTCCAGTTTTCACAGTTTTGGTTTCAAGGAGTTTTCTTGTAAGAACATTAAGTCTTTTCTTCAAGTGACCATTTTTCTCTTCCAAACCACTTTTATACTTGAGATCTTGGTATTAACTCAATGTTTTAACTTCTAAAAATTTGGTTCAATAGCAATAGACATACCAACCGAAAATCTCATGCCAAAGAGAAGGATACAACACACAAAACTCATCATATCAACAAGCATGGCCATGAGGCCTTGGAAACAAGTCCTAGAACCGCCTAGCTATGGAGAGCTTAGGAGTTAAAGGGCTTGAAGAACACATAAAAGAAGAAGGTTAGAGTCACTACCAAATGAGTTTCTTGAGGAGTAGAAAGATTTGATGGGTTGGAGATGACCTTCCTCCTCCTTGAGCTTGATAATGGGGCTAAGTGAGTGTTTGTTTTGCTTCCTCAAGAACCAAAGAGGGTGGTCCTTGAAGGGCTTGTGGAATGGTGAAAGGAAAGAGAGTTGGAGGGGTTGTGAAAGTGGGAAGAAGAACAAGAGGAATTGGAAGAATAGAGGGGCTAGAATGAGGCTTAGAGAGAAGTGAGAGCTTAGGCTTGTAGTGAGAGGGTGAAAATCACAAATGAGAGAGTGGGGGGGTTGTTTGGGGCGCAAAAATGGGGAGAAGTGGGCTGATTGCTTTGCTTCTCCAACAAGCAAGAGAGAGTAGGTGAGTCTTACTTCTTTTTCAAGCAAAAGAGCTAGGAACCTTGGGGTAAAAGGGTAAGTTGTGTTTCCTTTGAGTCTTGGCACTTGGGTAAAGGCTTGTAGTGTTTTCTTTTCAAGTGGTTAAAAGCATGATCTATCCTAGGATTGGCATTGGATGATTGTGATCACTCCAAGTGTTACAATCTTGATGGAGGAGAGTAGATCTTTTATCTTGACTCAAGGAATCTACTAACATGGACTCTTGATCTAGGGGTATATGATGAGAAGGCAAATGGATGGTTAGATATGACTCTTGCCTTGACCAAACTTTCAAGCAATAATAAAAGGGAAGTTTCTACATCTTTATAATTGTTACAATTATCTAAATGTTAATTAATTGGATTAGTTAAATTGCTCTTTAATCGATTTCGGTTAATTACATCTTTAAGACATTTTTCCTCTTAAAAGAATTGATCTTATGAATTATGTAATTAGGGTTTAGAATTAATCTATCTCAATTGGTAAGATAGAACAATTGTCTTGTACTTAATTAATAAGATTGGATTACCTTAATTATATTTCTAAGTTACGAATTAATGAGGTTAATTAGGTTTTCATTAAACCATTTAATGCATTATGATTCAATTATTGACTTGACTCAATTCACTAAGCTCTTGCTCATCGAGATTAGCCGATTAATTCTCAGTTAATCGTTAACCTCTCTAATTAGTCGATCATCAACTAATTAGCTTAGACAAAAATTGGGGATGTTACAATTCTCCTTGAAGATACTTCCGCCATTGTTTGGAATCAAGACTTAATCCTTAAGAAATAGGTTTATCTCTCTTCTTTATGTTCTTTTTGCCAGTGAATAGAATCAAGTTTCAATTCAAAAGGAATTGGTTTCTAATTCTCCTTTAAGATCCTTAAGCCATTGATTGGAAGCAAGACTTAAGGAATTGGTTTCTTTTTTCTCTTTAAGATCCTTTTGCCAGTGAAAAGAATCGAGGCACAATTCAAAAGAAATTGGTCTCTAATTCTCATTGAAGTTCCTTTTGACATTGATTGGAAGCAAGAGTTAATCCTTAAGGAATTGGTTTATCTTTCATCTTTATGTTCTTTTTGCAATTGAGTGGAATCAAGTCTCAATTCAAAAGGAATTGGTTTCTGATTCTCCTTTAATATCCTTTTGCCATTGATTGGAAGCAAGACTTAATCCTTAAGGAATTGGTTTATCTTTCTTCTTTAAGTTCTTTTTGCCATTGAATGGAATCAAGGCACAATCCAAAAGGAATTGGTTTCTAATTCTCCTTGAAGTTCCTTTTGACATTGATTGGAAGTAAGACTTAATGCTAAAAGAATTGGTTTATCTTTCTTCTTTATGTTCTTTTTGCCATTGAGTGGAATCAAGTCTCAATTCAAAAGGAATTGGTTTCTAATTCTCCTTGAAGTTCCTTCTGCCATTGATTGGAAGCAGCACTTAATCCTTAAGGGATTGGTTTATCTTTCTTCTTTAAGTTCTTTTTGCCATTGAATTGAATCAAGTCACAATACAAAAGGAATTGGTTTCTAATTCTCCTTAAAGTTCCTTTTGACATTGATTGGAAGCAAGACTTAATCCTTAAGGAATTGGTTTATCTTTCTTCTTTATGTTCTTTTTGCCATTGAATGGATCCAAGTTACAATTCAAAAGGAATTGGTTTCTAATTCTCCTTTAAGATCCCTGAGCCATTGATTGGAAGCAAAACTTAATACTTAAGGAATTGGTTTCTCTTTTTTCTTTAAGTTCTTTTTGCCGTTGAATAGAATCAAGTCTCAATCCAAAAGAAATTGGTTTCTTATTACCCTTGAAGTTCCTTTTGTCACTAATTGGAAGCAAGACTTAATCCTTAAGAAATTGGTTTCTCTTTCTTATTTCAGTTCATTTTGCCAGTGAATAAAAATCAAGGCACAATCCAAAAGGAATTGGTTTCTAATTCTCGTTGAAGCTCCTTTTGCCATTGATTGGAAGCAAGACTTAATCTTGAAGGAATTGGTTTATCCTTCTTCTTTATATTCTTTTTGCCATTGAATGGAATAAAGTTTGAATTCAAAAGGAACTGGTTTCTGATTCTCCTTTAATATCATTTTGCCATTGATTGGAAGCGAGACTTAATCCTTAAGGAATTAGTTTATCTTTTCTTATTTAAGTTCTTTTTTCCATTGAATAGAATCAAGGCACAATCCAAAAGAAATTGGTTCCTCATTCTCTTTGAAGTTCCTTTTGACATTGATTGGAAACAAGACTTCATGCTAAAGTAATTGGTTTATCTTTCTTCTTTATGTTCTTTTTGCCATTGAATAGAATCAAGGCACAATCCAAAAGGAATTGGTTTCTAATTCTCCTTGAAGTTCTTTTTGACATTGATTGGAAGCAAGACTTAATGCTAAAGGTATTGGTTTGTCTTTCTTCTTTATGTTCTTTTTGCCATTGAGTGGAATCAAGTCTCAATTCAAAAGGAATTTGTTTCTAATTCTCCTTGAAGCTCCATTTGCCATTGACTGGAAGCAACACTTAATCCTTAAGGAATTGGTTTATCTTTCTTCTTTATGTTCTTTTTGCCATTGAATGGAATAAAGTTTCTATTCAAAAGGAATTGGTTTCTAATTCTCCTTTAAGATCCTTTAGCCATTGATTGGTACAAGACATAATACTTAAGGAATTGGTTTATCTTTCTTCTTTAAGTTCTTTTTGCCATTCAATTGAATCAAGTCACAATCCAAAAGGAATTGGTTTCTAATTCTCCTTGAAGTTCCTTTTGACATTGATTGGAAGCAAGACTTAATCCTTAAGGAATTGGTTTATCTTTCTCCTTTATGTTCTTTTTGCCATTGAATGGAATCAAGTTTCAATTCAAAAGGAATTGGTTTCTAATTCTCCTTTCAGATCCCTGAGTCATTGATTAGAAGCAAGACTTAATACTTAAGGAATTGGTTTCTCTTTCTTCTTTACGTTCTTTTTGCAATTGAATAGAATGAAGGCAAAATCCAAAAGGAATTGATTTCTAATTCTTCTTCAAGTTCTTTTTGCCATTTATTCGAAGTAAGACTTAATCCTTAAGGAATTGGTTTATCTTTCCTCTTCACGTTCTTTTTGCCATTGACTGGAATCAAGCCTCAATTCAAAAGGAATTGGTTTCTTATTCTCCTTGAAGTTCCTTTTGCCATTGTTTGGAAGCAAGACTTACTCCTTAAGGATTTGGTTTATCTGTCTTCTTTATGTTCTTTTTGCCCTTGAATGGAATCATGTTTTTATTCAAAAGGAATTGGTTTCTAATTCTCATTTATGATCCTTGAGCCATTAATTGGAAGCAAGACTTAATACTTAAGGAATTGGTTTCTCTTTTTTTTAAGTTCTTTTTGCCATTGAATAGAATCAAGTCACAATCCAAAAGGAATTGGTTTCATTTTCTCCTTGAAGTTCCTTTTGTCATTGATTGGAAGCAAGACTTAATCCTTAAGGAATTGGTTTCTCTTTCTTCTTTAAGTTCTTTTTGCCATTGAATAGAATCAAGTCACAGTCCAAATGGAATTGGTTTCTAATTCTCCTTGAAGTTCCTTCTGCCATTGTTTGGAAGCAAGACTTAATCCTTAAGGAATAGGTTTATCTTTCTTCTTTATGTTCTTTTTTCCAGTGAATGGAATCAAGTTTCAATTCAAAAGAAGTTGGTTTCTAATTCTCCTTCAAGATCCTTGAGCCATTGATTGGAAGCAAGACTTAACACTTAAGGAATTGGTTTCTATTTCTTCTTTACGTTCTTTTTGCCATTGAATAGAATCAAGTCTCAATCCAAAATAAATTGGTCTCTAATTCTCATTGAAGTTGCTTTTGACATCGATTGAAAGCAAGAGTTAATCCTTAAGGAATTGGTTTATCTTTCTTCTTTATGTTCCTTTTGCCATTGAGTGAAATCAAGTCGCAATTCAAAAGGAGTTAGTTTCTAATTCTCGTTGATGCTCCTTTTGCCATTGATTGGAACCAAGACTTAATCCTTAAGGAATTGGTTTCTCTTTCTTCTTTAAGTTTTTTTTGCCCTTGAATAGAATCAAGTCACATTCCTAATGGAATTGGTTTCTAACTCTCCTTGAAGTTCCTTCTGCCATTGTTTTGAAGCAAGACTTAATCCTTAAGGAATAGGTTTATCTTTCTTCTTTATGTTCTTTTTGCCATTGAGTGGAATCAAGTCTCAATTCAAAAGGAGTTGGTTTCTAATTCTCATTGATGCTCCTTTTGCCATTGATTGGAAGCAAGACTTAATCCTTCAGGAATTGGTTTCTCTTTCTTCTTTAAGTTTTTTTTGCCATCGAATAGAATCAAGTCACATTCCTGATGGAATTGGTTTCTAACTCTCCTTGAAGTTCCTTCTGCCATTGTTTTGAAGCAAGACTTAATCCTTAAGGAATAGGTTTATCTTTCTTCTTTATGTTCTTTTTGCCAGTGAATGGAATTAAGTTGCAATTCAAAAGGAATTAGTTTCTAATTCTCCTTTAAGGTCCTTGAGCCATTGATTGGAAGCAAGACTTAATACTTAAGGAATTCGTTTCTCTTTCTTCTTTAAGTTCTTTTTGCCATTGAATGGATTCAAGTGTCAATCCAAAAGACATTGGTCTGTAATTCTCGTTGAAGTTACTTTTGACATCGATTGGAAGCAAGAGTTAATCCTTAAGGAATTGGTTTATCTTTCTTCTTTATGTTCTTTTTGCTATTGAGTGGAATCAAGTCTCAATTCAAAAGGATTTGGTTTCTAATTCTCCTTGAAGTTCCTTTTGCCATTGATTAGAAGCAAGACTTAATCCTTAAGGAATTAGTTTCTCTTTCTTCTTTACGCTATTTTGCCATTGAATAGAATCAAGTCATAATCCAAAACGTATTGGTTTCTTATTCTCCTTGAAGTTCCTTTTGTCACTGATTGGAAGCAAGACTTAATCCTTAAGGAATTGGTTTCTGTTTCTTCTTTAAGTTCTTTTTGCCAGTGAATGGAATCAATGCACAATCCAAAAGGAATTGGTTTCTAATTCTCATTGAAGTTCCTTTTGCAATTGATTGGAAGCAAGACTTAATCCTGAAGGAATTGGTTTATCCTTCTTCTTTATGTTCTGTTCGCCATTGAATGGAATAACGTTTTAATTCAAAAGGAATTGGTTTCTGATTCACCTTTAATATCCTTTTGCCATTGATTGAAAGCAAGACTTAATCCTTAAGGAAATGGTTTATCTTTCTTCTTTAAGTTCTTTTTGCCATTGAATAGAATCAAGGCACAATCCAAAAGGAATTAGTTTTTTATTCTCCTTGAAGTTCCTTTTGAAATTGATTGGAAGCAAGACTTAATGCTAAAGGAATTGGTTTATCTTTCTTTTTAATGTTCTTTTTGCCATTGAGTGGAATCAAGTCTCAATTCAAAAGGAATTGGTTTCTAATTCTCCTTGATGCTCCTTTTGCCAATGACTGGAAGTAACCCTTAATCCTTAAGAAATTGGTTTATCTTTCTTCTTTATGCTCTTTTTGCCATTGAATGGAATCAAGTTTCAATTCAAAAGGAATTGGTTTCTAATTCTCCTTTAAGATCCTTTTGCCATTGATTGGAAGCAAGACTTAATACTTAAGGAATTGGTTTATCTTTCTTCTTTAAGTTCTTTTTGCCATTGAATTGAATCAAGTCACAATACAAAAGAAATTGGTTTCTAATTCTCCTTCAAGTTCCTTTTGACATTGATTGGAAGTAAAAGTTAATCCTTAAGGAATTGGTTTATCTTTCTTCTTTATGTTCTTTTTGCCGGTGAATGGAATCAAGTTTCAATTCAAAAGTAATTGGCTTCTATTCTCCTTTAAGATCCTTAAGCCACTGATTGGAAGCAAGACTTAATACTTAAAGAATTGATTTCTCTTTCTACTTTAAGTTCTTTTTGCCATTGAACAGAATCAAGTCTCAATCCAAAAGAAATTGGTCTCTAATTCTTCTTGTAGTTCCTTTTGACATTGATTGGAAGCAAGAGTTAATCCTTAAGGAATTGGTTTATCTTTCTTCTTTATGTTCTTTTTGCGATTGAGTGGAATCAAGTCTCAATTCAAAATGAATTGGTTTCTAATTCTCCTTGAAGTTTCTTTTGCCGTTGATTAGAAGCAACACTTAATCCTTAAGGAATTGGTTTATCTTTATTCTTTATGTTCTTTTTGCCATTGAATGGAATCAAGTTTCAATTTAAAAGGAATTGATTTCTATTTCTCCTTTAAGTTTCTTTTGCTATTGATTGGAAGCAAGACTTAATACTTAAGGTATTGGTTTCTCTTTCTTCTTTAAGTTCTTTTTGCCATTTAATTGAATCAAGTCACAATCCAAAAGGAATTCATTTCTAATTCTCCTTGAAGTTCCTTTTGTCATTGATTGGAAGCAAGACTTAATCTTGAAAGAATTGGTTTATTCTTCTTTATGTTCTTTTTGCCATTGAATGGAATAAAGTTTTAATTCAAAAGGAATTGGTTTCTGATTCAACTTTAATATCCTTTTGCCATTGATTCGAAGCAAGACTTAATCCTTAAGGAATTGGTTTATCTTTCTTCTTTATGTTCTTTTTGCCATTGAATGGAATCAAGTTTCCATTCAAAAGGAATTGGCTTCTAATTCTCCTTTCAAATCCCTGAGCCATTGAGTGGAAGCAAGACTTAATCCTTAAGGAATTGGTTTCTCTTTCTTCTTTAAGTTCTTTTTGCCATTGAATAGAATGAAGGCACAATCCAAAAGTAATTGATTTCTAATTCTTCTTCAAGTTCCTTTTGCCATTGATTCGAAGCAAGACTTAATCCTTAAGGAATTGGTTTATTTTTCTTCTTCACGTTCTTTTTCCCATTGAATGGAATCATGTCTCAATTCAAAATGAATTGGTTTCTTATTCTCCCTGAAGTTCCTTTTGCCATTGTTTGGAAGCAAAACTTAATCCTTAAGCAATTGGTTTTTCTTTCTTCTTTATGTTCATTTTGCCCTTGAATGGAATCAAGTTTCAATTCAAAAGGAATTGATTTCTAATCCTCCTTTATGATCGTTGAGCCATTGATTGGAAAGAAGGCTTAATACTTAAGGAATTGGTTTTTCTTTCTTCTTTAAGGTCTTTTTGCCGTTGAATTGAATCAAGTCACAATCCAAAAGGAATTGGTTTCTTATTCTCCTTGAAGTTCCTTTAGTCATTGATTGGAAGCAAGACTTAATCCTTAAGGAATTGGTTTCTCTTTCTTGTTTAATTTCTTTTTGCCATCGAATAGAATCAAGTCACATTCCTAATGGAATTGGTTTCTAATTCTCCTTGAAGTTCCTTCTACCATTGTTTTGAAGCAAGACTTAATCCTTAAGGAATAGTTTTATCTTTCTTCTTTATGTTCTTTTTGCCAATGAATGGCATCAAGTTTCAATTCAAAAAGAATTGGCTTCAATTCTCCTTTAAGATCCTTGAACCATTGATTGGAAGCAAGACTTAATACTTAAGGAATTGGTTTCTTTTTCTTCTTTAAGTTTTTTTTGCCATTGAATAGAATCAATTCTCAATCCAAAAGAAATTGGTCTCTAATTCTCATTGTGTAACACCTTACCAGACAAAGTACTATGCTTAAGTCATAATAAATTATTTGATAAGTTATTACGTGCAATGCTGGTTTAATTCCAATTTCTGTATTAGTTTTAGTTACTCGTATAAGAATACTTAATCACATAACCAAAATTTTCTGCGTGATGGCGGAATAAATAATAGTTAACCCGTATACTGTAAATAACGTAAAATAAATAAAAATACAATAAGGGCGGAATTACTGTAAAAGACATGATAGATATATACATAGATATCCGATTTTAAAGTTTGTCAAAATGATACAAGGTGACAAAATGAAGCCGCTAATACAAAACAAAATGGCCAGTCACTGTGAACAGCACCCTAAGTGGTCGCTATGGGACATTGCATGTACATTCCTAATATCTATTCATCTATCCATGACCCAGACTGCCAAAAGAAGGCCATTCTGTACATCTACTACCACTACGGTAACCCACTACCTAACCGGAATCCGAAGAGAGAAACCCATTCTCCATGGGTGCATCTGCCGGAGGGTGACCCGCGCTGGGAGTGGAGAACGAGGAGGAGCTCGCTGCCTCCGATGGATCCTCCTCTGACGTCGAGGCAGAAAGCATCGGCTGTGGTGGTGAAGCAGGAGGGGCCATGGGAACTAGGGTTACTGCTACCGCTGGCACTGTTGCTGCTGGAGGAGGTGGGAATGGATGGGCCATATGTAGGGGAATGGCAATATACGGGATCGAAGGATCAAACAGTGGGTGCATGAGTGGTACGGCGAAGTCCCTCCAGAAGAAGAAATATAGACAAAACTGGCACCTACCAGATATATATACAGAATCTAGAAACGGGTCGATATGGATGTGAAGTTCGGGAAACTCAATAAATAGGACCCCGGTCGCTGCGTGCTCCATGGTCTGAGAATGACGCGGAAAATACAATAGGGTGAGAAATGAATATTTCTCAGTAGAAATTCCTAGCCTTGATACATCTGTCATCATTGTCATTCTCAGTTGTTTAGGTCATACAGTATTTTTCAAATAATATCATAAAACGATAATATTCAACTTAATTACTTGTTTGTAAAGCATACACCGAAACAAGTTTAATTTTAATTAACAGATACACTAATGCACTCAAATAGTAATCATGGTGGAACAATAGCATATTAAGAATAATAAATAGGAATCTAGAATAATCAATAGTGAAACCTTACATTATACATATGCTTGTGCAACTAAAAAAATGCATCTTGTTCTTGGAGGCTTTCGCCTGTTAGAATTTATTTCCATCCTTGGTCCCTTGGGAGTCATTGGCCATATACTCCTGGGTAATAGTCCGCTTTTCAGGACCGAGCTCGTTCCTATACAGGATGGCCAGGTTTACTTTCCCTGACCTTTCCATTGATCTATTCCCCTTAATTTATTCCGGGGCTGGCCCAAGTGATGTAGAATTCTTTATAATATCATGAGATGAATGCACATCTAGCTTGACTCTTTGAATATAATGCATCCAAGCTATCATAAGGTTTCTCAACATATGAACTTCTTACTGAAATTTCGGTGGCATAACGGATCGAGTCCGCTTCCCCATGAATAGTGCCAGACAATCAGTACAATTGCACAACTAATAATTTCAGTATAGACTAGCAAATATGTATATACATTTATAGCATCATTCAACAATTGCAAATCAAGCATCAATAAAATTTCAATTGTTCTTCCCTGTTCTGCCCGAGTTTGGCATGCTCCAATTTGTATCCAATTCAACTCATTTAATTCTCATTTTTGGGTATGTTACAGCTTTATATGTCTTGTTTCTAATCCCTTTGGTCTCATCTCATTTTGAGTTGTATAACTTTAGATACAAACATTTTATCTCAGCATGTCCTGTTCTTAGCTAGAATTGGGTTCCTATAGAAGAAAATTCACTAAAAATCGAAAACTAGGTGAAATCATGCGAATTTTATATCAAAATGAAGATAACACAACAAGCTTTAAAATGAATTAAGTTTCATGCTATTTGCCTAAGTAGATTTTGAGTTATGAGTCTCGAAATATTACCCTACTAGGCTGTCCTGTTCTAGGCCAGTTTAAACCTAAGCTAATTTCATTGATGTACTGGGAGAAAACGATAACGAGTTAAATTCTGAAATTTTTATGGAATGTTCTCTCAAGTATTAGATTTCAAACAACTTTAGTTGCACTCAATTTGAGGTTGTATAGAGTGTGTTACACCCTTCTCAACCCATGCTGCCCGGGTGAGAACCCAGATTTCTAGGTCTAATTTCAAAAATTCATAACTAATTCTGTACTAATCCAATGGCCTATTATGATCTATGTATGGAAATCCCTGAATGTCTAGTTTCATTTAAAAATTGTTTCATCAAATTTCAATGATGGTAGGCGGAGCCGTACACTCCGCCGTACGGACCACCGAGGAAAAACCCTAATAGCTTCTAGATTTGTCTTCCTCCTTCAAGCTATTTGCCCTCAATTTCAATTTCAATCACAACATACATGCAAAACCAGTCATAAAACATCATCATCACTCTATAAAACATCCATATCTCAGATTATTCATGCTCTCCATACAGCCCCAAATCAGAGAAAATAAGAGAGGAAGTAGGATTTCCTACGTTGTGTTGTGTAATTTAAGCTGATTTGGTGTCTTTGATGGTGGTGGCTTGGGATGAGACTTGAAGATGGATGAGAATTGAGTAGAAATAAGAGCAAGGAGGAGAGAAAAAGGAGAGCTTCAGCAGATGGGGAAGTGGCTGAAATTAGTGAGAAGAAAAGGAGATAAAAGGTGGAGATATTTGGAAAAGTGAAGGCATGTGAATGGTGGATCCAAGTTACTCATGAAATCTGGGTTAGCTCCCATCATCAAGGGCTGTCTAGGCGCCACTTGAGGGGAGTATTTGGCTAAATCTTAGCCGTTGATTCTAGGGCATTTATAGAAAAATTCTACTGGTTCGATTCCGACAGTTTAAAATTCCAAAATCTTACCGATTTCTCTTAAATCGGTAAATCGGTTTGAAATTTTTCTATGGGGTTTTGTATGCTCCTAATCTAATTCCATCAAGCCTAATCCATCTATGTCACACTTAATTGGCTTTGAGTAAATATTTAATCAAGTTCTGATTAAACTCACTTATTTGAAAAAAATCGAATAATTCAGTGTTAACGATAAATTTTTCGGTCGTTACACATTGAAGTTCCTTTTGACATCGATTGGAAGCAAGAGTTAATCCTTAAGGAATTGATTTATCTTTCTTCTTTATGTTCTTTTTGCCATTGAGTGGAATCAAGTCTCAATTCAAAAGGAATTGGTTTCTAATTCTCCTTGAAGTTCCTTTTGCCATTGATTGGAAGCAAGACTTAATCCTTAAGGAATTGGTTTCTCTTTCTTCTTTAAGTTCTTTTTCCCATTGAATAGAATCAAGTCACAATCCAAAAGGAATTAGTTTCTTATTCTCCTTCAAGTTCCTTTTGTCACTGATTGGAAGCAAGACTTAATCCTTAAGTAATTGCTTTCTCTTTCTTCTTTAAGTTCTTTTTGCCAGTGAATAGAATCAATGCACAACCCAAAAGGAATTGGTTTCCAATTCTAGTTGAAGTTCCTTTTGCCATTGATTGGAAGCAAGACTTAATCCTGAAGGAATTGGTTTATCTTTCTTCTTTATGTTCTTTTCGCTATTGAATGGAATAAAGTTTTAATTCAAAAGGAATTGGTTTCTGATTCACCTTTAATATCCTTTTGCCATTGACTGGAAGCAAGACTTAATCCTTAAGGAATTGGTTTATCTTTCTTCTTTAAGTTCTTTTTGCCATTGAATAGAATCAAGGTACAATCCAAAAGGAATTGGCTTCTAATTCTCCTTCAAGTTCCTTTTGACATTGATTGGAAGCAAAACTTAATGCTAAAGTAATTCGTTTATCTTTCTTCTTTATGTTCTTTTTGCCATTGAGTCGAATCAAGTCTCAATTCAAAAGGAATTAGTTTCTCATTCTTCTTGAAGCTCCTTTTGCCATTGACTGGAAGCAACACTTAATCCTTAAGGAATTGATTTATCTTTCTTCTTTGTGTTCTTTTTGCCATTGAATGGAATCAAGTTTCAATTCAAAAGGAATTAGTTTCTAATTCTCCTTTATGATCCTTGTGCCATTGATTGGAAGCAAGACTTAATACTTAAGGAATTGGTTTATCTTTCTTCTTTAAGTTCTTTTTGCCATTGAATAGAATCAAGGCACAATCCAAAAGGAATTGGTTTCTAATTCTCCTTGAAGTTCCTTTTGACATTGATTGGAAGTAAGACTTAATACTTAAGGAATTGGTATATCTTTCTTCTTTAAGTTCTTTTTGCCATTGAATTGAATCAAGTCACAATCCAAAAGGAATTGGTTTGTAATTCTCCTTGAAGTTCCTTTTGACATTGATTGGAAGCAAGACTTAATCCTTAAGGAATTGGTTTATCCTTCTTCTTTATGTTCTTTTTGCCATTGAATGGAATCAAGTTTCAATTCAAAAGGAATTGGTTTCTAATTGTCCGTTCAAATCCCTGAGCCATTGACTGGAAGCAAGACTTAATACTTAAGAAATTGGTTCCTCTTTCTTCTTTAAGTTCTTTTTGCCATTGAATAGAATCAAGTCACAATTCGAAAGGAACTGGTTTCTTATTCTCCTTGAAGTTCCTTTTGTCACTGATTGGAAGCAAGAGTTAATCCTTAAGGAATTGGTTTCTCTTTCTTCTTTAAGTTCTTTTTGCCAATAAATAGAATCAAGCCACAATCCAAAAGCAATTGGTTTCTAATTCATGTTGAAGTTCCTTTTCCCATTCATTAGAAGCAAGACTTAATCCTAAAGGAATTGGTTTCTCCTTCTTCTTTATGTACTTTTCGCCATTGAACGGAATAAAGTTTTAATTCGAAAGGAATTGGTTTCTGATTCACCTTTAATATCCTTTTGCCATTGATTAGAAGCAAGACTTAATCCTTATGGAATTGGTTTATCTTTCTTCTTTAAGTTCTTTTTGCCATTGAATAGAATCAAGGCACAATCCAAAAGGAATTGGTTTCTAATTCTCCTTGAAGTTCCTTTTGATTGGAAGCAAGACTTAATGCAAAAGGAATTGGTTTATCTTTCTTCTTTATGTTCTTTTTGCCATTGAGTGGAATCAAGTCTCAATTCAAAAGGAATTGGTTTCTAATTCTCCTTGAAGCTCCTTTTGCCAATGACCAGAAGCAATGCTTAATCCTTAAGGAAGGGGTTTATCTTTCTTCTTTATGTTCTTTTTGCCATTGATTGGAATCAAGTTTCTATTCAAAAGGAATTGGTTTTTAATTCTCCTTGAAGCTGCTTTTGCCAATGACCAGAAGCAAGACTTAATCCTTAAGGAAGGGGTTTATCTTTCTTCTTTATGTTCTTTTTGCCATTGATTGGAATCAAGTTTCTATTCAAAAGGAATTGGTTTTTAATTCTCCTTTAAGATCCTTTTGCCATCGATTGGAAGCAAGGCTTAATACTTAAGGAATTGGTATATCTTTCTTCTTTAAGTTATTTTTGCCATTGAATTGAATCACGTCACAATCCAAAAGGAATTGGTTTCTAATTCTCCTTGAAGTTCCCTTTGACATTGATTGGAAGCAAGACGTAATCGTTAAGGAATTGGTTTATCCTTCTTCTTTATGTTCTTTTTGCCATTGAATGGAATCAAGTTTCTATTGAAAAGGAATTGGTTTTTAATTCTCCTTTAAGATCCTTTTGCCATCGATTGGAAGCAAGGCTTAATACTTAAGGAATTGGTATATCTTTCTTCTTTAAGTTCTTTTTGCCATTGAATTGAATCAAGTCACAATCCAAAAGGAATTGGTTTCTAATTCTCCTTGAAGTTTCTTTTGACATTGATTGGAAGCAAGACTTAATCCTTAAGGAATTGGTTTATCCTTCTTCTTTATGTTCTTTTTGCCATTGAATGGAATCAAGTTTCAATTCAAAAGGAATTGGTTTCTAATTGTCCGTTCAAATCCCTGAGCCATTGACTGGAAGCAAGACTTAATACTTAAGAAATTGGTTTCTCTATCTTCTTTAAGTTCTTTTTGCCATTGAATAGAATCAAGTCACAATCCGAAAGGAAATGGTCTCTTATCCTCCTTGAAGTTCCTTTTGTCACTGATTGGAAGCAAGAGTTAATCCTTAAGGAATTGGTTTCTCTTTCTTCTTTAAGTTCTTTTTGCCAATAAATAGAATCAAGCCACAATCCAAAAGCAATTGGTTTCTAATTCATGTTGAAGTTCCTTTTCCCATTCATTAGAAGCAAGACTTAATCCTAAAGGAATTGGTTTCTCCTTCTTCTTTATGTACTTTTCGCCATTGAACGGAATAAAGTTTTAATTCGAAAGGAATTAGTTTCTGATTCACCTTTAATATCCTTTTGCCATTGATTGGAAGCAAGACTTAATCCTTATGGAATTGGTTTATCTTTCTTCTTTAAGTTCTTTTTGCCATTGAATAGAATCAAGGCACAATCCAAAAGGAATTGGTTTCTAATTCTCCTTGAAGTTCCTTTTGATTGGAAGCAAGACTTAATGCAAAAGGAATTGGTTTATCTTTCTTCTTTATGTTCTTTTTGCCATTAAGTGGAATCAAGTCTCAATTCAAAAGGAATTGGTTTCTAATTCTCCTTGAAGCTCCTTTTGCCAATGACCATAAGCAATACTTAATCCTTAAGGAAGGGGTTTATCTTTCTTCTTTATGTTCTTTTTGCCATTGAATGGAATCAAGTTTCTACTCAAAAGGAATTGGTTTTTAATTCTCCTTTAAGATCCTTTTGGCATTGATTTGAAGCAAGGCTTAATACTTAAGGAATTGGTATATCTTTCTTCTTTAAGTTCTTTTTGCCATTGAATTGAATCAAGTCACAATCCAAAAGGAATTGGTTTCTAATTCTCCTTGAAGTTCCTTTTGACATTGATTGGAAGCAAGACTTAATCGTTAAGGAATTGGTTTATCCTTCTTCTTTATGTTCTTTTTGCCATTGAATGGAATCAAGTTTCTATTCAAAAGGAATTGGTTTTTAATTCTCCTTTAAGATCCTTTTGCCATCGATTGGAAGCAAGACTTAATACTTAAGGAATTGGTATATCTTTCTTCTTTAAGTTCTTTTTGCCATTGAATTGAATCAAGTCACAATCCAAAAGGAATTGGTTTCTAATTCTCCTTGAAGTTCCTTTTGACATTGATTGGAAGCAAGACTTAATGCTTAAGGAATTGGTATATCTTTCTACTTTAAGTTCTTTTTGCCATTGAATTGAATCAAGTCACAATCCGAAAGGAATTGGTTTCTAATTCTCCTTGAAGTTCCTTTTGACATTGATTGGAAGCAAGACTTAATCCTTCAAGAATTGGTTTATCCTTCTTCTTTATGTTCTTTTTGCCATTGAATGAAATAAAGTTTCAATTCAAAAGGAATTGGTTTCTAATTGTCCGTGCAAATCCCTGAGCCATTGACTGGAAGCAAGACTTAATACTTAAGAAATTGGTTCCTCTTTCTTCTTTAAGTTCTTTTTGCCATTGAATAGAATCAAGTCACAATCCGAAAGGAACTGGTTTCTTAGAGTTCCTTTTGTCACTGATTGGAAGCAAGAGTTAATCCTTAAGGAATTGGTTTCTCTTTCTTCTTTAAGTTGTTTTTGCCAATAAATAGAATCAAGCCAAAATCCAAAAGGAATTGGTTTCTAATTCATGTTTAAGTTCCTTTTCCCATTGATTAGAAGCAAGACTTAATCCTAAAGGAATTGGTTTATCCTTCTTCTTTATGTTCTTTTCGCCATTGAACGGAATAAAGTTTTAATTCGAAAGGAATTGGTTTCTGATTCACCTTTAATATCCTTTTGCCATTGATTGGAAGCAAGACTTAATCCTTATGGAATTGGTTTATCTTTCTTCTTTAAGTTCTATTTGCCATTGAATAGAATCAAGGCACAATCCAAAAGGAATTGGTTTCTAATTCTCCTTGAAGTTCCTTTTGATTGGAAGCAAGACTTAATGCAAAAGGAATTGGTTTATCTTTCTTCTTTATGTTCTTTTTGCCATTGAGTGGAATCAAGTCTCAATTCAAAAGGAATTGGTTTCTAATTCTCCTTGAAGCTCCTTTTGCCAATGACCAGAAGCAATACTTAATCCTTAAGAAAGGGGTTTATCTTTCTTCTTTATGTTCTTTTTGCCATTGAATGGAATCAAGTTTCTATTCAAAAGGAATTGGTTTTTAATTCTCCTTTAAGATCCTTTTGCCATCGATTGGAAGCAAGGCTTAACACTTAAGGAATTGGTATATCTTTCTTCTTTAAGTTCTTTTTGCCATTGAATTGAATCAAGTCACAATCCAAAAGGAATTGGTTTCTAATTCTCCTTGAAGTTCCTTTTGACATTGATTGGAAGCAAGACTTAATCCTTAAGGAATTGGTTTATCCTTCTTCTTTATGTTCTTTTTGCCATTGAATGGAATCAAGTTTCAATTCCAAAAGGAATTGGAATCTAATTGTCCGTTCAAATCCCTGAGCCATTGACTGGAAGCAAGACTTAATACTTAAGAAATTGGTTCCTCTTTCTTCTTTAAGTTCTTTTTGCCATTGAATAGAATCAAGTCACAATCCGAAAGGAACTGGTTTCTTATTCTCCTTGAAGTTCCTTTTGTCACTGATTGGAAGCAAGAGTTAATCCTTAAAGAATTGGTTTCTCTTTCTTCTTTAAGTTCTTTTTGCCAATAAAAAGAATCAAGCCACAATCCAAAAGGAATTGGTTTCTAATTCATGTTGAAGTTCCTCTTCCCATTGATTAGAAGCAAGACTTAATCCTAAAGGAATTGGTTTATCCTTCTTCTTTATGTTCTTTTCGCCATTGAACGGAATAAAGTTTTAATTAGAAAGGAATTGGTTTCTGATTCACCCTTAATATCCTTTTGCCATTGATTGGAAGCAAGACTTAATCCTTATGGAATTGGTTTATCTTTCTTCTTTAAGTTCTTTTTGCCATTGAATAGAATCAAGGCACAATCCAAAAGGAATTGGTTTCTAATTCTCCTTGAAGTTCCTTTTGACATTGATTGGAAGCAAGACTTAATGCAAAAGGAATTGGTTTATCTTTCTTCTTTATGTTCCTTTTACCATTGAGTGGAATCAAGTCTCAATTCAAAAGGAATTGATTTCTAATTCTCCTTGATGCTCCTTTTGCCATTGACCAGAAGCAATACTTAATCCTTAAGGAAGGGGTTTATCTTTCTTCTTTATGTTCTTTTTGCCATTGAATGGAATCAAGTTTCTATTCAAAAGGAATTGGTTTTTAATTCTCCTTTAAGATCCTTTTGCCATCGATTGGAAGCAAGGCTTAATACTTAAGGAATTGGTATATCTTTCTTCTTTAAGTTCTTTTTGCCATTGAATTGAATCAAGTCACAATCCAAAAGGAATTGGTTTCTAATTCTCCTTGAAGTTCCTTTTGACATTGATTGGAAGCAAGACTTAATACTTAAGGAATTGGTATATCTTTCTTCTTTAAGTTCTTTTTGCCATTGAATTGAATCAAGTCACAATCCAAAAGGAATTGGTTTCTAATTCTCCTTGAAGTTCCTTTTGATTGGAAGCAAGACTTAATGCAAAAGGAATTGGTTTATCTTTCTTCTTTATGTTCGTTTTGCCATTGAGTGGAATCAAGTCTCAATTCAAAAGGAATTGGTTTCTAATTCTCCTTCAAGCTCCTTTTGCCATTGACCAGAAGCAATACTTAATCCTTAAGGAAGGGGTTTATCTTTCTTCTTTATGTTCTTTTTGCCATTGAATGGAATCAAGTTTCTAATCAAAAGGAATTGGTTTTTAATTCTCTTTTAAGATCCTTTTGCCATCGATTGGAAGCAAGGCTTAATACTTAAGGAATTGGTATATCTTTCTTCTTTAAGTTCTTTTTGCCATTGAATTGAATCAAGTCACAATCCAAAAGGAATTGGTTTCTAATTCTCCTTGAAGTTCCTTTTGACATTGAATGGAAGCAAGACTTAATACTTAAGGAATTGGTATATCTTTCTTCTTTAAGTTCTTTTTGCCATTGAATTGAATCAAGTCACAATCCAAAAGGAATTGGTTTGTAATTCTCCTTGAAGTTCCTTTTGACATTGATTGGAAGCAAGACTTAATCCTTAAGGAATTGGTTTATCCTTCTTCTTTATGTTCTTTTTGCCATTGAATGGAATCAAGTTTCAATTCAAAAGGAATTGGTTTCTAATTGTCCGTTCAAATCCCTGAGCCATTGACTGGAAGCAAGACTTAATACTTAAGAAATTGGTTCCTCTTTCTTCTTTAAGTTCTTTTTGCCATTGAATAGAATCAAGTCACAATCCGAAAGGAACTGGTTTCTTATTCTCCTTGAAGTTCCTTTTGTCACTGATTGGAAGCAAGAGTTAATCCTTAAGGAATTGGTTTCTCTTTCTTTGTTAACTTCTTTTGCCAATAAATAGAATCAAGCCACAATCCAAAAGGAATTGGTTTCTAATTCATGTTGAAGTTCCTTTTCCCATTGATTAGAAGCAAGACTTAATCCAAAAAGAATTGGTTTATCCTTCTTCTTTATGTTCTTTTCGCCATTGAACGGAATAAAGTTTTAATTCGAAAGGAATTGGTTTCTGATTCACCTTTAATATCCTTTTGCCATTGATTGGAAGCAAGACTTAATCCTTATGGAATTGGTTTATCTTTCTTCTTTAAGTTCTTTTTGCCATTGAATTGAATCAAGTCACAATCCAAAAGGAATTGGTTTCTAATTCTCCTTGAAGTTCCTTTTGACATTGATTGGAAGCAAGCCTTAATCGTTAATGAATTGGTTTATCCTTCTTCTTTATGTTCTTTTTGGCATTGAATGGAATCAAGTTTCTATTCAAAAGGAATTGGTTTTTAATTCTCCTTTAAGATCCTTTTGCCATCGATTGGAAGCAAGGCTTAATACTTAAGGAATTGGTATATCTTTCTTCTTTAAGTTCTTTTTGCCATTGAATTGAATCAAGCCACAATCCAAAAGGAATTGGTTTCTAATTCATGTTGAAGTTCCTCTTCCCATTGATTAGAAGCAAGACTTAATCCTAAAGGAATTGGTTCATCCTTCTTCTTTATGTTCTTTTCGCCATTGAACGGAATAAAGTTTTAATTCGAAAGGAATTGGTTTCTGATTCACCTTTAATATCCTTTTGCCATTGATTGGAAGGAAGACTTAATCCTTATGGAATTGGTTTATCTTTCTTCTTTAAGTTCTTTTTGCCATTGAATAAAATCAAGGCACAATCCAAAAGGAATTGGTTTCTAATTCTCCTTGAAGTTCCTTTTGATTGGAAGCAAGACTTAATGCAAAAGGAATTGGTTTATCTTTCTTCTTTGTGTTCCTTTTGCCATTGAGTGGAATCAAGTCTCAATTCAAAAGGAATTGGTTTCTAATTCTCCTTGAAGCTCCTTTTGCCATTGACCAGAAGCAATACTTAATCCTTAAGGAAGGGGTTTATCTTTTTTCTTTATGTTCTTATTGCCATTGAATGGAATCAAGTTTCTATTCAAAAGGAATTGGTTTTTAATTCTCCTTTAAGATCCTTTTGCCATCGATTGGAAGCAAGGCTTAATACTTAAGGAATTGGTATATCTTTCTTCTTTAAATTCTTTTTGCCATTGAATTGAATCAAGTCACAATCCAAAAGGAATTGGTTTCTAATTCTCCTTGAAGTTCCTTTTGACATTGATTGGAAGCAAGACTTAATCCTTAAGGAATTGGTTTATCCTTCTTCTTTATGTTCTTTTTGCCATTGAATGGAATCAAGTTTCAATTCAAAAGGAATTGGTTTCTAATTGTCCATTCAAATCCCTGAGCCATTGACTGGAAGCAAGACTTAATACTTAAGAAATTGGTTCCTCTTTCTTCTTTAAGTTCTTTTTGCCATTGAATAGAATCAAGTCACAATCCGAAAGGAACTGGTTTCTTATTCTCCTTGAAGTTCCTTTTGTCACTGATTGGAAGCAAGAGTTAATCCTTAAGGAATTGGTTTCTCTTTCTTCTTTAAGTTCTTTTTGCCAATAAATAGAATCAAGCCACAATCCAAAAGCAATTGGTTTCTAATTCATGTTGAAGTTCCTTTTCCCATTGATTAGAAGCAAGACTTAATCCTAAAAGAATTGGTTTATCCTTCTTCTTTATGTTCTTTTCGCCATTGAACGGAATAAAGTTTTAATTCGAAAGGAATTGGTTTCTGATTCACCTTTAATATCTTTTTGCCATTAATTGGAAGCAAGACTTAATCCTTATGGAATTGGTTTATCTTTCTTCTTTAAGTTCTTTTTGCCATTGAATTGAATCAAGTCACAATCCAAAAGGAATTGGTTTCTAATTCTCCTTGAAGTTCCTTTTGACATTGATTGGAAGCAAGACTTAATCGTTAATGAATTGGTTTATCCTTCTTCTTTATGTTCTTTTTGGCATTGAATGGAATCAAGTTTCTATTCAAAAGGAATTGGTTTTTAATTCTCCTTTAAGATCCTTTTGCCATCGATTGGAAGCAAGGCTTAATACTTAAGGAATTGGTATATCTTTCTTCTTTAAGTTCTTTTTGCCATTGAATTGAATCAAGCCACAATCCAAAAGGAATTGGTTTCTAATTCATGTTGAAGTTCCTCTTCCCATTGATTAGAAGCAAGACTTAATCCTAAAGGAATTGGTTTATCCTTTTTCTTTATGTTCTTTTCGCCATTGAACGGAATTTTTAATTCGAAAGGAATTGGTTTCTGATTCACCTTTAATATCCTTTTGCCATTGATTGGAAGCAAGACTTAATCCTTATGGAATTGGTTTATCTTTCTTCTTTAAGTTCTTTTTGCCATTGAATAAAATCAAGGCACAATCCAAAAGGAATTGGTTTCTAATTCTCCTTGAAGTTCCTTTTGATTGGAAGCAAGACTTAATGCAAAAGGAATTGTTTATCTTTCTTCTTTATGTTCGTTTTGCCATTGAGTGGAATCAAGTCTCAATTCAAAAGGAATTGGTTTCTAATTCTCCTTGAAGCTCCTTTTGCCATTGACCAGAAGCAATACTTAATCCTTAAGGAAGGGGTTTATCTTTCCTCTTTATGTTCTTTTTGCCATTGAATGGAATCAAGTTTCTATTCAAAAGGAATTGGTTTTTAATTCTCCTTTAAGATCCTTTTGCCATCGATTGGAAGCAAGGCTTAATACTTAAGGAATTGGTATATCTTTCTTCTTTAAGTTCTTTTTGCCATTGAATTGAATCAAGTCACAATCCAAAAGGAATTGGTTTCTAATTCTCCATGAAGTTCCTTTTGACATTGATTGGAAGCAAGACTTAATACTTAAGGAATTGGTATATCTTTCTTCTTTAAGTTCTTTTTGCCATTGAATTGAATCAAGTCACAATCCAAAAGGAATTGGTTTCTAATTCTCCTTGAAGTTCCTTTTGACATTGATTGGAAGCAAGACTTAATCCTTAAGGAATTGGTTTATCCTTCTTCTTTATGTTCTTTTTGCCATTGAATGGAATCAAGTTTCAATTCAAAAGGAATTGGTTTCTAATTGTCCGTTCAAATCCCTGAGCCATTGACTGGAAGCAAGACTTAATACTTAAGAAATTGGTTCCTCTTTCTTCTTTAAGTTCTTTTTGCCATTGAATAGAATCAAGTCACAATCCGAAAGGAACTGGTTTCTTATTCTCCTTGAAGTTCCTTTTGTCACTGATTGGAAGCAAGAGTTAATCCTTAAGGAATTGGTTTCTCTTTCTTCTTTAAGTTCTTTTTGCCAATAAATAGAATCAAGCCACAATCCAAAAGGAATTGGTTTCTAATTCATGTTGAAGTTCCTTTTCCCATTGATTAGAAGCAAGACTTAATCCAAAAAGAATTGGTTTATCCTTCTTCTTTATGTTCTTTTCGCCATTGAACGGAATAAAGTTTTAATTCGAAAGGAATTGGTTTGTGATTCACCTTTAATATCCTTTTGCCATTGATTGGAAGCAAGACTTAATCCTTATGGAATTGGTTTATCTTTCTTCTTTAAGTTCTTTTTGCCATTGAATTGAATCAAGTCACAATCCAAAAGGAATTGGTTTCTAATTCTCCTTGAAGTTCCTTTTGACATTGATTGGAAGCAAGACTTAATCGTTAATGAATTGGTTTATCCTTCTTCTTTATGTTCTTTTTGGCATTGAATGGAATCAAGTTTCTATTCAAAAGGAATTGGTTTTTAATTCTCCTTTAAGATCCTTTTGCCATCGATTGGAAGCAAGGCTTAATACTTAAGGAATTGGTATATCTTTCTTCTTTAAGTTCTTTTTGCCATTGAATTGAATCAAGCCACAATCCAAAAGGAATTAGTTTCTAATTCATGTTGAAGTTCCTCTTCCCATTGATTAGAAGCAAGACTTAATCCTAAAGGAATTGGTTCATCCTTCTTCTTTATGTTCTTTTCGCCATTGAACGGAATAAAGTTTTAATTCGAAAGGAATTGGTTTCTGATTCACCTTTAATATCCTTTTGCCATTGATTGGAAGCAAGACTTAATCCTTATGGAATTGGTTTATCTTTCTTCTTTAAGTTCTTTTTGCCATTGAATAAAATCAAGGCACAATCCAAAAGGAATTCGTTTCTAATTCTCCTTGAAGTTCCTTTTGATTGGAAGCAAGACTTAATGCAAAAGGAATTGGTTTATCTTTCTTCTTTGTGTTCCTTTTGCCATTGAGTGGAATCAAGTCTCAATTCAAAAGGAATTGGTTTCTAATTCTCCTTGAAGCTCCTTTTGCCATTGACCAGAAGCAATACTTAATCCTTAAGGAAGGGGTTTATCTTTCTTCTTTATGTTCTTTTTGCCATTGAATGGAATCAAGTTTCTATTCAAAAGGAATTGGTTTTTAATTCTCCTTTAAGATCCTTTTGCCATCGATTGGAAGCAAGGCTTAATACTTAAGGAATTGGTATATCTTTCTTCTTTAAGTTCTTTTTGCCATTGAATTGAATCAAGTCACAATCCAAAAGGAATTGGTTTCTAATTCTCCTTGAAGTTCCTTTTGACATTGATTGGAAGCAAGACTTAATCCTTAAGGAATTGGTTTATCCTTCTTCTTTATGTTCTTTTTGCTATTGAATGGAATCAAGTTTCAATTCAAAAGGAATTGGTTTCTAATTGTCCGTTCAAATCCCTGAGCCATTGACTGGAAGCAAGACTTAATACTTAAGAAATTGGTTCCTCTTTCTTCTTTAAGTTCTTTTTGCCATTGAATAGAATCAAGTCACAATCCGAAAGGAACTGGTTTCTTATTCTCCTTGAAGTTCCTTTTGTGACTGATTGGAAGCAATAGTTAATCCTTAAGGAATTGGTTTCTCTTTCTTCTTTAAGTTCTTTTTGCCAATAAATAGAATCAAGCCACAATCCAAAAGGAATTGGTTTCTAATTCATGTTGAAGTTCCTTTTCCCATTGATTAGAAGCAAGACTTAATCCAAAAAGAATTGGTTTATCCTTCTTCTTTATGTTCTTTTCGCCATTGAACGGAATAAAGTTTTAATTCGAAAGGAATTGGTTTCTGATTCACCTTTAATATCTTTTTGCCATTAATTGGAAGCAAGACTTAATCCTTATGGAATTGGTTTATCTTTCTTCTTTAAGTTCTTTTTGCCATTGAATTGAATCAAGTCACAATCCAAAAGGAATTGGTTTCTAATTCTCCTTGAAGTTCCTTTTGACATTGATTGGAAGCAAGACTTAATCGTTAATGAATTGGTTTATCCTTCTTCTTTATGTTCTTTTTGGCATTGAATGGAATCAAGTTTCTATTCAAAAGGAATTGGTTTTTAATTCTCCTTTAAGATCCTTTTGCCATCGATTGGAAGCAAGGCTTAATACTTAAGGAATTGGTATATCTTTCTTCTTTAAGTTCTTTGCCATTGAATTGAATCAAGCCACAATCCAAAAGGAATTGGTTTCTAATTCATGTTGAAGTTCCTCTTCCCATTGATTAGAAGCAAGACTTAATCCTAAAGGAATTGGTTTATCCTTTTTCTTTATGTTCTTTTCGCCATTGAACGGAATTTTTAATTCGAAAGGAATTGGTTTCTGATTCACCTTTAATATCCTTTTGCCATTGATTGGAAGCAAGACTTAATCCTTATGGAATTGGTTTATCTTTCTTCTTTAAGTTCTTTTTGCCATTGAATAAAATCAAGGCACAATCCAAAAGGAATTGGTTTCTAATTCTCCTTGAAGTTCCTTTTGATTGGAAGCAAGACTTAATGCAAAAGGAATTGTTTATCTTTCTTCTTTATGTTCGTTTTGCCATTGAGTGGAATCAAGTCTCAATTCAAAAGGAATTGGTTTCTAATTCTCCTTGAAGCTCCTTTTGCCATTGACCAGAAGCAATACTTAATCCTTAAGGAAGGGGTTTATCTTTCTTCTTTATGTTCTTTTTGCCATTGAATGGAATCAAGTTTCTATTCAAAAGGAATTGGTTTTTAATTCTCCTTTAAGATCCTTTTTGCCATCGATTGGAAGCAAGGCTTAATACTTAAGGAATTGGTATATCTTTCTTCTTTAAGTTCTTTTTGCCATTGAATTGAATCAAGTCACAATCCAAAAGGAATTGGTTTCTAATTCTCCTTGAAGTTCCTTTTGACATTGATTGGAAGCAAGACTTAATACTTAAGGAATTGGTATATCTTTCTTCTTTAAGTTCTTTTTGCCATTGAATTGAATCAAGTCACAATCCAAAAGGAATTGGTTTCTAATTCTCCTTGAAGTTCCATTTGACATTGATTGGAAGCAAGACTTAATCCTTAAGGAATTGGTTTATCCTTCTTCTTTATGTTCTTTTGGGCATTGAATGGAATCAAGTTTCAATTCAAAAGGAATTGGTTTCTAATTGTCCGCTCAAATCCTCGAGCCATTGACTGAAGCAAGACTAAATACTTAAGAAATTGGTTCCTCTTTCTTGTTTAAGTTCTTTTTGCCATTGAATAGAATCAAGTCACAATCCGAAAGGAACTGGTTTCTTATTCTCCTTGAAGTTCCTTTTGTCACTGATTGGAAGCAAGAGTTAATCCTTAAGGAATTGGTTTCTCTTTCTTCTTTAAGTTCTTTTTGCCAATAAATAGAATCAAGCCACAATCCAAAAGGAATTGGTTTCTAATTCATGTTGAAGTTCCTCTTCCCATTGATTAGAAGCAAGACTTAATCCTAAAGGAATTGGTTTATCCTTCTTCTTTATGTTCTTTTCGCCATTGAACGGAATAAAGTTTTAATTCGAAAGGAATTGGTTTCTGATTCACCTTTAATATCCTTTTGCCATTGATTGGAAGCAAGACTTAATCCTTATGGAATTTGTTTATCTTTCTTCTTTAAGTTCTTTTTGCCATTGAATAGAATCAAGGCACAACCCAAAATGAATTGGTTTCTAATTCTCCTTGAAGTTCCTTTTGATTGGAAGCAAGACTTAATGCAAAAGGAATTGGTTTATCTTTCTTCTTTATGTTCTTTTTGCCATTGAGTGGAATCAAGTCTCAATTCAAAAGGAATTGGCTTCTAATTCTCCTTGAAGCTCCTTTTGCCATTAACCAGAAGCAATACTTAATCCTTAAGGAAGGGGTTTATCTTTCTTCTTTATGTTCTTTTTTCAATTGAATGGAATCAAGTTTCTATTCAAAAGGAATTGGTTTTTAATTATCCTTTAAGATCCTTTTGCCATCGATTGGAAGCAAGGCTTAATACTTAAGGAATTGGTATATCTTTCTTCTTTAAGTTCTTTTTGCCATTGAATTGAATCAAGTCACAATCCAATAGGAATTGGTTTCTAATTCTCCTTGAAATTCCTTTTGACATTGATTGGAAGCAAGACTTAATACTTAAGGAATTGGTATATCTTTCTTCTTTAAGTTCTTTTTGCCATTGAATTGAATCAAGTCACCATCCAAAAGCAATTGGTTTCTAATTCTCCTTGAAGTTCCTTTTGACATTGATTGGAAGCAAGACTTATCCTTAAGGAATTCGTTGATCCTTCTTCTTTATGTTCTTTTTGCCATTGAATGGAATCAAGTTTCAATTCAAAAGGAATTGGTTTCTAATTGTCCGTTCAAATCCCTGAGCCATTGACTGGAAGCAAGACTTAATACTTAAGAAATTGGTTCCTCTTTCTTCTTTAAGTTCTTTTTGCCATTGAATAGAATCAAGTCACAATCCGAAAGGAACTGGTTTCTTATTCTCCTTGAAGTTCCTTTTGTCACTGATTGGAAGCAAGAGTTAATCCTTAAGGAATTGGTTTCTCTTTCTTCTTTAAGTTCTTTTTGCCAATAAATAGAATCAAGCCACAATCCAAAAGGAATTGGTTTCTAATTCATGTTCAAGTTCCTTTTCCCATTGATTAGAAGCAAGACATAATCCTTAAGGAATTGGTTTATCCTTCTTCTTTATGTTCTTTTCGCCGTTGAACGGAATAAAGTTTTAATTCGAAAGGAATTGGTTTCTGATTCACCTTTAATATCCTTTTGCCATTGATTGGAAGCAAGACTTAATCCTTATGAAATTGGTTTATCTTTCTTCTTTAAGTTCTTTTTACCATTGAATAGAATCAAGGGACAACCCAAAATGAATTGGTTTCTAATTCTCGTTGAAGTTCCTTTTGATTGGAAGCAAGACTTAATGCAAAAGGAATTGGTTTATCTTTCTTCTTTATGTTCTTTTTGCCATTGAGTGGAATCAAGTCTCAATTCAAAAGGAATTGGTTTCTAATTCTCCTTGAAGCTCCTTTTGCCATTGACCAGAAGCAATACTTAATCCTTAAGGAAGGGGTTTATCTTTCTTCTTTATGTTCTTTTTGCCATTGAATGGAATCAAGTTTCTATTCAAAAGGAATTGGTTTTTAATTCTCCTTTAAGATCCTTCTGCCATCGATTGGAAGCAAGGCTTAATACTTAAGGAATTGGTATATCTTTCTTCTTTAAGTTCTTTTTGCCATTGAATTGAATCAAGTCACAATCCAAAAGGAATTGGTTTCTAATTCTCCTTGAAGTTCCCTTTGACATTGATTGGAAGCAAGACTTAATCGCGAATTGGTTTATCCTTCTTCTTTATGTTCTTTTTGCCATTGAATGGAATCAAGTTTCTATTCAAAAGGAATTGGTTTTTAATTCTCCTTTAAGATCCTTTTGCCATCGATTGGAAGCAAGGCTTAATACTTAAGGAATTGGTACATCTTTCTTCTTTAAGTTCTTTTTGCCATTGAATTGAATCAAGTCACAATCCAAAAGGAATTGGTTTCTAATTCTCCTTGAAGTTCCTTTTGACATTGATTGGAAGCAAGACTTAATACTTAAGGAATTGGTTTATCCTTCTTCTTTATGTTCTTTTTGCCATTGAATGGAATCAAGTTTCAATTCAAAAGGAATTGGTTTCTAATTGTCCGTTCAAATCCCTGAGCCATTGGCTGGAAGCAAGACTTAATACTTAAGAAATTGGTTCCTCTTTCTTCTTTAAGTTCTTTTTGCCATTGAATAGAATCAAGTCACAATCCGAAAGGAACTGGTTTCTTATTCTCCTTGAAGTTCCTTTTGTCATCGATCGAAGCAAGAGTTAATCCGTAAGGAATTGGTTTCTCTTTCTTCTTTAAGTTCTTTTTGCCAATAAATAGAATCAAGCCACAATCCAACAGGAATTGGTTTCTAATTCATGGTGAAGTTCCTTTTCCCATTGATTAGAAGCAAGACATAATCCTTAAGGAATTGGTTTATCCTTCTTCTTTATGTTCTTTTTGCCATTGAACGGAATAAAGTTTTAATTCGAAAGGAATTGGTTTCTGATTCACCTTTAATATCCTTTTGACATTGATTTGAAGCAAGACTTAATCCTTATGGAATTGGTTTATCTTTCTTCTTGAAGTTCTTTTTGCCATTGAATAGAATCAAGGCACAATCCAAAAGGAATTGGTTTCTAATTCTCCTTGAAGTTCCTTTTGATTGGAAGGAAGACTTAATGCAAAAGGAATTGGTTTATCTTTCTTCTTTATGTTCTTTTTACCATTGAGTGGAATCAAGTCTCAATTCAAAAGGAATTGGTTTCTACTTCTCCTTGAAGCTCCTTTTGCCAATGACCAGAAGCAATACTTAATCCTTAAGGAAGGGGTTTGTCTTTCTTCTTTATGTTC
>CM062517.1:48820002-48883194 GCA_031439585.1 Pterocarpus macrocarpus
ACGATACGGAGAACAACTAGGGTGAGAAATGGAATTTCTCAGTAGGACTCGAACCCGACACGAAAGTGTCATCGTCGTCGTCCCAGCCACTTCGGTTTTATGAATGAAAATAGTGAGCATGCATAAGGTTCAATTCTTGGATTTTCAAAATCATGAATATCCGAAGCGGATTCAATTTTAGCGTATCCTCTGATCATTTACATCATAATATACATATGCACAAATATAATTACATAAAACATGCATGTCCATGCTATAAGATTCTCTTAACTTCTTCCCTTTCTAGGGTTTGGACCGAAGTCCCTTTTCTTTTCTTAACTTGACTTTATCTTTCCACCCACTAAACATAAGTGGTAATGAGCTCATACCGTGGCTGTCGCCACCATAGAATTTCGGTACTTACACTAGCTGGGTCATGCCATGCCTCATGTAAGACCTATCCCCTATACTCACACTAGCTGGGTCATGCCATGCCTCATGTGAGTTGTGGGTGAGGGGAGCTTAAATTAGGTTACCTTTCCTTTCGAAGGATCATATCCTTAGTTCATCTTTTTCTTATTAAGGCTTATGATGCAAAAATTATTCTGATTCTTTTCCACATTTAGGCGTTACGTATCACCGTTCCCAAATATGGTTCGTTTATGAATCAACTCTGGGCGTTACATATCGCCGTCCCCAGGGTGTTCATATTTATTAATCCTTTCATGTATATCATCATATTATTAACATATCGTATTCATATCATTATCATTCATCATCACATTGCCATCATATCGTTGTCATTTTTATCATCATAACGTTATCATAATCATCATCATCATGTCATATCATCATCACTATGACTATCATCATATCATATCATCATCATATCATGTCATCATCATCATCATATCATTGTCATCATAGTGACACATAAGGGCATACACATCACACGAAGTCTTATGAGCTTAGCTTAGTAAATTTGGTGCAAACTTTTAATTGAAGTTGCCTTTTGTATAAAATTCTTTTATTAGGCATAGGGCCAATTTCATCCATTACCCTTCTTGAAACTTTTAAGTTGAATTATGAAGGTTTTTCCAATGCTTAATGTGAGGGTCTTAATGTTTTAAAGCTTATTTCTCGTTAACCTTTAAAATTTAACCATAACAGTTTTACTTTTATAGTGAGGTAGTAACTTTGAAAATTCACCATAATCTCATCTTTTACTCTTTTGTTTCGAATTTTGGTATGGTTATACTTCTCTGAGTCTATTTTTAAACAAAAGAAACCCCACTCAAAAATTCATTTTTTAGCTTGAGTTATGCACATTTTATTCTGACTGTTCAGGATTGAAAGTTCACCTCAGATCAGTGGATTGTCCACTTCACCGGGAGTTCCTCACATGGAATCTGACAAAACTGTTTTATGGGGGTATTCCTCTATGTCTTAGATTTCTAAAAAACTTGGTCCCACTCAAAAATGTTATGTATAACTTGAGTTATGCACATTTTATTACCCACTGCCCGGACAGAAACCCATCCAGGAACAGCAAACTTTGAAAATTCATATCTCTCTCGTTTTAAGGCCAAATCTCACATATTTTATATGTATGGAAAGCCTTTTGAGTCTATTTTCACAGAAAATTAGTTTCGCTCCATTTGGAGTTATATTGAAAGAGTTATTAATCGTGCCATACAGACTGCCAGAATTTTCCAGTTTTCACGGTTTTGGTTTCAAGGAGTTTTCTTGTAAGAACATTAAGTCTTTTCTTCAAGTGACCATTTTTCTCTTCCAAACCACTTTTATACTTGAGATCTTGGTATTAACTCAATGTTTTAACTTCTAAAAATTTGGTTCAATAGCAATAGACATACCAACCGAAAATCTCATGCCAAAGAGAAGGATACAACACACAAAACTCATCATATCAACAAGCATGGCCATGAGGCCTTGGAAACAAGTCCTAGAACCGCCTAGCTATGGAGAGCTTAGGAGTTAAAGGGCTTGAAGAACACATAAAAGAAGAAGGTTAGAGTCACTACCAAATGAGTTTCTTGAGGAGTAGAAAGATTTGATGGGTTGGAGATGACCTTCCTCCTCCTTGAGCTTGATAATGGGGCTAAGTGAGTGTTTGTTTTGCTTCCTCAAGAACCAAAGAGGGTGGTCCTTGAAGGGCTTGTGGAATGGTGAAAGGAAAGAGAGTTGGAGGGGTTGTGAAAGTGGGAAGAAGAACAAGAGGAATTGGAAGAATAGAGGGGCTAGAATGAGGCTTAGAGAGAAGTGAGAGCTTAGGCTTGTAGTGAGAGGGTGAAAATCACAAATGAGAGAGTGGGGGGGTTGTTTGGGGCGCAAAAATGGGGAGAAGTGGGCTGATTGCTTTGCTTCTCCAACAAGCAAGAGAGAGTAGGTGAGTCTTACTTCTTTTTCAAGCAAAAGAGCTAGGAACCTTGGGGTAAAAGGGTAAGTTGTGTTTCCTTTGAGTCTTGGCACTTGGGTAAAGGCTTGTAGTGTTTTCTTTTCAAGTGGTTAAAAGCATGATCTATCCTAGGATTGGCATTGGATGATTGTGATCACTCCAAGTGTTACAATCTTGATGGAGGAGAGTAGATTGACTCGCGCGTCGTAACACGAGCAAATTAAACCGAATAGCGACTATAGTATAGTAGCCAACTCGGATCGTTTCCCAAAGATGAACACACTATTTGATCAGAAAATTCAGGGGGGTTTTTATAACAAACACTTAAAATGCAATACTGAATTCCAAAGCAAACAGAAAACAAAAAGACTAAACCGAATTAAAATTCTAATCCAAGACACACAAGAAGAAAGCAATCAACACTCAATCATTGGATTCAAATATACATGCACACTCCAATTCGATGATTAATTTTAGATTCAATTGAAACCTCAAATCAAACCTAGCATTCACATGAAAATCTCCATGCATTCAACTAATCACTCAAGCAATTCGGTTTAGAGACCTCTAAAACCGAATTGATTTTGGATTAGCTTCCAAACCAATGCTCTAATCTCATATTCAGAACCGAAATATGAATCACACTCTTGAACAATCGAATCACATATATCAACCGAATTATGCATGATTTGATTGACTCTTAATCAACATGCATGAATGAAAACCTCCAATTCAATTACGAGATTAAGAAGAAGAGAAGAGGAGTGAAACCGAAATTGGAATTTCCATGTCTTGATGCACCAATCCTCAAGACCTTGAATGCTTCTCTTGATGCCTTGGATCAGAGGAGAATCACCCCTCCATTAATGGAGGAAAACGCAAAAGAAAGAAAGAAAGAGAGAGAGAGAGAGAGAGAGAGAGAGAGAGAGAGAGAGTTTTCTTATTCAATAAAACTCAAAATTACAAAATGAGCAAAAAGGTCCCTGAAGCATAATCAGAATTTCTATATATACCTCTAATTAAAAGTCACTAATTACTTAATTAAAATAATCTTCTTTTCCTAAGCTAAATTTGGATAGCTCATTTGCCCAATTTGGATGCTTAGAGAGAAAGTTGTGCCCAAAACAAGTTGAGTGGGCTCTCTTAGACTCAGCAGCGACTTCCAACACGTTTTTGGTCCTCATAACGGTTCTTCTTGGCTTAGTGCTCTGAACATAAAATGAATCCCTGGATGTTAGCTTTCCAATGCCACCGGAATAGGCTCAATTGAGTCCCTGTAGCCCAAGATATGGTCAAATCATTGAAGGCTGCTCAGAAACCGCGCCCAAACGCTTCAGTTCAGTTCCGAGCCCAATTTCGGCTTTAAGATCTCAGAATTAGCCCTTGCCCTCTTCATAGAAATTGTAGCTCTATCTCTTAGCTTTCCTACAAATCAAGAAGCATAATAAAATGAGGTATAGAGCTCAAGATATGATCTAAACACTGAAGCAGGTCAAAATAACCGAAATGCTGCAAAAATTAACTAAGTCTCACTAAGATCCAAAAAAGGAAAATGATCTAAACTCAACCAATTAAGCACAAAGGAGGATTAATGAGACAAGTATGAAGGATAAAAATAGTATAAAAATCCAATTCATCATAGATCTTTTATCTTGACTCAAGGAATCTACTAACATGGACTCTTGATCTAGGGGTATATGATGAGAAGGCAAATGGATGGTTAGATATGACTCTTGCCTTGACCAAACTTTCAAACAATAATAAAAGGGAAGTTTCTACATCTTTATAATTGTTACAATTATCTAAATGTTAATTAATTGGATTAGTTAAATTGCTCTTTAATCGATTTCGGTTAATTACATCTTTAAGACATTTTTCCTCTTAAAAGAATTGATCTTATGAATTATGTAATTAGGGTTTAGAATTAATCTATCTCAATTGGTAAGATAGAACAATTGTCTTGTACTTAATTAATAAGATTGGATTACCTTAATTATATTTCTAAGTTACGAATTAATGAGGTTAATTAGGTTTTCATTAAACCATTTAGTGCATTATGATTCAATTATTGACTTGACTCAATTCACTAAGCTCTTGCTCATCGAGATTAGCCGATTAATTCTCAGTTAATCGTTAACCTCTCTAATTAGTCAGGATCACTGAACTAATTAGCTTAGACAAAAATTGGGGATGTTACAATTCTCCTTGAAGATACTTCCGCCATTGTTTGGAATCAAGACTTAATCCATAAGAAATAGGTTTATCTCTCTTCTTTATGTTCTTTTTGCCAGTGAATAGAATCAAGTTTCAATTCAAAAGGAATTGGTTTCTAATTCTCCTTTAAGATCCTTAAGCCATTGATTGGAAGCAAGACTTAAGGAATTGGTTTCTTTTTTCTCTTTAAGATCCTTTTGCCAGTGAAAAGAATCAAGGCACAATTCAAAAGAAATTGGTCTCTAATTCTCATTGAAGTTCCTTTTGACATTGATTGGAAGCAAGAGTTAATCCTTAAGGAATTGGTTTATCTTTCATCTTTATGTTCTTTTTGCAATTGAGTGGAATCAAGTCTAAATTCAAAAGGAATTGGTTTCTGATTCTCCTTTAATATCCTTTTGCCATTGATTGGAAGCAAGACTTAATCCTTAAGGAATTGGTTTATCTTTCTTCTTTAAGTTCTTTTTGCCATTGAATGGAATCAAGGCACAATCCAAAAGGAATTGGTTTCTAATTCTCCTTGAAGTTCCTTTTGACATTGATTGGAAGTAAGACTTAATGCTAAAAGAATTGGTTTATCTTTCTTCTTTATGTTCTTTTTGCCATTGAGTGGAATCAAGTCTCAATTCAAAAGGAATTGGTTTCTAATTCTCCTTGAAGTTCCTTCTGCCATTGATTGGAAGCAGCACTTAATCCTTAAGGGATTGGTTTATCTTTCTTCTTTAAGTTCTTTTTGCCATTGAATTGAATCAAGTCACAATACAAAAGGAATTGGTTTCTAATTCTCCTTAAAGTTCCTTTTGACATTGATTGGAAGCAAGACTTAATCCTTAAGGAATTGGTTTATCTTTTTTCTTTATGTTCTTTTTGCCATTGAATGGATCCAAGTTTCAATTCAAAAGGAATTGGTTTCTAATTCTCCTTTAAGATCCCTGAGCCATTGATTGGAAGCAAAACTTAATACTTAAGGAATTGGTTTCTCTTTTTTCTTTAAGTTCTTTTTGCCGTTGAATAGAATCAAGTCTCAATCCAAAAGAAATTGGTTTCTTATTACCCTTGAAGTTCCTTTTATCACTAATTGGAAGCAAGACTTAATCCTTAAGAAATTGGTTTCTCTTTCTTATTTCAGTTCATTTTGCCAGTGAATAAAAATCAAGGCACAATCCAAAAGGAATTGGTTTCTAATTCTCGTTGAAGCTCCTTTTGCCATTGATTGGAAGCAAGACTTAATCTTGAAGGAATTGGTTTATCCTTCTTCTTTATATTCTTTTTGCCATTGAATGGAATAAAGTTTGAATTCAAAATGAACTGGTTTCTGATTCTCCTTTAATATCATTTTGCCATTGATTGGAAGCGAGACTTAATCCTTAAGGAATTAGTTTATCTTTTCTTATTTAAGTTCTTTTTTCCATTGAATAGAATCAAGGCACAATCCAAAAGAAATTGGTTCCTCATTCTCTTTGAAGTTCCTTTTGACATTGATTGGAAACAAGACTTCATGCTAAAGTAATTGGTTTATCTTTCTTCTTTATGTTCTTTTTGCCATTCAATAGAATCAAGGAACAATCCAAAAGGAATTGGTTTCTAATTCTCCTTGAAGTTCTTTTTGACATTGATTGGAAGCAAGACTTAATGCTAAAGGTATTGGTTTGTCTTTCTTCTTTATGTTCTTTTTGCCATTGAGTGGAATCAAGTCTCAATTCAAAAGGAATTTGTTTCTAATTCTCCTTGAAGCTCCATTTGCCATTGACTGGAAGCAACACTTAATCCTTAAGGAATTGGTTTATCTTTCTTCTTTATGTTCTTTTTGCCATTGAATGGAATAAAGTTTCTATTCAAAAGGAATTGGTTTCTAATTCTCCTTTAAGATCCTTTAGCCATTGATTGGTACAAGACATAATACTTAAGGAATTGGTTTATCTTTCTTCTTTAAGTTCTTTTTGCCATTCAATTGAATCAAGTCACAATCCAAAAGGAATTGGTTTCTAATTCTCCTTGAAGTTCCTTTTGACAATGATTGGAAGCAAGACTTAATCCTTAAGGAATTGGTTTATCTTTCTCCTTTATGTTCTTTTTGCCATTGAATGGAATGAAGTTTCAATTCAAAAGGAATTGGTTTCTAATTCTCCTTTCAGATCCCTGAGTCATTGATTAGAAGCAAGACTTAATACTTAAGGAATTGGTTTCTTTTTCTTCTTTACGTTCTTTTTGCCATTGAATAGAATGAAGGCACAATCCAAAAGGAATTGATTTCTAATTCTTCTTCAAGTTCTTTTTGCCATTTATTCGAAGCAAGACTTAATCCTTAAGGAATTGGTTTATCTTTCCTCTTCACGTTCTTTTTGCCATTCACTGGAATCAAGCCTCAATTCAAAAGGAATTGGTTTCTTATTCTCCTTGAAGTTCCTTTTGCCATTGTTTGGAAGCAAGACTTACTCCTTAAGGATTTGGTTTATCTGTCTTCTTTATGTTCTTTTTGCCCTTGAATGGAATCATGTTTTTATTCAAAAGGAATTGGTTTCTAATTCTCATTTATGATCCTTGAGCCATTGATTGGAAGCAAGACTTAATACTTAAGGAATTGGTTTCTCTTTTTTTTAAGTTCTTTTTGCCATTGAATAGAATCAAGTCACAATCCAAAAGGAATTGGTTTCATTTTCTCCTTGAAGTTCCTTTTGTCATTGATTGGAAGCAAGACTTAATCCTTAAGGAATTGGTTTCTCTTTCTTCTTTAAGTTCTTCATGCCATTGAACAGAATCAAGTCACAGTCCAAATGGAATTGGTTTCTAATTCTCCTTGAAGTTCCTTCTGCCATTGTTTGGAAGCAAGACTTAATCCTTAAGGAATAGGTTTATCTTTCTTCTTTATGTTCTTTTTTCCAGTGAATGGAATCAAGTTTCAATTCAAAAGAAGTTGGTTTCTAATTCTCCTTCAAGATCCTTGAGCCATTGATTGGAAGCAAGACTTAACACTTAAGGAATTGGTTTCTATTTCTTCTTTACGTTCTTTTTGCCATTGAATAGAATCAAGTCTCAATCCAAAATAAATTGGTCTCTAATTCTCATTGAACTTGCTTTTGACATCGATTGAAAGCAAGAGTTAATCCTTAAGGAATTGGTTTATCTTTCTTCTTTATGTTCCTTTTGCCATTGAGTGGAATCAAGTCGCAATTCAAAAGGAGTTAGTTTCTAATTCTCGTTGATGCTCCTTTTGCCATTGATTGGAACCAAGACTTAATCCTTAAGGAATTGGTTTCTCTTTCTTCTTTAAGTTTTTTTTGCCCTTGAATAGAATCAAGTCACATTCCTAATGGAATTGGTTTCTAACTCTCCTTGAAGTTCCTTCTGCCATTGTTTTGAAGCAAGACTTAATCCTTAAGGAATAGGTTTATCTTTCTTCTTTATGTTCTTTTTGCCATTGAGTGGAATCAAGTCTCAATTCAAAAGGAGTTGGTTTCTACTTCTCGTTGATGCTCCTTTTGCCATTGATTGGAAGCAAGACTTAATCCTTCAGGAATTGGTTTCTCTTTCTTCTTTAAGTTCTTTTTGCCATCGAATAGAATCAAGTCACATTCCTGATGGAATTGGTTTCTAACTCTCCTTGAAGTTCCTTCTGCCATTGTTTTGAAGCAAGACTTAATCCTTAAGGAATAGGTTTATCTTTCTTCTTTATGTTCTTTTTGCCAGTGAATGGAATTAAGTTGCAATTCAAAAGGAATTAGTTTCTAATTCTCCTTTAAGATCCTTGAGCCATTGATTGGAAGCAAGAGTTAATCCTTAAGGAATTGGTTTCTCTTTCTTCTTTAAGTTCTTTTTGCCAATAAATAGAATCAAGCCACAATCCAAAAGGAATTGGTTTCTAATTCATGTTGAAGTTCCTTTTCCCATTGATTAGAAGCAAGACTTAATCCTAAAGGAATTGGTTTATCCTTCTTCTTTATGTTCTTTTCGCCATTGAACGGAATAAAGTTTTAATTCCAAAGGAATTGGTTTCTGATTCACCTTTAATATCCTTTTGCCATTGATTGGAAGCAAGACTTAATCCTTATGGAATTGGTTTATCTTTCTTCTTTAAGTTCTTTTTGCCATTGAATAAAATCAAGGCACAATCCAAAAGGAATTGGTTTCTAATTCTCCTTGAAGTTCCTTTTGATTGGAAGCAAGACTTAATGCAAAAGGAATTGGTTTATCTTTCTTCTTTATGTTCGTTTTGCCATTGAGTCGAATCAAGTCTCAATTCAAAAGGAATTGGTTTCTAATTCTCCTTGAAGCTCCTTTTGCCATTGACCAGAAGCAATACTTAATCCTTAAGGAAGGGGTTTATCTTTCTTCTTTATGTTCTTTTTGCCATTGAATGGAATCAAGTTTCTATTCAAAAGGAATTGGTTTTTAATTCTCCTTTAAGATCCTTTTGCCATCGATTGGAAGCAAGGCTTAATACTTAAGGAATTGGTATATCTTTCTTCTTTAAGTTCTTTTTGCCATTGAATTGAATCAAGTCACAATCCAGAAGGAATGGGTTTCTTATTCTCCTTGAAGTTCCTTTTGTCACTGATTGGAAGCAAGAGTTAATCCTTAAGGAATTGGTTTCTCTTTCTTCTTTAAGTTCTTTTTGCCAATAAATAGAATCAAGCCACAATCCAAAAGGAATTGGTTTCTAATTCATGTTGAAGTTCCTTTTCCCATTGATTAGAAGCAAGACTTAATCCTAAAGGAATTGGTTTATCCTTCTTCTTTATGTTCTTTTCGCCATTGAACGGAATAAAGTTTTAATTCGAAAGGAATTGGTTTCTGATTCACCTTTAATATCCTTTTGCCATTGATTGGAAGCAAGACTTAATCCTTATGGAATTGGTTTATCTTTCTTCTTTAAGTTCTTTTTGCCATCGAATAGAATCAAGGCACAATCCAAAAGGAATTGGTTTCTAATTCTCCTTGAAGTTCCTTTTGATTGGAAGCAAGACTTAATGCAAAAGGAATTGGTTTATCTTTCGTCTTTATGTTCTTTTTGCCATTGAGTGGAATCAAGTCTCAATTCAAAAGGAATTGGTTTCTAATTCTCCTTGAAGCTCCTTTTGCCAATGACCATAAGCAATACTTAATCCTTAAGGAAGGGGTTTATCTTTCTTCTTTATGTTCTTTTTGCCATTGAATGGAATCAAGTTTCTATTCAAAAGGAATTGGTTTTTAATTCTCCTTTAAGATCCTTTTGCCATCGATTGGAAGCAAGGCTTAATACTTAAGGAATTGGTATATCTTTCTTCTTTAAGTTCTTTTGCCATTGAATTGAATCAAGTCACAATCCAAAAGGAATTGGTTTCTAATTCTCCTTGAAGTTCCTTTTGACATTGATTGGAAGCAAGACGTAATCGTTAAGGAATTAGTTTATCCTTCTTCTTTATGTTCTTTTTGCCATTGAATGGAATCAAGTTTCTATTCAAAAGGAATTGGTTTTTAATTCTCCTTTAAGATCCTTTTGCCATCGATTGGAAGCAAGGCTTAATACTTAAGGAATTGGTATATCTTTCTTCTTTAAGTTCTTTTTGCCATTGAATTGAATCAAGTCACAATCCAAAAGGAATTGGTTTCTAATTCTCCTTGAAGTTTCTTTTGACATTGATTGGAAGCAAGACTTAATCCTTAAGGAATTGGTTTATCCTTCTTCTTTATGTTCTTTTTGCCATTGAATGGAATCAAGTTTCAATTCAAAAGGAATTGGTTTCTAATTGTCCGTTCAAATCCCTGAGCCATTGACCTGAAGCAAGACTTAATACTTAAGAAATTGGTTCCTTTTTCTTCTTTAAGTTCTTTTTGCCATTGAATAGAATCAAGTCACAATCCGAAAGGAACTGGTTTCTTATTCTCCTTGAAGTTCCTTTTGTCACTGATTGGAAGCAAGAGTTAATCCTTAAGGAATTGGTTTCTCTTTCTTCTTTAAGTTCTTTTGCCAATAAATAGAATCAAGCCACAATCCAAAAGGAATTGGTTTCTAATTCATGTTGAAGTTCCTTTTCCCATTGATTAGAAGCAAGACTTAATCCTAAAGGAATTGGTTTATCCTTCTTCTTTATGTTCTTTTCGCCATTGAACGGAATAAAGTTTTAATTCGAAAGGAATTGGTTTCTGATTCACCTTTAATATCCTTTTGCCATTGATTGGAAGCAAGACTTAATCCTTATGGAATTGGTTTATCTTTCTTCTTTAAGTTCTTTTTGCCATCGAATAGAATCAAGGCACAATCCAAAAGGAATTGGTTTCTAATTCTCCTTGAAGTTCCTTTTGATTGGAAGCAAGACTTAATGCAAAAGGAATTGGTTTATCTTTCGTCTTTATGTTCTTTTTGCCATTGAGTGGAATCAAGTCTCAATTCAAAAGGAATTGGTTTCTAATTCTCCTTGAAGCTCCTTTTGCCAATGACCATAAGCAATACTTAATCCTTAAGGAAGGGGTTTATCTTTCTTCTTTATGTTCTTTTTGCCATTGAATGGAATCAAGTTTCTATTCAAAAGGAATTGGTTTTTAATTCTCCTTTAAGATCCTTTTGCCATCGATTGGAAGCAAGGCTTAATACTTAAGGAATTGGTATATCTTTCTTCTTTAAGTTCTTTTTGCCATTGAATTGAATCAAGTCACAATCCAAAAGGAATTGGTTTCTAATTCTCCTTGAAGTTCCTTTTGACATTGATTGGAAGCAAGAATTAATCGTTAAGGAATTGGTTTATCCTTCTTCTTTATGTTCTTTTTGCCATTGAATGGAATCAAGTTTCTATTCAAAAGGAATTGGTTTAGAATTCTCCTTTAAGATCCTTTTGCCATCGATTGGAAGCAAGGCTTAATACTTAAGGAATTGGTATATCTTTCTTCTTTTAGTTCTTTTGACATTGAATTGAATCAAGTCACAATCCAAAAGGAATTGGTTTCTAATTCTCCTTGAAGTTTCTTTTGACATTGATTGGAAGCAAGACTTAATCCTTAAGGAATTGGTTTATCCTTCTTCTTTATGTTCTTTTTGCCATTGAATGGAATCAAGTTTCAATTCAAAAGGAATTGGTTTCTAATTGTCCGTTCAAATCCCTGAGCCATTGACTGGAAGCAAGACTTAATACTTAAGAAATTGGTTCCGTGTTCTTCTTTAAGTTCTTTTTGCCATTGAATAGAATCAAGTCACAATCCGAAAGGAACTGGTTTCTTATCCTCCTTGAAGTTCCTTTTGTCACTGATTGGAAGCAAGAGTTAATCCTTAAGGAATTGGTTTCTCTTTCTTCTTTAAGTTCTTTTTGCCAATAAATAGAATCAAGCCACAATCCAAAAGGAATTGGTTTCTAATTCATGTTGAAGTTCCTTTTCCCATTGATTAGAAGCAAGACTTAATCCTAAAGGAATTGGTTTATCCTTCTTCTTTATGTTCTTTTCGCCATTGAACGGAATAAAGTTTTAATTCGAAAGGAATTGGTTTCTGATTCACCTTTAATATCCTTTTGCCATTGATTGGAAGCAAGACTTAATCCTTATGGAATTGGTTTATCTTTCTTCTTTAAGTTCTTTTGCCATCGAATAGAATCAAGGCACAATCCAAAAGGAATTGGTTTCTAATTCTCCTTGAAGTTCCTTTTGATTGGAAGCAAGACTTAATGCAAAAGGAATTGGTTTATCTTTCGTCTTTATGTTCTTTTTGCCATTGAGTGGAATCAAGTCTCAATTCAAAAGGAATTGGTTTCTAATTCTCCTTGAAGCTCCTTTTGCCAATGACCATAAGCAATACTTAATCCTTAAGGAAGGGTTTATCTTTCTTCTTTATGTTCTTTTGCCATTGAATGGAATCAAGTTTCTATTCAAAAGGAATTGGTTTTTAATTCTCCTTTAAGATCCTTTTGCCATCGATTGGAAGCAAGGCTTAATACTTAAGGAATTGGTATATCTTTCTTCTTTAAGTTCTTTTTGCCATTGAATTGAATCAAGTCACAATCCAAAAGGAATTGGTTTCTAATTCTCCTTGAAGTTCCTTTTGACATTGATTGGAAGCAAGACGTAATCGTTAAGGAATTAGTTTATCCTTCTTCTTTATGTTCTTTTTGCCATTGAATGGAATCAAGTTTCTATTCAAAAGGAATTGGTTTTTAATTCTCCTTTAAGATCCTTTTGCCATCGATTGGAAGCAAGGCTTAATACTTAAGGAATTGGTATATCTTTCTTCTTTAAGTTCTTTTTGCCATTGAATTGAATCAAGTCACAATCCAAAAGGAATTGGTTTCTAATTCTCCTTGAAGTTTCTTTTGACATTGATTGGAAGCAAGACTTAATCCTTAAGGAATTGGTTTATCCTTCTTCTTTATGTTCTTTTGCCATTGAATGGAATCAAGTTTCAATTCAAAGGAATTGGTTTCTAATTGTCGTTCAAATCCCTGAGCCATTGACCTGAAGCAAGACTTAATACTTAAGAAATTGGTTCCTTTTTCTTCTTTAAGTTCTTTTTGCCATTGAATAGAATCAAGTCACAATCCGAAAGGAACTGGTTTCTTATCCTCCTTGAAGTTCCTTTTGTCACTGATTGGAAGCAAGAGTTAATCCTTAAGGAATTGGTTTCTCTTTCTTCTTTAAGTTCTTTTTGCCAATAAATAGAATCAAGCCACAATCCAAAAGGAATTGGTTTCTAATTCATGTTGAAGTTCCTTTTCCCATTGATTAGAAGCAAGACTTAATCCTAAAGGAATTGGTTTATCCTTCTTCTTTATGTTCTTTTTGCCATTGAGTGGAATAAAGTTTTAATTCAAAGGAATTGGTTTCGATTCACCTTTAATATCCTTTTGCCATTGATTGGAAGCAAGACTTAATCCTTATGGAATTGGTTTATCTTTCTTCTTTAAGTTCTTTTTGCCATCGAATAGAATCAAGGCACAATCCAAAAGGAATTGGTTTCTAATTCTCCTTGAAGTTCCTTTTGATTGGAAGCAAGACTTAATGCAAAAGGAATTGGTTTATCTTTCGTCTTTATGTTCTTTTTGCCATTGAGTGGAATCAAGTCTCAATTCAAAAGGAATTGGTTTCTAATTCTCCTTGAAGCTCCTTTTGCCAATGACCATAAGCAATACTTAATCCTTAAGGAAGGGGTTTATCTTTCTTCTTTATGTTCTTTTTGCCATTGAATGGAATCAAGTTTCTATTCAAAAGGAATTGGTTTTTAATTCTCCTTTAAGATCCTTTTGCCATCGATTGGAAGCAAGGCTTAATACTTAAGGAATTGGTATATCTTTCTTCTTTAAGTTCTTTTTGCCATTGAATTGAATCAAGTCACAATCCAAAAGGAATTGGTTTCTAATTCTCCTTGAAGTTTCTTTTGACATTGATTGGAAGCAAGACTTAATCCTTAAGGAATTGGTTTATCCTTCTTCTTTATGTTCTTTTTGCCATTGAATGGAATCAAGTTTCAATTCAAAAGGAATTGGTTTCTAATTGTCCGTTCAAATCCCTGAGCCATTGACCTGAAGCAAGACTTAATACTTAAGAAATTGGTTCCTTTTTCTTCTTTAAGTTCTTTTTGCCATTGAATAGAATCAAGTCACAATCCGAAAGGAACTGGTTTCTTATTCTCCTTGAAGTTCCTTTTGTCACTGATTGGAAGCAAGAGTTAATCCTTAAGGAATTGGTTTCTCTTTCTTCTTTAAGTTCTTTTTGCCAATAAATAGAATCAAGCCACAATCCAAAAGGAATTGGTTTCTAATTCATGTTGAAGTTCCTTTTCCCATTGATTAGAAGCAAGACTTAATCCTAAAGGAATTGGTTTATCCTTCTTCTTTATGTTCTTTTCGCCATTGAACGGAATAAAGTTTTAATTCGAAAGGAATTGGTTTCTGATTCACCTTTAATATCCTTTTGCCATTGATTGGAAGCAAGACTTAATCCTTATGGAATTGGTTTATCTTTCTTCTTTAAGTTCTTTTTGCCATCGAATAGAATCAAGGCACAATCCAAAAGGAATTGGTTTCTAATTCTCCTTGAAGTTCCTTTTGATTGGAAGCAAGACTTAATGCAAAAGGAATTGGTTTATCTTTCGTCTTTATGTTCTTTTAGCCATTGAGTGGAATCAAGTCTCAATTCAAAAGGAATTGGTTTCTAATTCTCCTTGAAGCTCCTTTTGCCAATGACCAGAAGCAATACTTAATCCTTAAGGAAGGGGTTTATCTTTCTTCTTTATGTTCTTTTTGCCATTGAATGGAATCAAGTTTCTATTCAAAAGGAATTGGTTTTTAATTCTCCTTTAAGATCCTTTTGCCATCGATTGGAAGCAAGGCTTAATACTTAAGGAATTGGTATATCTTTCTTCTTTAAGTTCTTTTTGCCATTGAATTGAATCAAGTCACAATCCAAAAGGAATTGGTTTCTAATTCTCCTTGAAGTTTCTTTTGACATTGATTGGAAGCAAGACTTAATCCTTAAGGAATTGGTTTATCCTTCTTCTTTATGTTCTTTTTGCCATTGAATGGAATCAAGTTTCAATTCAAAAGGAATTGGTTTCTAATTGTCCGTTCAAATCCCTGAGCCATTGACCTGAAGCAAGACTTAATACTTAAGAAATTGGTTCCTTTTTCTTCTTTAAGTTCTTTTTGCCATTGAATAGAATCAAGTCACAATCCGAAAGGAACTGGTTTCTTATCCTCCTTGAAGTTCCTTTTGTCACTGATTGGAAGCAAGAGTTAATCCTTAAGGAATTGGTTTCTCTTTCTTCTTTAAGTTCTTTTGCCAATAAATAGAATCAAGCCACAATCCAAAAGGAATTGGTTTCTAATTCATGTTGAAGTTCCTTTTCCCATTGATTAGAAGCAAGACTTAATCCTAAAGGAATTGGTTTATCCTTCTTCTTTATGTTCTTTTCGCCATTGAACGGAATAAAGTTTTAATTCGAAAGGAATTGGTTTCTGATTCACCTTTAATATCCTTTTGCCATTGATTGGAAGCAAGACTTAATCCTTATGGAATTGGTTTATCTTTCTTCTTTAAGTTCTTTTTGCCATCGAATAGAATCAAGGCACAATCCAAAAGGAATTGGTTTCTAATTCTCCTTGAAGTTCCTTTTGATTGGAAGCAAGACTTAATGCAAAAGGAATTGGTTTATCTTTCGTCTTTATGTTCTTTTTGCCATTGAGTGGAATCAAGTCTCAATTCAAAAGGAATTGGTTTCTAATTCTCCTTGAAGCTCCTTTTGCCAATGACCATAAGCAATACTTAATCCTTAAGGAAGGGGTTTATCTTTCTTCTTTATGTTCTTTTTGCCATTGAATGGAATCAAGTTTCTATTCAAAAGGAATTGGTTTTTAATTCTCCTTTAAGATCCTTTTGGCATTGATTGGAAGCAAGGCTTAATACTTAAGGAATTGGTATATCTTTCTTCTTTAAGTTCTTTTTGCCATTGAATTGAATCAAGTCACAATCCAAAAGGAATTGGTTTCTAATTCTCCTTGTAGTTCCTTTTGACATTGATTGGAAGCAAGACTTAATCTAAGGAATTGGTTTATCCTTCTTCTTTATGTTCTTTTGCCATTGAATGGAATCAAGTTTCTATTCAAAAGGAATTGGTTTTTAATTCTCCTTTAAGATCCTTTTGCCATCGATTGGAAGCAAGGCTTAATACTTAAGGAATTGGTATATCTTTCTTCTTTAAGTTCTTTTTGCCATTGAATTGAATCAAGTCACAATCCAAAAGGAATTGGTTTCTAATTCTCCTTGAAGTTTCTTTTGACATTGATTGGAAGCAAGACTTAATCCTTAAGGAATTGGTTTATCCTTCTTCTTTATGTTCTTTTTGCCATTGAATGGAATCAAGTTTCAATTCAAAAGGAATTGGTTTCTAATTGTCCGTTCAAATCCTGAGCCATTGACCTGAAGCAAGACTTAATACTTAAGAAATTGGTTCCTTTTTCTTCTTTAAGTTCTTTTTGCCATTGAATAGAATCAAGTCACAATCCGAAAGGAACTGGTTTCTTATCCTCCTTGAAGTTCCTTTTGTCCTTGATTGGAAGCAAGAGTTAATCCTTAAGGAATTGGTTTCTCTTTCTTCTTTAAGTTCTTTTTGCCAATAAATAGAATCAAGCCACAATCCAAAAGGAATTGGTTTCTAATTCATGTTGAAGTTCCTTTTCCCATTGATTAGAAGCAAGACTTAATCCTAAAGGAATTGGTTTATCCTTCTTCTTTATGTTCTTTTCGCCATTGAACGGAATAAAGTTTTAATTCGAAAGGAATTGGTTTACGATTCACCTTTAATATCCTTTTGCCATTGATTGGAAGCAAGACTTAATCCTTATGGAATTGGTTTATCTTTCTTCTTTAAGTTCTTTTGCCATCGAATAGAATCAAGGCACAATCCAAAAGGAATTGGTTTCTAATTCTCCTTGAAGTTCCTTTTGATTGGAAGCAAGACTTAATGCAAAAGGAATTGGTTTATCTTTCTTCTTTATGTTCTTTTTGCCATTGAGTGGAATCAAGTCTCAATTCAAAAGGAATTGGTTTCTAATTCTCCTTGAAGCTCCTTTTGCCAATGACCATAAGCAATACTTAATCCTTAAGGAACGGGGTTAGCTTTCTTCTTTATGTTCTTTTTGCCATTGAATGGAATCAAGTTTCTATTCAAAAGGAATTGGTTTTTAATTCTCCTTTAAGATCCTTTTGGCATTGATTGGAAGCAAGGCTTAATACTTAAGGAATTGGTATATCTTTCTTCTTTAAGTTCTTTTTGCCATTGAATTGAATCAAGTCACAATCCAAAAGGAATTGGTTTCTAATTCTCCTTGAAGTTCCTTTTGACATTGATTGGAAGCAAGAATTAATCGTTAAGGAATTGGTTTATCCTTCTTCTTTATGTTCTTTTTGCCATTGAATGGAATCAAGTTTCTATTCAAAAGGAATTGGTTTTTAATTCTCCTTTAAGATCCTTTTGCCATCGATTGGAAGCAAGGCTTAATACTTAAGGAATTGGTATATCTTTCTTCTTTAAGTTCTTTTTGCCATTGAATTGAATCAAGTCACAATCCAAAAGGAATTGGTTTCTAATTCTCCTTGAAGTTTCTTTTGACATTGATTGGAAGCAAGACTTAATCCTTAAGGAATTGGTTTATCCTTCTTCTTTATGTTCTGTTTGCCATTGAATGGAATCAAGTTTCAATTCAAAAGGAATTGGTTTCTAATTGTCCGTTCAAATCCCTGAGCCATTGACTGGAAGCAAGACTTAATACTTAAGAAATTGGTTCCTCTTTCTTCTTTAAGTTATTTTTGCCATTGAATAGAATCAAGTCACAATCTGAAAGGAACTGGTTTCTTATCCTCCTTGAAGTTCCTTTTGTCACTGATTGGAAGCAAGAGTTAATCCTTAAGGAATTGGTTTCTCTTTCTTCTTTAAGTTCTTTTTGCCAATAAATAGAATCAAGCCACAATCCAAAAGCAATTGGTTTCTAATTCATGTTGAAGTTCCTTTTCCCATTCATTAGAAGCAAGAGTTAATCCTAAAGGAATTGGTTTCTCCTTCTTCTTTATGTACTTTTCGCCATTGAACGGAATAAAGTTTTAATTCGAAAGGAATTGGTTTCTGATTCACCTTTAATATCCTTTTGCCATTGATTGGAAGCAAGACTTAATCCTTATGGAATTGGTTTATCTTTCTTCTTTAAGTTCTTTTTGCCATTGAATAGAATCAAGGCACAATCCAAAAGGAATTGGTTTCTAATTCTCCTTGAAGTTCCTTTTGATTGGAAGCAAGACTTAATGCAAAAGGAATTGGTTTATCTTTCTTCTTTATGTTCTTTTTGCCATTGAGTGGAATCAAGTCTCAATTCAAAAGGAATTGGTTTCTAATTCTCCTTGAAGCTCCTTTTGCCAATGACCAGAAGCAATACTTAATCCTTAAGGAAGGGGTTTATCTTTCTTCTTTATGTTCTTTTTGCCATTGATTGGAATCAAGTTTCTATTCATAAGGAATTGGTTTTTAATTCTCCTTGAAGCTCCTTTTGCCAATGACCAGAAGCAAGACTTAATCCTTAAGGAAGGGGTTTATGTTTCTTCTTTATGTTTTTTTTGCCATTGAATGGAATCAAGTTTCTATTCAAAAGGAATTGGTTTTTAATTCTCCTTTAAGATCCTTTTGCCATCGATTGGAAGCAAGGCTTAATACTTAAGGAATTGGTATATCTTTCTTCTTTAAGTTCTTTTTGCCATTGAATTGAATCAAGTCACAATCCAAAAGGAATTGGTTTTTAATTCTCCTTTAAGATCCTTTTGCCATCGATTGGAAGCAAGGCTTAATACTTAAGGAATTGGTATATCTTTCTTCTTTAAGTTCTTTTTGCCATTGAATTGAATCAAGTCACAATCCAAAAGGAATTGGTTTCTAATTCTCCTTGAAGTTCCTTTTGATTGGAAGCAAGACTTAATGCAAAAGGAATTGGTTTATCTTTCTTCTTTATGTTCGTTTTGCCATTGAGTGGAATCAAGTCTCAATTCAAAAGAAATTGGTTTCTAATTCTCCTTCAAGCTCCTTTTGCCATTGACCAGAAGCAATACTTAATCCTTAAGGAAGGGGTTTATCTTTCTTCTTTATGTTTTTTTTGCCATTGAATGGAATCAAGTTTCTATTCAAAAGGAATTGGTTTTTAATTCTCCTTTAAGATCCTTTTGCCATCGATTGGAAGCAAGGCTTAATACTTAAGGAATTGGTATATCTTTCTTCTTTAAGTTCTTTTTGCCATTGAATTGAATCAAGTCACAATCCAAAAGGAATTGGTTTCTAATTCTCCTTGAAGTTCCTTTTGACATTGATTGGAAGCAAGACTTAATCCTTAAGGAATTGGTTTATCCTTCTTCTTTATGTTCTTTTTGCCATTGAATGGAATCAAGTTTCAATTCAAAAGGAATTGGTTTCTAATTGTCCGTTCAAATCCCTGAGCCATTGACTGGGAGCAAGACTTAATACTTAAGAAATTGGTTCCTCTTTCTTCTTTAAGTTCTTTTTGCCATTGAATAGAATCAAGTCACAATCCGAAAGGAACTGGTTTCTTATTCTCCTTGAAGTTCCTTTTGTCACTGATTGGAAGCAAGAGTTAATCCTTAAGGAATTGGTTTCTCTTTCTTCTTTAAGTTCTTTTTGCCAATAAATAGAATCAAGCCACAATCCAAAAGAAATTGGTTTCTAATTCATGTTGAAGTTCCTTTTCCCATTGATTAGAAGCAAGACTTAATCCAAAAAGAATTGGTTTATCCTTCTTCTTTATGTTCTTTTCGCCATTGAACGGAATAAAGTTTTAATTCGAAAGGAATTGGTTTCTGATTCACCTTTAATATCCTTTTGCCATTGATTGGAAGCAAGACTTAATCCTTATGGAATTGGTTTATCTTTCTTCTTTAAGTTCTTTTTGCCATTGAATTGAATCAAGTCACAATCCAAAAGGAATTGGTTTCTAATTCTCCTTGAAGTTCCTTTTGACATTGATTGGAAGCAAGACTTAATCGTTAATGAATTGGTTTATCCTTCTTCTTTATGTTCTTTTTGGCATTGAATGGAATCAAGTTTCTATTCAAAAGGAATTGGTTTTTAATTCTCCTTTAAGATCCTTTTGCCATCGATTGGAAGCAAGGCTTAATACTTAAGGAATTGGTATATCTTTCTTCTTTAAGTTCTTTTTGCCATTGAATTGAATCAAGCCACAATCCAAAAGGAATTGGTTTCTAATTCATGTTGAAGTTCCTCTTCCCATTGATTAGAAGCAAGACTTAATCCTAAAGGAATTGGTTTATCCTTTTTCTTTATGTTCTTTTCGCCATTGAACGGAATAAAGTTTTAATTCGAAAGGAATTGGTTTCTGATTCACCTTTAATATCCTTTTGCCATTGATTGGAAGCAAGACTTAATCCTTATGGAATTGGTTTATCTTTCTTCTTTAAGTTCTTTTTGCCATTGAATAAAATCAAGGCAATATCCAAAAGGAATTGGTTTCTAATTCTCCTTGAAGTTCCTTTTGATTGGAAGCAAGACTTAATGCAAAAGGAATTGGTTTATCTTTCTTCTTTATGTTCTTTTTGCCATTGAGTGGAATCAAGTCTCAATTCAAAAGGAATTGGTTTCTAATTCTCCTTGAAGCTCCTTTTGCCATTGACCAGAAGCAATACTTAATCCTTAAGGAAGGGGTTTATCTTTCTTCTTTATGTTCTTTTTGCCATTGAATGGAATCAAGTTTCTATTCAAAAGGAATTGGTTTTTAATTCTCCTTTAAGATCCTTTTGCCATCGATTGGAAGCAAGGCTTAATACTTAAGGAATTGGTATATCTTTCTTCTTTAAGTTCTTTTTGCCATTGAATTGAATCAAGTCAAAATCCAAAAGGAATTGGTTTCTAATTCTCCTTGAAGTTCCTTTTGACATTGATTGGAAGCAAGACTTAATACTTAAGGAATTGGTATATCTTTCTTCTTTAAGTTCTTTTTGCCATTGAATTGAATCAAGTCACAATCCAAAAGGAATTGGTTTCTAATTCTCCTTGAAGTTCCTTTTGACATTGATTGGAAGCAAGAATTAATCGTTAAGGAATTGGTTTATCCTTCTTCTTTATGTTCTTTTTGCCATTGAATGGAATCAAGTTTCTATTCAAAAGGAATTGGTTTTTAATTCTCCTTTAAGATCCTTTTGCCATCGATTGGAAGCAAGGCTTAATACTTAAGGAATTGGTATATCTTTCTTCTTTAAGTTCTTTTTGCCATTGAATTGAATCAAGTCACAATCCAAAAGGAATTGGTTTCTAATTCTCCTTGAAGTTTCTTTTGACATTGATTGGAAGCAAGACTTAATCCTTAAGGAATTGGTTTATCCTTCTTCTTTATGTTCTTTAATGTGCCATTGAATGGAATCTAGTTTCAATTCAAAAGGAATTGGTTTCTAATTGTCCTTCAAATCCTGCCATTGACTGGAAGTAAGACTTAATACTTAAGAAATTGGTTCCTCTTTCTTCTTTAAGTTGTTTTTGCCATTGAATAGAATCAAGTCACAATCCGAAAGGAACTGGTTTCTTATTCTCCTTGAAGTTCCTTTTGTCACTGATTGGAAGCAAGAGTTAATCCTTAAGGAATTGGTTTCTCTTTCTTCTTTAAGTTCTTTTTGCCAATAAATAGAATCAAGCCACAATCCAAAAGGAATTGGTTTCTAATTCATGTTGAAGTTCCTCTTCCCATTGATTAGAAGCAAGACTTAATCCTAAAGGAATTGGTTTATCCTTCTTCTTTATGTTCTTTTCGCCATTGAACGGAATAAAGTTTTAATTCGAAAGGAATTGGTTTCTGATTCACCTTTAATATCCTTTTGCCATTGATTGGAAGCAAGACTTAATCCTTATGGAATTGGTTTATCTTTCTTCTTTAAGTTCTTTTTGCCATTGAATAGAATCAAGGCACAACCCAAAATGAATTGGTTTCTAATTCTCCTTGAAGTTCCTTTTGATTGGAAGCAAGACTTAATGCAAAAGGAATTGGTTTATCTTTCTTCTTTATGTTCTTTTTGCCATTGAGTGGAATCAAGTCTCAATTCAAAAGGAATTGGCTTCTAATTCTCCTTGAAGCTCCTTTTGCCATTGACCAGAAGCAATACTTAATCCTTAAGGAAGGGGTTTATCTTTCTTCTTTATGTTCTTTTTGCCATTGAATGGAATCAAGTTTCTATTCAAAAGGAATTGGTTTTTAATTCTCCTTTAAGATCCTTTTGCCATCGACTGGAAGCAAGGCTTAATACTTAAGGAATTGGTATATCTTTCTTCCTTAAGTTCTTTTTTCCATTGAATTGAATCAAGTCACAATCCAATAGGAATTGGTTTCTAATTCTCCTTGAAGTTCCTTTTGACATTGATTGGAATCAAGACTTAATACTTAAGGAATTGGTATATCTTTCTTCTTTAAGTTCTTTTTGCCATCGAATTGAATCAAGTCACAATCCAAAAGCAATTGGTTTCTAATTCTCCTTGAAGTTCCTTTTGACATTGATTGGAAGCAAGACTTATCCTTAAGGAATTCGTTGATCCTTCTTCTTTATGTTCTTTTTGCCATTGAATGGAATCAAGTTTCAATTCAAAAGGAATTGGTTTCTAATTGTCCGTTCAAATCCCTGAGCCATTGACTGGAAGCAAGACTTAATACTTAAGAAATTGGTTCCTCTTTCTTCTTTAAGTTCTTTTTGCCATTGAATAGAATCAAGTCACAATCCGAAAGGAACTGGTTTCTTATTCTCCTTGAAGTTCCTTTTGTCACTGATTGGAAGCAAGAGTTAATCCTTAAGGAATTGGTTTCTCTTTCTTCTTTAAGTTCTTTTTGCCAATAAATAGAATCAAGCCACAATCCAAAAGGAATTGGTTTCTAATTCATGTTGAAGTTCCTCTTCCCATTGATTAGAAGCAAGACTTAATCCTAAAGGAATTGGTTTATCCTTCTTCTTTATGTTCTTTTCGCCATTGAACGGAATAAAGTTTTAATTCGAAAGGAATTGGTTTCTGATTCACCTTTAATATCCTTTTGCCATTGATTGGAAGCAAGACTTAATCCTTATGGAATTTGTTTATCTTTCTTCTTTATGTTCTTTTTGCCATTGAATAGAATCAAGGCACAACCCAAAATGAATTGGTTTCTAATTCTCCTTGAAGTTCCTTTTGATTGGAAGCAAGACTTAATGCAAAAGGAATTGGTTTATCTTTCTTCTTTATGTTCTTTTTGTCATTGAGTGGAATCAAGTCTCAATTCAAAAGGAATTGGCTTCTAATTCTCCTTGAAGCTCCTTTTGCCATTGACCAGAAGCAATACTTAATCCTTAAGGAAGTGGTTTATCTTTCTTCTTTATGTTCTTTTTGCAATTGAATGGAATCAAGTTTCTATTCAAAAGGAATTGGTTTTTAATTCTCCTTTAAGATCCTTTTGCCATTGATTGGAAGCAAGGCTTAATACTTAAGGAATTGGTATATCTTTCTTCTTTAAGTTCTTTTTGCCATTGAATTGAATCAAGTCACAATCCAATAGGAATTGGTTTCTAATTCTCCTTGAAGTTCCTTTTGACATTGATTGGAATCAAGACTTAATACTTAAGGAATTGGTATATCTTTCTTCTTTAAGTTCTTTTTGCCATTGAATTGAATCAAGTCACAATCCAAAAGGAATTGGTTTCTAATTCTCCTTGAAGTTCCTTTTGACATTGATTGGAAGCAAGACTTATCCTTAAGGAATTCGTTGATCCTTCTTCTTTATGTTCTTTTTGCCATTGAATGGAATCAAGTTTCAATTCAAAAGGAATTGGTTTCTAATTGTCCGTTCAAATCCCTGAGCCGTTGACTGGAAGCAAGACTTAATATTTAAGAAATTGGTTCCTCTTTCTTGTTTAAGTTCTTTTTGCCATTGAATAGAATCAAGTCACAATCCGAAAGGAACTGGTTTCTTATTCTCCTTGAAGTTCCTTTTGTCACTGATTGGAAGCAAGAGTTAATCCTTAAGGAATTGGTTTCTCTTTCTTCTTTAAGTTCTTTTTGCCAATAAATAGAATCAAGCCACAATCCAAAAGGAATTGGTTTCTAATTCATGTTCAAGTTCCTTTTCCCATTGATTAGAAGCAAGACATAATCCTTAAGGAATTGGTTTATCCTTCTTCTTTATGTTCTTTTTGCCATTGAACGGAATAAAGTTTTAATTCGAAAGGAATTGGTTTCTGATTCACCTTTAATATCCTTTTGCCATTGATTGGAAGCAAGACTTAATCCTTATGGAATTGGTTTATCTTTCTTCTTTAAGTTCTTTTTGCCATTGAATAGAATCAAGGGACAACCCAAAATGAATTGGTTTCTAATTCTCGTTGAAGTTCCTTTTGATTGGAAGCAAGACTTAATGCAAAAGGAATTGGTTTATCTTTCTTCTTTATGTTCTTTTTGCCATTGAGTGGAATCAAGTCTCAATTCAAAAGGAATTGGTTTTTAATTCTCCTTGAAGCTCCTTTTGCCATTGATTGGAAACAAAACTTAATCCTTATGGAATTGGTTTATCTTTCTTCTTTATGTTCTTTATGCCATTGAATGGAATCAAGTTTCTATTCAAAAGGAATTGGTTTTTAATTCTCCTTTAAGATCCTTTTGCCATCGATTGGAAGCAAGGCTTAATACTTAAGGAATTGGTATATCTTTCTTCTTTAAGTTCTTTTTGCCATTGAATTGAATCAAGTCACAATCCAAAAGGAATTGGTTTCTAATTCTCCTTGAAGTTCCTTTTGACATTGATTGGAAGCAAGACTTAATCCTTAAGGAATTGGTTTATCCTTCTTCTTTATGTTCTTTTTGCCATTGAATGGAATCAAGTTTCAATTCAAAAGGAATTGGTTTCTAATTGTCCGTTCAAATCCCTGAGCCATTGACTGGGAGCAAGACTTAATACTTAAGAAATTGGTTTCCCTTTCTTCTTTAAGTTCTTTTTGCCATTGAATAGAATAAAGTCACAATCCGAAAGGAACTGGTTTCTTATTCTCCTTGAAGTTCCTTTTGTCACTGATTGGAAGCAAGAGTTAATCCTTAAGGAATTGGTTTCTCTTTCTTCTTTAAGTTCTTTTTGCCAATAAATAGAATCAAGCCACAATCCAAAAGGAATTGGTTTCTAATTCATGTTGAAGTTCCTTTTCCCATTGATTAGAAGCAAGACTTAATCCTAAAGGAATTGGTTTATCCTTCTTCTTTATGTTCTTTTCGCCATTGAACGGAATAAAGTTTTAATTCGAAAGGAATTGGTTTCTGATTCACCTTTAATATCCTTTTGCCATTGATTGGAAGCAAGACTTAATCCTTATGGAATTGGTTTATCTTTCTTCTTTAAGTTCTTTTTGCCATTGAATTGAATCAAGTCACAATCCAAAAGGAATTGGTTTCTAATTCTCCTTGAAGTTCCTTTTGACATTGATTGGAAGCAAGACTTAATCGTTAAGGAATTGGTTTATCCTTCTTCTTTATGTTCTTTTTGCCATTGAATGGAATCAAGTTTCTATTCAAAAGGAATTGGTTTTTAATTCTCCTTTAAGATCCTTTTGCCATCTATTGGAAGCAAGGCTTAATACTTAAGGAATTGGTACATATTTCTTCTTTAAGTTCTTTTTGCCATTGAATTGAATCAAGTCACAATCCAAAAGGAATTGATTTCTAATTCTCCTTGAAGTTCCTTTTGACATTGATTGGAAGCAAGACTTAATCCTTAAGGAATTGGTTTATCCATCTTCTTTATGTTCTTTTTGCCATTGAATGGAATCAAGTTTCAATTCAAAAGGAATTGGTTTCTAATTGTCCGTTCAAATCCCTGAACCATTGACTGGAAGCAAGACTAAATACTTAAGAAATTGGTTCCTCTTTCTTTTTTAAGTTCTTTTTGCCATTGAATAGAATCAAGTCACAATCCGAAAGGAACTGGTTTCTTATTCTCCTTGAAGTTCCTTTTGTCACTGATTGGAAGCAAGAGTTAATCCTTAAGGAATTGGTTTCTCTTTCTTCTTTAAGTTCTTTTTGCCAATAAATAGAATCAAGCCACAATCCAAAAGGAATTGGTTTCTAATTCATGTTGAAGTTCCTTTTCCCATTGATTAGAAGCAAGACATAATCCTTAAGGAATTGGTTTATCCTTCTTCTTTATGTTCTTTTTGCCATTGAACGGAATAAAGTTTTAATTCGAATGGAATTGGTTTCTGATTCACCTTTAATATCCTTTTGCCATTGATTTGAAGCAAGACTTAATCCTTATGGAATTGGTTTATCTTTCTTCTTGAAGTTCTTTTTGCCATTGAATAGAATCAAGGCACAATCCAAAAGGAATTGGTTTCTAATTCTCCTTGAAGTTCCTTTTGGTTGGAAGCAAGACTTAATGCAAAAGGAATTGGTTTATCTTTCTTCTTTATGTTCTTTTTGCCATTGAGTGGAATCAAGTCTCAATTCAAAAGGAATTGGTTTCTAATTCTCCTTGAAGCTCCTTTTGCCAATGACCATAAGCAATACTTAATCCTTAAGGAAGGGGTTTATCTTTCTTCTTTATGTTCTTTTTGCCATTGAATGGAATCAAGTTTCTATTCAAAAGGAATTGGTTTTTAATTCTCCTTTAAGATCCTTTTGGCATTGATTGGAAGCAAGGCTTAATACTTAAGGAATTGGTATATCTTTCTTCTTTAAGTTCTTTTTGCCATTGAATTGAATCAAGTCACAATCCAAAAGGAATTGGTTTCTAATTCTCCTTGAAGTTCCTTTTGACATTGATTGGAAGCAAGACTTAATCGTTAAGGAATTGGTTTATCCTTCTTCTTTATGTTCTTTTTGCCATTGAATGGAATCAAGTTTCTATTCAAAAGGAATTGGTTTTTAATTCTCCTTTAAGATCCTTTTGCCATCGATTGGAAGCAAGGCTTAATACTTAAGGAATTGGTATATCTTTCTTCTTTAAGTTCTTTTTGCCATTGAATTGAATCAAGTCACAATCCAAAAGGAATTGGTTTCTAATTCTCCTTGAAGTTCCTTTTGATTGGAAGCAAGAATTAATGCAAAAGGAATTGGTTTATCTTTCTTCTTTATGTTCTTTTTGCCATTGAGTGGAATCAAGTCTCAATTCAAAAGGAATTGGTTTCTAATTCTCCTTGAAGCTCCTTTTGCCATTGACCAGAAGCAATACTTAATCCTTAAGGAAGGGGTTTAACTTTCTTCTTTATGTTCTTTTTGCCATTGAATGGAATCAAGTTTCTATTCAAAAGGAATTGGTTTTTAATTCTCCTTTAAGATCCTTTTGCCATCGATTGGAAGCAAGGCTTAATACTTAAGGAATTGGTATATCTTTCTTCTTTAAGTTCTTTTTGCCATTGAATTGAATCAAGTCACAATCCAAAAGGAATTGGTTTCTAATTCTCCTTGAAGTTCCTTTTGACATTGACTGGAAGCAAGACTTAATCCTTAAGGAATTGGTTTATCCTTCTTCTTTATGTTCTTTTTGCCATTGAATGGAATCAAGTTTCAATTCAAAAGGAATTGGTTTCTAATTGTCCGTTCAAATCCCTGAGCCATTGACTGGGAGCAAGACTTAATACTTAAGAAATTGGTTCCTCTTTCTTCTTTAAATTCTTTTTGCCATTGAATAGAATCAAGTCACAATCCGAAAGGAACTGGTTTCTTATTCTCCTTGAAGTTCCTTTTGTCACTGACTGGAAGCAAGAGTTAATCCTTAAGGAATTGGTTTCTCTTTCTTCTTTAAGTTCTTTTTGCCAATAAATAGAATCAAGCCACAATCCAAAAGGAATTGGTTTCTAATTCATGTTGAAGTTCCTTTTCCCATTGATTAGAAGCAAGACTTACTCCTAAAGGAATTGGTTTTTCCTTCTTCTTTACGTTCTTTTAGCCATTGAACGGAATAATGTTTTAATTCGAAAGGAATTGGTTTCTGATTCGCCTTTAATATCCTTTTGCCATTGATTGGAAGCAAGACTTAATCCTGATGGAATTGGTTTATCTTTCTTCTTTAAGTTCTTTTTGCCATTGAATTGAATCAAGTCTCAATCCAAAAGGAATTAGTTTCTAATTCTCCTTGAAGTTCCTTTTGACATTGATTGGAAGCAAGACTTAATCGTTAAGGAATTGGTTTATTCTTCTTCTTTATGTTCTTTTTGCCATTGAATGGAATCAAGTTTCTATTCAAAAGGAATTGGTTTTTAATTCTCCTTTAAGATCCTTTTGCCATCGATTGGAAGCAAGGCTTATTACTTAAGGAATTGGTATATCTTTCTTCTTTAAGTTCTCTTTGCCATTGAATTGAATCAAGTCACAATCCCAAAGGAATTGGCTTCTAATTCTCCTTGAAGTTCCATTTGACATTGATTGGAAGCAAGACTTAATACTTAAGGAATTGGTATATCTTTCTTCTTTAAGTTCTTTTTGCCATTGAATTGAATCAAGTCACAATCCAAAAGGAATTGATTTCTAATTCTCCTTGAAGTTCCTTTTGACATTGATTGGAAGCAAGACTTAATCCTTAAGGAATTGGTTTATCCTTCTTCTTTATGTTCTTTTTGCCATTGAATGGAATCAAGTTTCAATTCAAAAGGAATTGGTTTCTAATTGTCCGTTCAAATCCCTGAGCCATTGACTGGAAGCAAGGCTTAATACTTAAGAAATTGGTTCCTCTTTCTTGTTTAAGTTCTTTTTGCCATTGAATATAATCAAGTCACAATCCGAAAGGAACTGGTTTCTTATTCTCCTTGAAGTTCCTTTTGTCACTGATTGGAAGCAAGAGTTAATCCCTAAGGAATTGGTTTCTCTTTCTTCTTTAAGTTCTTTTTGCCAATAAATAAAATCAAGCCACAATCCAAAAGGAATTGGTTTCTAATTCATGTTGAAGTTCCTTTTCCCATTGATTAGAAGCAAGACTTAATCCTAAAGGAATTGGTTTATCCTTCTTCTTTATGTTCTTTTCGCCATTGAACGGAATAATGTTTTAATTCGAAAGGAATTGGTTTCTCATTCACCTTTAATATCCTTTTGCCATTGATTGGAAGCAAGACTTAATCCCTATGGAATTGGTTTATCTTTCTTCTTTAAGTTCTTTTTGCCATTGAATTGAATCAAGTCACAATCCAAAAGGAATTGGTTTCTAATTCTCCTTGAAGTTCCTTTTGACATTGATTGGAAGCAAGACTCAATCGTTAAGGAATTGGTTTATCCTTCTTCTTCATGTTCTTTTTGCCATTGAATGGAATCAAGTTTCTATTCAAAAGGAATTGGTTTTTAATTCTCCTTTAAGATCCTTTTGCCATCGATTGGAAGCAAGGCTTAATACTTAAGGAATTGGTATATCTTTCTTCTTTAAGTTCTTTTTGCCATTGAATTGAATCAAGTCACAATCCAAAAGGAATTGGTTTCTAATTCTTCTTGAAGTTCCTTTTGACATTGATTGGAAGCAAGACTTAATCCTTAAGGAATTGGTTTACCCTTCTTCTTTATGTTCTTTTTGCCATTGAATGGAATCAAGTTTCAATTCAAAAGGAATTGGTTTCTAATTGTCCGTTCAAATCCCTGAGCCATTGACTGGAAGCAAGACTTAATACTTAAGAAATTGGTTCCTCTTTCTTCTTTAAATTCTTTTTGCCATTGAATAGAATCAAGTCACAATCCGAAAGGAACTGGTTTCTTATTCTCCTTGAAGTTCCTTTTGTCACTGATTGGAAGCAACAGTTAATCCTTAAGGAATTAGTTTCTCTTTCTTCTTTAAGTTCTTTTTGCCAATAAATAGAATCAAGCCACAATCCAAAAGGAATTGGTTTCTAATTCATGTTGAAGTTCCTTTTCCCATTGATTAGAAGCAAGACTTAATCCTAAAAGAATTGGTTTATCCTTCTTCTTTATGTTCTTTTCGCCATTGAACGGAATAAAGTTTGAATTCGAAAGGAATTGGTTTCTGATTCACCTTTAATATCCTTTTGCCATTGATTGGAAGCAAGACTTAATCCTTATGGAATTGGTTTATCTTTCTTCTTTAAGTTCTTTTTGCCATTGAATTGAATCAAGTCACAATCCAAAAGGAATTGGTTTCTAATTCTCCTTGAAGTTCCTTTTGATTGGAAGCAAGACTTAATGCAAAAGGAATTGGTTTATCTTTCTTCTTTGTGTTCCTTTTGCCATTGAGTGGAATCAAGTCTCAATTCAAAAGGAATTGATTTCTAATTCTCCTTGAAGCTCCTTTTGCCATTGACCAGAAGCAATACTTAATCCTTAAGGAAGGGGTTTATCTTTCTTCTTTATGTTCTTTTTGCCATTGAATGGAATTAAGTTTCTATTCAAAAGGAATTGGTTTTTAATTCTCCTTTAAGATCCTTTTGCCATCGATTGGAAGCAAGGCTTAATACTTAAGGAATTGGTATATCTTTCTTCTTCAAGTTCTTTTTGCCATTGAATTGAATCAAGTCACAATCCAAAAGGAATTGGTTTCTAATTCTCCTTGAAGTTCCTTTTGACATTGATTGGAAGCAAGACTTAATCCTTAAGGAATTGGTTTATCCTTCTTCTTTATGTTCTTTTTGCCATTGAATGGAATCAAGTTTCAATTCAAAAGGAATTGGTTTCTAATTGTCCGTTAAAATCCCTGAGCCATTGACTGGAAGCAAGACTTAATACTTAAGAAATTGGTTCCTCTTTCTTCTTTAAGTTCTTTTTGCCATTGAATAGATTCAAGTCACAATCCGAAAGGAACTGGTTTCTTATTCTCCTTGAAGTTCCTTTTGTCACTGATTGGAAGCAAGAGTTAATCCTTATGGAATTGGTTTCTCTTTCTTCTTTAAGTTCTTTTTGCCAATAAATAGAATCAAGCCACAATCCAAAAGGAATTGGTTTCTAATTCATGTTGAAGTTCCTTTTCCCATTGATTAGAAGCAAGACTTAATCCTAAAAGAATTGGTTTATCCTTCTTCTTTATGTTCTTTTCGCCATTGAACGGAATAAAGTTTGAATTCGAAAGGAATTGGTTTCTGATTCACCTTTAATATCCTTTTGCCATTGATTGGAAGCAAGACTTAATCCTTATGGAATTGGTTTATCTTTCTTCTTTAAGTTCTTTTTGCCATTGAATTGAATCAAGTCACAATCCAAAAGGAATTGGTTTCTAATTCTCCTTGAAGTTCCTTTTGACATTGATTGGAAGCAAGACTTAATCGTTAAGGAATTGGTTTATCCTTCTTCTTTATGTTCTTTTTACCATTGAATGGAATCAAGTTTCTATTCAAAAGGAATTGGTTTTTAATTCTCCTTTAAGATCCTTTTGCCATCGATTGGAAGCAAGGCTTAATACTTAAGGAATTGGTATATCTTTCTTCTTTAAGTTCTTTTTGCCATTGAATTGAATCAAGTCACAATCCAAAAGGAATTGGTTTCTAATTCTTCTTGAAGTTCCTTTTGACATTGATTGGAAGCAAGACTTAATCCTTAAGGAATTGGTTTATCCTTCTTCTTTATGTTCTTTTTGCCATTGAATGGAATCAAGTTTCAATTCAAAAGGAATTGGTTTCTAATTGTCCGTTCAAATCCCTGAGCCATTGACTGGAAGCAAGACTTAATACTTAAGAAATTGGTTCCTCTTTCTTCTTTAAATTCTTTTTGCCATTGAATAGAATCAAGTCACAATTCGAAAGGAACTGGTTTCTTATTCTCCTTGAAGTTCCTTTTGTCACTGATTGGAAGCAAGAGTTAATCCTTAAAGAATTAGTTTCTCTTTCTTCTTTAAGTTCCTTTTGCCAATAAATAGAATCAAGCCACAATCCAAAAGGAATTGGTTTCTAATTCATGTTGAAGTTCCTTTTCCCATTGATTAGAAGCAAGACTTAATCCTAAAGGAATTGGTTTATCCTTCTTCTTTATGTTCTTTCGCCATTATAGGAATAAAGTTTTAATTCGAAAGGAATTGGTTTCTGATTCACCTTTAATATCCTTTTGCCATTGATTGGAAGCAAGACTTAATCCTTATGGAATTGGTTTATCTTTCTTCTTTAAGTTCTTTTTGCCATTGAATAAAATCAAGGCACAATCCAAAAGGAATTGGTTTCTAATTCTCCTTGAAGTTCCTTTTGATTGGAAGCAAGACTTAATGCAAAAGGAATTGGTTTATCTTTCTTCTTTATGTTCTTTTTGCCATTGAGTGGAATCAAGTCTCAATTCAAAAGGAATTGGTTTCTAATTCTCCTTGAAGTTCCTTTTGCCATTGTTTGGAAGCAAGACTTAATCCTTAAGGAATTGGTTTATCTTTCTTCTTTATGTTCTTTTTGCCATTGAATGGAATCAAGTTTCTATTCAAAAGGAATTGGTTTTTAATTCTCCTTTAAGATCCTTTTGCCATCGATTGGAAGCAAGGCTTAATACTTAAGGAATTGGTATATCTTTCTTCTTTAAGTTCTTTTTGCCATTGAATTGAATCAAGTCACAATCCAAAAGGAATTGGTTTCTAATTCTCCTTGAAGTTCCTTTTGACATTGATTGGAAGCAAGACTTAATCCTTAAGGAATTGGTTTATCCTTCTTCTTTATGTTCTTTTTGCCATTGAATGGAATCAAGTTTCAATTCAAAAGGAATTGGTTTCCAATTGTCCGTTCAAGTCCCTGAGCCATTGACTGGAAGCAAGACTTAAGGCTTAAGAAATTGGTTCCTCTTTCTTCTTTAAGTTCTTTTTGCCATTGAATAGAATCAAGTCATAATCCGAAAGGAACTGGTTTATTATTCTACTTGAAGTTCCTTTTGTCACTGATTGGAAGCAAGAGTTAATCCTTAAGGAATTGGTTTCTCTTTCTTCTTTAAGTTCTTTTTGCCAATAAATAGAATCAAGCCACAATCCAAAAGGAATTGGTTTCTAATTCATGTTGAAGTTCCTTTTCCCATTGATTAGAAGCAAGACTTAATCCTAAAAGAATTGGTTTATCCTTCTTCTTTATGTTCTTTTCGCTATTGAACGGAATAAAGTTTTAATTCGAAAGGAATTGGTTTCTGATTCACCTTTAATATCCTTTTGCCATTGATTGGAAGCAAGACTTAATCCTTATGGAATTGGTTTATCTTTCTTCTTTAAGTTCTTTTTGCCATTGAATTGAATCAAGTCACAATCCAAAAGGAATTGGTTTCTAATTCTCCTTGAAGTTCCTTTTCACATTGATTGGAAGCAAGACTAAATCGTTAATGAATTGGTTTATCCTTCTTCTTTATGTTCTTTTTGCCATTGAATGGAATCAAGTTTCTATTCAAAAGGAATTGGTTTTTAATTCTCCTTTAAGATCCTTTTGCCATCGATTGGAAGCAAGGCTTAATACTTAAGGAATTGGTATATCTTTCTTCTTTAAGTTCTTTTTGCCATTGAATTGAATCAAGTCACAATCCAAAAGGAATTGGTTTCTAATTCTTCTTGAAGTTCCTTTTGACATTGATTGGAAGCAAGACTTAATCCTTAAGGAATTGGTTTATCCTTCTTCTTTATGTTCTTTTTGCCATTTGAATGGAATCAAGTTTCAATTCAAAAGGAATTGGTTTCTAATTGTCCGTTCAAATCCCTGAGCCATTGACTGGAAGCAAGACTTAATACTTAAGAAATTGGTTCCTCTTTCTTCTTTAAGTTCTTTTTGCCATTGAATAGAATCAAGTCACAATCCGAAAGGAACTGGTTTCTTATTCTCCTTGAAGTTCCTTTTGTCACTGATTGGAAGCAAGAGTTAATCCCTAAGGAATTGGTTTCTCTTTCTTCTTTAAGTTCTTTTTGCCAATAAATAGAATCAAGCCACAATCCAAAAGGAATTGGTTTCTAATTCATGTTGAAGTTCCTTTTCCCATTGATTAGAAGCAAGACTTAATCCTAAAGGAATTGGTTTATCCTTCTTCTTTATGTTCTTTTCGCCATTGAACGGAATAAAGTTTTAATTCGAAAGGAATTGGTTTCTGATTCACCTTTAATATCCTTTTGCCATTGATTCGAAGCAAGACTTAATCCTTATGGAATTGGTTTATCTTTCTTCTTTAAGTTCTTTTTGCCATTGAATAAAATCAAGGCACAATCCAAAAGGAATTGGTTTCTAATTCTCCTTGAAGTTCCTTTTGATTGGAAGCAAGACTTAATGCAAAAGGAATTGGTTTATCTTTCTTCTTTATGTTCTTTTTGCCATTGAGTGGAATTTAGTCTCAATTCAAAAGGAATTGGTTTCTAATTCTCCTTGAAGCTCCTTTTGCCATTGACCAGAAGCAATACTTAATCCTTAAGGAAAGGGTATATCTTTCTTCTTTATGCTCTTTTTGCCATTGAATGGAATCAAGTTTCTATTCAAAAGGAATTGGTTTTTAATTCTCCTTTAAGATCCTTTTGCCATCGATTGGAAGCAAGGCTTAATACTTAAGGAATTGGTATATCTTTCTTCTTTAAGTTCTTTTTGCCATTGAATTGAATCAAGTCCCAATCCAAAAGGAATTGGTTTCTAATTCTCCTTGAAGTTCCTTTTGACATTGATTGGAAGCAAGACTTAATCCTTAAGGAATTGGTTTATCCTTCTTCTTTATGTTCTTTTTGCCATTGAATGGAATCAAGTTTCAATTCAAAAGGAATTGGTTTCTAATTGTCCGTTCAAGTCCCTGAGCCATTGACTGGAAGCAAGACTTAATACTTAAGAAATTGGTTCCTCTTTCTTCTTTAAGTTCTTTTTGCCATTGAATAGAATCAAGTCATAATCCGAAAGGAACTGGTTTCTTATTCTCCTTGAAGTTCCTTTTGTCACTGATTGGAAGCAAGAGTTAATCCTTAAGGAATTGGTTTCTCTTTCTTGTTTAAGTTCTTTTTGCCAATAAATAGAATCAAGCCACAATCCAAAAGGAATTGGTTTCTAATTCATGTTGAAGTTCCTTTTCCCATTGATTAGAGGCAAGACTTAATCCTAAAAAAAATTGGTTTATCCTTCTTCTTTATGTTCTTTTCGCCATTGAACGGAATAAAGTTTTAATTCGAAAGGAATTGGTTTCAGATTCACCTTTAATATCATTTTGCCAATGATTGGAAGCAAGACTTAATCCTTATGGAATTGGTTTATCTTTCTTCTTTAAGTTCTTTTTGCCGTTGAATAGAATCAAGGCACAATCCAAAAGGAATTGGTTTCTAATTCTCCTTGAAGTTCCTTTTGATTGGAAGCAAGACTTAATGCAAAAGGAATTGGTTTATCTTTCTTCTTTATGTTCCTTTTGCCATTGAGTGGAATCAAGTCTCAATTCAAAAGGAATTGGTTTCTAATTCTCCTTGAAGCTCCTTTTGCCATTGACCAGAAGCAATACTTAATCCTTAAGGAAGGGGTTTATCTTTCTTCTTTATGTTCTTTTTGCCATTGAATGGAATCAAGTTTCTATTCAAAAGGAATTGGTTTTTAATTCTCCTTTAAGATCCTTTTGCTATCGATTGGAAGCAAGGCTTAATACTTAAGGAATTGGTATATCTTTCTTCTTTAAGTTCTTTTTGCGATTGAATTGAATCAAGTCACAATCCAAAAGGAATTGGTTTCTAATTCTCTTTGAAGTTCCTTTCGACATTGTTTGGAAGCAAGACTTAATCCTTAAGGAATTGGTTTCTCTTTCTTCTTTAAGTTCTTTTTGCCAATAAATAGAATCAAGCCACAATCCAAAAGGAATTGGTTTCTAATTCATGTTGAAGTTCCTTTTCCTATTGATTAGAAGCAAGACTTAATTCTAAAGGAATTGGTTTATCCTTCTTCTTTATGTTCTTTTCGCCATTGAACGGAATAAAGTTTTAATTCGAAAGGAATTGGTTTCTGATTCACCTTTAATATCCTTTTGCCATTGATTGGAAGCAAGACTTAATCCTTATGGAATTGGTTTATCTTTCTTCTTTAAGTTCTTTTTGCCATTGAATAGAATCAAGGCACAATCCAAAAGGAATTGGTTTCTAATTCTCCTTGAAGTTCCTTTTGATTGGAAGCAAGACTTAATGCAAAAGGAATTGGTTTATCTTTCTTCTTTATGTTCCTTTTGCCATTGAGTGGAATCAAGTCTCAATTCAAAAGGAATTGGTTTCTAATTCTCCTTGAAGCTCCTTTTGCCATTGACCAGAAGCAATACTTAATCCTTAAGGAAGGGGTTTATCTTTCTTCTTTATGTTCTTTTGCCATTGAATGGAATCAAGTTTCTATTCAAAAGGAATTGGGTTTCAATTCTCCTTTAAGATCCTTTTGCCATCGATTGGAAGCAAGGCTTAATACTTAAGGAATTGGTATATCTTTCTTCTTTAAGTTCTTTTTGCCATTGAATTGAATCAAGTCACAATCCAAATGGAATTGGTTTCTAATTCTCCTTGAAGTTCCTTTTGACATTGATTGGAAGCAAGACTTAATCCTTAAGGAATTGGTTTATCCTTCTTCTTTATGTTCTTTTTGCCATTGAATGGAATCAAGTTTCAATTCAAAAGGAATTGGTTTCTAATTGTCCGTTCAAATCCCTGAGCCATTGACTGGAAGCAAGACTTAATACTTAAGAAATTGGTTCCTCTTTCTTCTTTAAGTTCTTTTTGCCATTGAATAGAATCAAGTCACAATCCGAAAGGAACTGGTTTCTTATTCTCCTTGAAGTTCCTTTTGTCACTGATTGGAAGCAAGAGTTAATCCTTAAGGAATTGGTTTCTCTTTCTTCTTTAAGTTCTTTTTGCCAATAAATAGAATCAAGCCACAATCCAAAAGGAATTGGTTTCTAATTCATGTTGAAGTTCCTTTTCCCATTGATTAGAAGCAAGACTTAATCCTAAAGGAATTGGTTTATCCTTCTTCTTTATGTTCTTTTCGCCATTGAACGGAATAAAGTTTTAATTCGAAAGGAATTGGTTTCTGATTCACCTTTAATATCCTTTTGCCATTGATTGGAAGCAAGACTTAATCCTTATGGAATTGGTTTATCTTTCTTCTTGAAGTTCTTTTTGCCATTGAATAGAATCAAGGCACAATCCAAAAGGAATTGGTTTCTAATTCTCCTTGAAGTTGCTTTTGACATTGATTGGAAGCAAGACTTAATGCAAAAGGAATTGGTTTATCTTTCTTCTTTATGTTCTTTTTGCCATTGAGTGGAATCAAGTCTCAATTCAAAATGAATTGGTTTCTAATTCTCCTTCAAGCTCCTTTTGGCATTGACTAGAAGAAACAGGAAGCAACACTTAATCCTTAAGGAATTGGTTTATCTTTCTTCTTTATGTTCTTTTTGCCATTGAATGGAATCAAGTTTCAATTCAAAAGGAATTGGTTTCTAATTGTCCTTTATGAACCTTTTGCGATTGATTCGAAACAAGACTTAATACTTAAGGAATTGGTTTTTCTTTCTTCTTTAAGTTCTTTTTGCCATTGAATAGAATCAAGGTACAATCCAAAAGGAATTAGTTTCTAATTCTCCTTGAAGTTCCTTTTGATTGGAAGCAAGACTTAATGCAAAAGGAATTGGTTTATCTTTCTTCTTTATGTTCTTTTTGCCATTGAGTGGAATCAAGTCTCAATTCAAAAGGAGTTGGTTTCTAATTCTCCGTCAAGCTCCTTTTGCCATTGACTGAAAGCAACGCTTAATCCTTAAGGAAGTGGTTTATCTTTCTTCTTTATGTTCTTTTTGCCATTGAATGGAATAAAGTTTCTGTTCAAAAGGAATTGGTTTCTAATTCTCCTTTATGATCCTTTTGCTATTGATTGGAAGCAAGGCTTAATAATTAAGGAATTGGTATATCTTTCTTCTTTAAGTTCTTTTTGCCGTTGAATTGAATCAAGTCATAATCCAAAAGGAATTGGTTTCTAATTCTTCTTTAAGATCGTTTTGCCATTGATTGGACGCAAGACTTAATACTTAAGGAATGGTTTGTCTTTCTTCTTTAAGTTCTTTTTGCCGTTGAATAAAATCAAGGCACAATCCAAAAGGAATTGGTTTCTAATTCTCCTTGAAGTTCCATTCGATTGGAAGCAAGACTTAATGCTAAAGGAATTGGTTTATCTTTCTTCTTTATGTTCTTTTTGCCATTGAGTGGAATCAAGTCTCAATTCAAAAGGAATTGGTTTCTAATTCTCCTTGAAGCTCCTTTTGCCATTGACCGGAAGTGTTATGATCCATTATCCATGAACCCTAATTTCTGGTGTATGTTGGTTGTAATTCAATCAAGAAGAAATAAAAATCACAAAAATGATGGAAGAGATAAGGAATGGAATAGATTGAGGGCACCACAATCAAGGATGATTGATAAGCCAAGGGTGATCGCCACAAGAGCAATTGGAAACTCTTGATAAGACCTGGGGTTCCAAGGAAGAACCAAAGAGACACTTTTCCTGAAAAAGTAATCTGATTTCAATTTGCCAAAAACTTCCCTCAAAAGGTGTTTACAAGGTTTATTAAATAAACTGAAGTTTAGCAAATGGGCTGCAACACTTAGCCCAAGATAAAAATCTAAACTTATTAAAAATAAGTAAAGGACCAAATAGCTAAAAACAAGTGACGGGCTATATGAAATTACAAGCCCAATTACATTTTTACTAACTCAAAATTAACAAGCCCAAAGATATAACTAAGCTTGTTCAGCCACGTGAATGCAATGGACTAGTCTTGATTCGTCATCTTCTTGAATGGGCTTTGCCTCAAACAAACTTGAAATCATTTGGCCCAAAGCTTCCTTAGCTCTCTTTGATTTGGATCTAGTCATTGGTCCACCAAGTCCTTCTAAAAGATCTCCTCCTTGCCTTTGCTTTCGTGAGTCTTCTTTATCTTCCTTGATCACATCATCCCCTCCTTCTTCAAGAGAATTCGTCCTCGAATTTAGCTCCTCATTACCTACATCAAATAAGGACAAGTCAGCAACATTGAAAGTAGTACTTATCCCATACTCACCAGGTAAGTCGATCTTGTAGGCATTGTCATTTATTCTCTCCAAGACTTGGAAGGGTCCATCACCCCTAGATTGGAGTTTGGATTTCCTTTGAGATGGAAACCTCTCCTTTCTCATGTGTACCCAAACCCAGTCACCGGGTTCAAATACAACCTTCTTTTTGCCCTTATTGGCTTGCTTTGCATAACTCTCCATTTTCTTCTCAACTTGGGCTTTTACTTGTTCATGCAGCTTCTTTACGAAGTCAGCCTTAGCCTGTGCATCTTTATGCTTAAAAACAGAAATGTTAGGCATAGGCAATAAATCAAGAGGAGTCAAGGGGTTAAATCCATACACTATCTCAAAAGGAAAGCACATAGTAGTGCTATGGATAGCCCTATTATATGCAAACTCTACATGAGGCAAACACTCTTCCCATGACTTAATATTTTTCTTGATAACAGCCCTAAGGAGAGTAGTAAGAGTTCTATTAACTACCTCAGTTTGCCCATCAGTTTGGGGGTGACAAGTAGTTGAGAATAGCAATTTAGTACCAATCTTACCCCATAGTGTCCTCCAAAAGTGACTTAGGAACTTAGTGTCCCTATCACTCACAATGCTCCTAGGTAATCCATGTAGCCTCACTACCTCTTTGCAAAACAAGTCAGCCACATGACAAGCATCATCCACCTTCTTGCAAGGTATAAAATGAGCCATCTTGGAGAACCTATCCACCACCACAAAAATGGAATCCTTGCCATTCTTTGTCCGAGGCAGTCCTAAAACAAAGTCCATAGATAAATCAATCCAAGGAAAATCAGGAATTGGCAAAGGAGTATAGAGTCCATGAGGCATTACCTTTGACTTAGACTTCTTACAAACAATACATCTTTCACAAAATTTATGCACATCATGTTTCATGTGTGGCCAATAAAAATGTTCATCCAGTATGTCTAAAGTCTTTTGGACCCCAAAATGCCCCATTAAACCCCCCTCATGTGCCTCTCTCACAAGCAACTCTCTAATGGAACATTTAGGCACACATAACCTTTTCTCTTTAAACAAATAATCCTTATGCCTAAAGTACCCATTTTGGACAGCATGCACACAATTCTTATAAATTTGAGAAAATTTTGGATCATGCTCATATAATTCCTTTATATGCTCAAAACCAATGAATTTAGTTTCAAGAGTAGAGAACAGAGCATACCTTTGTTGAAAGCGCATCAGCAACCACATTAGCCTTACCTTTCTTATGCTTGATCACATAGGGAAGTTGCTCAAGGAACTCAACCCACTTGGCATGCCTCTTATTTAGCTTACCTTGTCCTTTTAAATACTTCAAGGACTCATGGTCACTATGAATCACAAATTCCTTGGGTAAAAGGTAATGCTGCCATGTTTATAATGCCCTTACTAATGCATACAACTCTTTATCATATGTGGGATAGTTAAAAGCAGCACCATTTAATTTTTCACTAAAATAAGCAATTGGGTGCCCATCTTGCATCAAAACAGCCCCTATTCCCACACCAGATGCATCACATTCAATCTCAAAAGATTTAGCAAAATTAGGCAATGCAAGTATAGGTGCATGAGATAATTTTTCTTTGAGAGCAGCGAAAGCTTGCTCTTGTTTTTCACTCCATTTAAATCCCACATGCCTTTTAATTACTTCATTCAAGGGTGCAGCCAATGTACTAAAATCTTTAACAAACCTCCTATAAAAACTAGCTAAACCATGAAAGCTTCTTACCTCACTAACATTTTTAGGAGTTGGCCACTCTTGAATAGCTTTCACCTTCTCTTGATCAACCTGCACTCCTTGTGAGCTAACAACAAAACCAAGAAAAACCACATGATCTGTACAAAAGATACATTTTTCCATGTTGGCATACAATTTCTCATGCCTAAGAGCTTCCAAAACACTCCTCAAATGCACATGATGATCATCATAGGATTTGCTATAAATCAAAATGTCATCAAAATAAACCACAACGAACTTTCCTAGGAATTCCCTTAACACATGATTCATCAATCTCATGAAGGTACTAGGAGCATTTGTTAATCCAAAGGGCATGACCAACCATTCATACAATCCATATTTGGTTTTGAAAGCAGTTTTCCATTCATCCCCTTCTCTAATCCTAATCTGATGATATCCGCTTTTAAGATCAATTTTAGAAAACACACAAGCACCATGCAATTCATCCAACATATCATCTAATCTAGGAATGGGATGTCTATACTTTACCGTGATGTTATTGATGGCTCTACAATCAGTGCACATCCTCCAAGTTCCATCTTTCTTAGGCACTAGAATGACTGGAACTGCACACGGACTTAAGCTTTCTTGCACCCACCCTTTTTGCATCAAGTCTTCAACTTGCTTTTGAATCTCCTTAGTCTCTTAAGGATTACTCCTATAGGCTGGCCTATTAGGCAATGAAGCTCTTGGAATGAGATCAATTTGATGTTCTATGCCTCGTAGAGGGGGTAGACCGTGAGGTACCTCCTTGGGAAAGACATATCCAAATTCCTGCAACAAAGAAGAAACTTCACAAGGAAGAGAGTTAGTAGCACCTGCTTCATTTAATTTACTTTACTCAAAAGTAAAAGCCTTGGCTTTTTCATGAGCATAGCCTTTTTCACCTCTTTTTCCTTAATAAACAGATTTTGCAATTTTCCCTCTATTTTTCCACTCTCTTTTTCCTTTTTCTTTTCACTCCCTTTTTCTTTTTTCTTTTCACTCTCTTTTTCTTTTCTTTCCTGTTTTCTTTTATTTCTCATTTTGGATTGATCATCACCAACCTTTCTTGGAGACAAAGGGACAAGAATAGTCTTGCGCTCTTTATGTACAAATGAAAACTTATTTGTGTACCCATCATGCAAAGCTTTCTTATCATACTGCCAAGGCCTACCAAGAAGTAAATGGCAAGCCTCCATAGGCACCACATCACACAAAACTGCATCATCATACTTCCCTATGGAGAATTCCACCTCCACTTGCTTACTTACAGTCATTTCACCATCCTCACTAAGCCATTGAAGCTTATATGGCCGTGGATGTGGTTTAGTCTCCAAATTCAGTTTTGAGACCATCCTTGCACTAGCAACATTAGTGCAGCTCCCTCCATCAATAATTAAAGAACAAACCTTCCCTTGGATGATACACCTTGTGTGGAAAATATTTTCCCTTTGGCTTTCATCCAAATCTGTTGCTTGGCTGCCCAACAACCTCCTCACCATGAACAAATCTCCTTCGGGTGCAATTTCCTCATCATACTCATCCTCACTAGTTGGGGCAGATTCGGATGAGGACTCACTAGTGATTTCTCCATTGTCTTTGAGAAGCATAGTCTTCTTGGTTGGGCATTCAGATGCTATGTGTCCTCTCCCCAAACACTTGAAGCATTTTATCTCACTACTCCTTGTCTTTTTAGAGGACTCATTGGACTTGAATTGAGTTCTTTGAGGTGCAGCATTGGTGTTGCTAGAAGAGGTACCTCCCTCCTTCTTATTTCTTTCCTTCCAATTTGAAGAATTGAAATTAGAAAAGCTCCTCCTCAATGTGCCTTTTTTTTTAAGTTACTGCTCCACTTTGGTAGCTTGATGTACCAATTCCTCTAACTCCACATAATTTTGTAGCTCAACCACATCTCTAATGTCATTATTCAGCCCATTCAGAAAGCGTGCCATAGTAGCCTCCCTATCTTCATGAACATTGGCTCTAATCAAAGACACCTCCATCTCCTTGTAATATTCATCAACACTTCTGCTACCTTGTGTGAGTCTTTGGAGCTTGTTATGAAGGTCCCTATGATAATAAGAAGGGACAAATCTCCTCCTCATTAACCTCTTGATTTCAACCCAAGTATCCACCAAAGGTTCTTCATATCTAAGTCGCTCCTTTTGCAATTGATCCCACCAAATGAGAGCATAATCTGTGAACTCCATGGCTGCCACCTTCACCTTTTTATCTTCAGTATAGTTGTGGCAAGCAAAAAGTTGCTCAATCTTCATCTCCCACTCTAAGTATGCCTCTGGATCACTTTTCCCTTTAAAAAAGGGAATGTTGAGTTTTACTCCCTCAATTCTGTCCTCCCTAGCATCAGCCTCATTATCTCTTCTCCTCCTTCCATCAAGCCTCCTTCTACCTCCGTTAGCATCATGATGATCTTGATTTTCTAATCGCTCAATTCTCACATATAACTCCTCTGCATGCTCCCTCATCAACCTTTCCATTTGAGCTGTAATAGCCTCTACTAACAATCTGTTGTTTCCTTCAGGAGGAGGGCTACCACTACCACCTGTTCCTACCATCATTCAAGTAAAAGAAAACAAAAGTGAAAGTAATGGGACCTCACCACACTTCTCACTTGTTTACACTCTTAGAGATGTATCACTCGTGTTTGTTGCTCTTTAATAGGCTTTTGTGTAAGGTGCTCTCTTGCCTTTTACCACTCAAGTGCTCTAGTAGGCTCTTAAATGGAATCACAAGTCAACTCAAAGAGAAACTCCAAAAACACTTATGCCAAATCACAAAACAAACAAGAGGTCAAACAAAAGAAAACTCTAAGACAAAACTTTTAAGATCCAAAAGAGACAAGCAAGAAAAACTAAACAAGGACAAGCACACTCAAATCAGAGGCCAAACAAGACAAGAACAAGCCAAAGGTTTGAAGAACAATAAGAAACAAGCCAATGTTTTGACTTTTTTTTTTTTTTTTCAAATTCTGTGTTTTTTTTTTTCAATTCTGTTTTTTTTTTTTTTTTCAATCTGCTCTTGATGATTGTAGACGAATAGACCAACTGGAATCACATCAAAACAAGCACATATTTAACAACTAAACATCAAACTAACAAAGCTTAGAAAGATTAGAATGAAACAATTCCCAAGAACATCAAGAACATATGATGAACATTCTGTACCTTTGTTGTTTATTTTTTTTTTTCTAGCCCACTGATCCAATGTAATATCAACAAAGATAGAATTGGAAGTTAGAAGAACATCAAGAAATTAAGCAAAGTAAAAAGGATGAATCAAACAAGAACAAAGAAAACAAATCGCAAAGATCGCACTAGACTGAGTTCGGAAAAAAACTCGTTGTATCTCGAGCTACAAAATTCCGATTTCAACGATTCAAAAGCGAGATGAAAGATGAGATTCTAAACTTCAGAAAAGACCCAAGAAACACCGAAATGAAAACTCAAGATATGAAACAAAGAAAACTGACTAATCTGCAACTTGAAGACGCTGGCTCTGATACCAAATGTTATGATCCATTATCCATGAACCCTAATTTCTGGTGTATGTTGGTTGTAATTCAATCAAGGAGAAATAAAAATCACAAAAAGGATGGAAGAGATAAGGAATGGAATAGATTGAGGGTGCCACAATCAAGGATGATTGATAAGCCAAGGGTGATCGCCACAAGAGCAATTGGAAACTCTTGATAAGACCTGGGGTTCCAAGCAAGAACCAAAGAGACACTTTTCCTGAAAAAGTAATCTAATTTCAATTTGCCAAAAACTTCCCTCAAAAGGTGTTTATAAGGTTTATAAAATAAACTGAAGTTTAGCAAATGGGCTGCAACACTTAGCCCAAGATAAAAATCTAAACTTATTAAAAATAAGTAAAGGACCAAATAGCTAAAAACAAGTGACAAGCTATATGAAATTACAAGCCTAATTACATTTTTACTAACTCAAAATTAACAAGCCCAAAGATATAACTAAGCTTGTTCAGCCATGTGAATGCAATGGACTAGTCTTGATTCGTCATCTTCTTGAATGGCCTTTGCCTCAAACAAACTTGAAATCATTTGGCCCAAAGCTTCCTTAGCTCTCTTTGAATTGGATCTAGTCATTGGTCCACCAAGTCCTTCTAAAAGATCTCCTCCTTGCCTTTGCTTTCGTGAGTCTTCTTTATCTTCCTCGATCACATCAGGAAGCAACGCTTAATCCTTAAGAAATTAGTTTATCTTTCTTCTTTATGTTCTTTTTCCCATTGAATGGAATCAAGTTTCTATTCAAAAGGAATTGGTGTCTAATTTTCCTTTAAGATCCTTTTGCCATTGATTGGAAGCAAGGCTTAATACTTAAGGAATTGATTTATCTTTCTTCTTTATGTTCTTTTTGCCATTGAATTGAATCAAGTCATAATCCAAAAGGAATTGGTTTCTAATTCTCCTTGAAGTTCCTTTTGACATTGATTGGAAGCAAGACTTAATCCTTAAGGAATTGGTTTATCTTTCTTCTTTATGTTTTTTTTTTGCCATTGAATGGAATCAAGTTTCAGTTCAAAAGGAATTGGTTTTTAATTCTCCTTTCAGATCCCTGAGCCATTGATTGCAAGCAAGGCTTAATACTTAAAGAATTGGTTTCTCTTTCTTTTTTAAGTTCATTTTGCCATTGAATAGAATCAAGGCACAATCCAAAAGGAATTGATTTCTAATCCTTCTTCAAGTTCCTTTTGCCATTGATTCGAAGCAAGACTTAATCCTTAAGGAATTTGCTTATCTTTCTTCTTCATGCTCTTTTTGCCATTGAGTGGAATCAAGTCTCAATTCAAAAGGAATTGGTTTCTTATTCTGCCTGAAGTTCCTTTTGCCATTGTTTGGAAACAAGGCTTAATCCTTAAGCAATTGGTTTATCTTTCTTCTTTATGTTCTTTTTGCCCTTGAATGGAATCAACTTTCAATTCAAAAGGAATTGGTTTCTAATCCTCCTTTAAGATCGTTGAGCCATTGATTGGAAGCAAGACTTAATACTTAAGGAATTGGTTTCTCTTTCTTCTTTAAGGTCTATTTGCCATTAAATAGAATCAAGGCACAATCCAAAAGGAATTGGTTTCTAATTCTCCTTGAAGTTCCATTCGATTGGAAGTAAGACTTAATGCTAAAGGAATTGGTTTATCTTTCCTCTTTATGTTCTTTTTGCCATTGAGTGGAATCAAGTCTCAATTCAAAAGGAATTGGTTTCTAATTCTCCTTGAAGCTCCTTTTGCCATTGACCGAAAGCAACGCTTAATCCTTAAGGAATTAGTTTATCGTTCTTCTTTATGTTCTTTTTGCCATTGAATGGAATCAAGTTTCTATTCAAAAGGAATTGGTGTATAATTCTCCTTTAAGATCTTTTTCCATTGATTGGAAGCAAGGCTTAATACTTAAGGAATTGGTTTATCTTTCTTCTTTATGTTCTTTTTGCCATTGAATTGAATCAAGTCACAATCCAAAAGGAATTGGTTTCTAATTCTCCTTGATGTTCCTTTTGCCATTGATTGGAAGCAAGATTTAATCATAAAGGACTTGGTTTATCCTTCTTCTTTATGTTGTTTTTGCCATTGAATGGACTAAAGTTTCCGTTCAAAAGGAATTGGTTTCTAATTCTATTTTATGATCCTTTTGACATTGATTGGAAGCAAGACTTAATCCTTAAGGAATTGGTTTATCTTTCTTCTTTATGTTCTTTTTGCCATTCAGTGGAATCAAGTTTCAGTTCAAATGGAATTGGTTTTTAATTCTCCTTTCAGATCCCTGAGCCATTGATTGGAAGCAAGACTTAATACTTAAGGAATTGGTTTCTCTTTCTTTTTTAAGTTCTTTTTGCCATTGAATAGAATCAAGGCACAATCCAAAAGGAATTGATTTCTAATTCTTCTTCAAGTTCCTTTTGCCATTGATTCGATGCAAGACTTAATCCTTAAGGAATTTGCTTATCTTTCTTCTTCACGCTCTTTTTGCCATTGAGTGGAATCAAGTCTCAATTCAAAAGGAATTGGTTTCTTATTCTCCCTGAAGTTGCTTTTGCCATTGTTTGGAAACAAGGCTTAATCCTTAAGCAATTGGTTTATCTTTCTTTTTTATGTTCTTTTTGCCCTTGAATAGAATCAAGTTACAATCCAAACGGAATTGGTTTCTTATTCTCCTTGAAGTTCCGTTAGTCATTGATTGGAGGCAAGACTTAATCCTTAAGGAATTGGTTTCTCTTTCTTCTTTAAGTTCTTTTTGCCATCGAATAGGATCAAGTCACATTCCTAATGGAATTGGTTTCTAATTCTCCTTGAAGTTCCTTCTGCCATTGTTTTGAAGCAATACTTAATCTTTAAGGAATAGGTTTATCTTTCTTCTTTATGTTCTTTTTGCCAGTGAATTGAATCAAGTCACAATCCAAAAGGAATTGGTTTCTAATTCTCCTTTAAGATCCTTGTGCCATTGATTGGAAGCAAGACTTAATACTTAAGGAATTGGTTTATCTTTCTTCTTGAAGTTCGTTTTGCCATTGAATAGAATCAAGGCACAATCCAAAAGGAATTGGTTTCTAATTCTCCTTGAAGTTCCTTTTGATTGGAAGCAAGACTTAATGCTAAAGGAATTGGTTTATCTTTCTTCTTTATATTCTTTTTGCCATTGAGTGAAATCAAGTCTCAATTCAAAAGGAGTTGGTTTCTAATTCTCCGTCAAGCTCCTTTTGTCATTGACCAGAAGCAACGCTTAATGCTTAAGGAATTAGTTTATCTTTCTTCTTCATGTTCTTTTTGCCATTGAATGGAATCAAATTTCTATTCAAAAGGAATTGGTGTCTAATTCTCCTTGAAGATCCTTTTGCCATTGATTGGAAGCAAGGCTTAATACTTAAGGAATTGGTTTATCTTTCTTCTTTATGTTCTTTTTGCCATTGAATTGAATCAAGTCATAATCCAAAAGGAATTGGTTTCTAATTGTCCTTGAAGTTCCTTTTGACAATGATTGGAAGCAAGACTTAATCCTTAAGGAATTGGTTTATCTTTCTTCTTTATGTTTTTTTTGCCATTGAATGGAATCAAGTTTAAGTTCAAAAGGAATTGGTTTTTAATTCTCCTTTCAGATCCCTGAGCCATTGATTGGAAGCAAGGCTTAATACTTAAAGAATTGGTTTCTCTTTCTTTTTTAAGTTCATTTTGCCATTGAATAGAATCAAGGCACAATCCAAAAGGAAATGATTTCGAATTCTTCTTCAAGTTCCTTTTGCCATTGATTCGAAGCAAGACTTAATCCTTAAGGAATTTGCTTATCTTTCTTCTTCATGCTCTTTTTGCCATTGAGTGGAATTAAGTCTCAATTCAAAAGGAATTGGTTTCTTATTCTCCCTGAAGTTCCTTTTGTCATTGTTTGGAAACAAGGCTTAATCCTTAAGCAATTGGTTTATCTTTCTTCTTTATGTTCTTTTTGCCCTTGAATGGAATCAAGTTTCAATTCAAAAGGAATTGGCTTCTAATCCTCCTTTAAGATCATTGAGCCATTGATTAGAAGCAAGACTTAATTCTTAAGGAATTGGTTTCTCTTTCTTCTTTAAGGTCTACTTGCCATTGAATAGAATCAAGGCACAATCCAAAAGGAATTAGTTTCTAATTCTCCTTGAAGTTCCTTTTGCCATTGCTTCGAAGCAAGACTTAATCCTTAAGGAATTGGTTTATCTTTCTTCTTTCAGTTCTTTTTGCCATTGAATTGAATCAAGTCACAATCCAAAAGGAATTAGTTTCTTATTCTCCTTGAAGTTCCTTTAGTTATTGATTGGAAGCAAGACTCAATCCTTAAGGAATAGGTTTATCTTTCTTCTTTAAGTTCTTTTTGCCATTGAATAGAATCAAGTCATATTCCAAATGGAATTGGTATCTAATTCTACTTGAAGTTCCTTTTGCCATTGTTTGGAAGCAAGACTTAATACTTAAGGAATTGGTTTCTCTTTCTTCTTTAAGTTCCTTTTGCCATTGTTTGGAAGTAAGACTTTAACCTTCAGGAATTGGTTTATCTTTCTTCTTTATGTTCTTTTTGCCATTGAATGGAATCAAGTTTCAATTCAAAAGGAATTGGTTTCTAATTCTCCTTTATGATCCTTTTGCGATTGATTCGAAGCAAGACTTAATACTTAAGGAATTGGTTTGTCTTTCTTCTTTAAGTTCTTTTTGCCATTGAATTGAATCAAGTCACAATCCAAAAGGAATTGGTTTCTAATTCTCCTTTAAGATCCTTTTGCCATTGATTGGAAGCAGGACTTAATCCTTAAGGAATTGGTTTCTCTTTCTTCTTTAAGTTATTTTTGCCATCGAATAGAATCAAGTCACATTCCTGATGGAATTGGTTTCTAATTCTCCTTGAAGTTCCTTCTGCCATTGTTTTGAAGCAAGACTTAATCTTTAGGGAATACGTTTATCTTTCTTCTTTATGTTCTTTTTGCCAGTGAATGGAATAAATTTTCAATTCAAAAGGAATTGGCTTCAATTCTCCTTTATGATCCTTGAGTTATTGACTAGAAGCAAGACTTAATACTTAAGGAATTGATTTCTTTCTTCTTTAAGGTCATTTTGCCGTTGAATAGAATCAAGTCACAATCCAAAAGGAATTGGTTTCTTATTCTCCTTCAAGTTCCTTTCGTCATTGATTAGAGGCAAGACTTATTCCTTAAGGAATTGGTTTCTCTTTCTTCTTTAAGTTCTTTTTGCCATCGAATAGAATCAAGTCACATTCCTAATGGAATTGGTTTCTAATTCTCCTTGATGTTCCTTCTGCCATTGTTTTGAAGCAAGACTTAATCCTTAAGGAATAGGTTTATCTTTCTTCTTTATGTTCTTTTTGCCAGTGAATGGAATCAAGTTTCAATTCAAAAGGAATTGGTTTCAATTCTACTTTAAGATCCTTGAGCCATTGATTGGAAGCAAGACTTAATACTTAAGGAATTGGTTTCTCTTTCTTCTCTAAGGTCTTTTTGCCATTGAATTGAATCAAGTCACAATTCAAAAGGAATTGGTTTCTAATTCTCCTTGAAGTTCCTTTTGCCATTGATTGGAAGTAAGACTTTATCCTAAGGGAATTGGTTTATCCTTATTCTTTATTTTCATTTTGCCGTTGAATGGAATTAAGTTTCAATTCAAAAGGAATTGGTTTCTAATTCTCCTTTAATATCCTTTTGCCATTGATTCGAAGCAAGACTTAATCCTTAAGGAATTGGTTTCTCTTTCTTCTATAAGTTCTTTATGCCATTGAATAGAATCAAGTGACAATCCAAAAGGAATTGGTTTCTTTTTCCCCTTGAAGTTCCTTTTGTCATTGATTGGAAGCAAGACTTAATACTTAAGGAATTGGTTTATCTTTCTTCTTTATGTTCGTTTTGCCATTGAATAGAAACAAGTCATAATCCAAAAGGAATTGGTTTATTATTCCCCTTGAAGTTCCTTTTGTCATTGATTGGAAGCAAGACTTAATCCTTAAGGAAGTGGTTTCTCTTTCCTCTTTAAGTTCTTTTTGCCAGTGAATAGAATCAAGGCACAATCCAAAAGGAATTGGTTTCTAATTCTCGTTGAAGTTCCTTTTGCCATTGATTGGAAGCAAGAGTTAATCCTAAAGGAATTGGTTTATCCTTATTCTTTATGTTTTTTTTGCCATTGAATGGAATAAAGTTTCAATTCGAAATGAATTGGTTTCTAATTCTCCTTTCAAATCCTTTTGCCATTTATTCGAAGCAAGACTTAATCCTTATGGAATTGGTTTATCTTTCTTCATTGAGTTCTTTTTGCCATTGAATAGAATCAAGGCACAATCGAAAAGGAATTGGTCTCTAATTCTCCTTGAAGTTCCTTTTGACATTGATTGGAAGCAAGAGTTAATCCTTAACGTATTGGTTTGTCTTTCTTCTTTAAGTTCTTTTTGCCATTGAATTGAATGAAGTCCCAATCGAAAAGGAATTCGTTTCTAATTCTCCTTGAAGTTCCTTTTGCCATTGTTTTGAAGCAAGACTTAATCCTTAAGGAATAGGTTTATCTTTCTTCTTTATGTTCTTTTTTCTAGTGAATGGAATCAAGTTTCAATTCAAAAGAAATTGGTTTCTAATTCTCCTTTAAGATCCTTGAGCCATTGATTGGAAGCAAGATTTAATACTTAAGGAATTGGTTTATCTTTCTTCTTTAAGTTCTTTTTGCCATTGAACAGAATCAACTCTGAATCCAAAAGAAATTGGTCTCTAATTCTCCTTGAAGTTCCTTTTGACATTGATTGGAAGCAAGAGTTAATCCTTAACGTATTGGTTTGTCTTTCTTCTTTATTTTCTTTTTGCCCTTGAATGGAATCAATTTTGAATTCAAAAGGAATTGGTTTCTAATTCTCCTTTAAGATCGTTGAGCCATTGATTGGAAGCAAGACTTAATACTTAAGGAATTGGTTTCTCTTTCTTCTCTAAGGTCTTTTGGCCATTGAATTGAATCAAGTCACAATCCAAAAGGAATTTGTTTTTAATTCTCCTTGAAGTTCCTTTATGCCATTGAATAGAATCAAGTCACAATCCAAAAGGAATCGGTTTATTATTCCCCTTGAAGTTCCTTTTGTCGTTGATTGGAAGCAAGACTTAATCCTGAAGGAAGTGGTTTCTTTTTCCTCTTTAAGTTCTTTTTGCCAGTGGATAGAATCAAGGACCAATCCAAAAGGAATTGGTTTCTAATTCTCGTTGAAGTTCCTTTTGCCATTAATTGGAAGCAAGAGTTAATCCTAAAGGAATTGGTTTATCCTTATTCTTTATATTCTTTTTGCCATCGAATGGAATAAAGTTTCAATTCGAAAGGAATTGGTTTCTAATTCTGCTTTAAAATCAATTGCCATTGATTCGAAGCAAGACTTAATCCTTATGGAATTGGTTTATCTTTCTTCATTGAGTTCTTTTTGCCATTGAATAGAATCAAGGCACAATCGAAAAGGAATTGGTTTCTAATTCTCCTTGAAGTTCCTTTTGACATTGATTGGAAGCAAGACTTAATCCAAAAGGAATTGGTTTATCTTTATTCTTTATGTTCCTTTTGCGATTCAGTGGAATCAAGTCTCAATTCAAAAGGAATTGGTTTCTAATTCTCCTTGAAGTTCCTTTCGCCATTGATTGGAAGTAACACTTAATCCTTAAGGAATTGGTGTATCTTTCTTCTTTATGTTCTTTTTGCCATTGAATGGAATTAAGTTTCAATTCAAAAGGAATTGGTTTCTAATTCTCCTTTAAGATCCTTTTGCCATTGATTGGAAGCAAGACTTAATACTTAAGGAATTGGTTTCTCTTTCTTCTTTAAGTTCTTTTTGCCATTGAATTGAATGAAGTCCCAATCGAAAAGGAATTCGTTTCTAATTCTCCTTGAAGTTCCTTTTGCCATTGTTTTGAAGCAAGACTTAATCCTTAAGGAATAGGTTTATCTTTCTTCTTTATGTTCTTTTTTCCAGTGAATGGAATCAAGTTTCAATTCAAAAGAAATTGGTTTCTAATTCTCCTTTAAGATCCTTGAGCCATTGATTGGAAGCAAGATTTAATACTTAAGGAATTGGTTTCTCTTTCTTCTTTAAGTTCTTTTTGCCATTGAATAGTAATCAACTCTGAATCCAAAAGAAATTGGTCTCTAATTCTCCTTGAAGTTCCTTTTGACATTGATTGGAAGCAAGAGTTAATCCTTAACGTATTGGTTTGTCTTTCTTCTTTATTTTCTTTTTGCCCTTGAATGGAATCAATTTTGAATTCAAAAGGAATTGGTTTCTAATTCTCCTTTAAGATCGTTGAGCCATTGATTGGAAGCAAGACTTAATACTTAAGGAATTGGTTTCTCTTTCTTCTCTAAGGTCTTTTGGCCATTGAATTGAATCAAGTCACAATCCAAAAGGAATTTGTTTTAATTCTCCTTGAAGTTCCTTTATGCCATTGAATAGAATCAAGTCACAATCCAAAAGGAATCGGTTTATTATTCCCCTTGAAGTTCCTTTTGTCGTTGATTGGAAGCAAGACTTAATCCTGAAGGAAGTGGTTTCTTTTTCCTCTTTAAGTTCTTTTTGCCAGTGGATAGAATCAAGGACCAATCCAAAAGGAATTGGTTTCTAATTCTCGTTGAAGTTCCTTTTGCCATTAATTGGAAGCAAGAGTTAATCCTAAAGGAATTGGTTTATCCTTATTCTTTATATTCTTTTTGCCATCGAATGGAATAAAGTTTCAATTCGAAAGGAATTGGTTTCTAATTCTGCTTTAAAATCAATTGCCATTGATTCGAAGCAAGACTTAATCCTTATGGAATTGGTTTATCTTTCTTCATTGAGTTCTTTTTGCCATTGAATAGAATCAAGGCACAATCGAAAAGGAATTGGTTTCTAATTCTCCTTGAAGTTCCTTTTGACATTGATTGGAAGCAAGACTTAATCCAAAAGGAATTGGTTTATCTTTATTCTTTATGTTCCTTTTGCGATTCAGTGGAATCAAGTCTCAATTCAAAAGGAATTGGTTTCTAATTCTCCTTGAAGTTCCTTTCGCCATTGATTGGAAGTAACACTTAATCCTTAAGGAATTGGTGTATCTTTCTTCTTTATGTTCTTTTTGCCATTGAATGGAATTAAGTTTCAATTCAAAAGGAATTGGTTTCTAATTCTCCTTTAAGATCCTTTTGCCATTGATTGGAAGCAAGACTTAATACTTAAGGAATTGGTTTCTCTTTCTTCTTTAAATTCTTTTTGCCATTGAATTGAATGAAGTCCCAATCGAAAAGGAATTCGTTTCTAATTCTCCTTGAAGTTCCTTTTGCCATTGTTTTGAAGCAAGACTTAATCCTTAAGGAATAGGTTTATCTTTATTCTTTATGTTCTTTTTTCCAGTGAATGGAATCAAGTTTCAATTCAAAAGAAATTGGTTTCTAATTCTCCTTTAAGATCCTTGAGCCATTGATTGGAAGCAAGATTTAATACTTAAGGAATTGGTTTATCTTTCTTCTTTAAGTTCTTTTTGCCATTGAACAGAATCAACTCTGAATCCAAAAGAAATTGGTCTCTAATTCTCCTTGAAGTTTCTTTTGACATTGATTGGAAGCAAGAGTTAATCCTTAACGTATTGGTTTGTCTTTCTTCTTTATTTTCTTTTTGCCCTTGAATGGAATCAATTTTGAATTCAAAAGGAATTGGTTTCTAATTCTCCTTTAAGATCGTTGAGCCATTGATTGGAAGCAAGACTTAATACTTAAGGAATTGGTTTCTCTTTCTTCGCTAAGGTCTTTTGGCCATTGAATTGAATCAAGTCACAATCCAAAAGGAATTTGTTTTTAATTCTCCTTGAAGTTCCTTTATGCCATTGAATAGAATCAAGTCACAATCCAAAAGGAATCGGTTTATTATTCCCCTTGAAGTTCCTTTTGTCGTTGATTGGAAGCAAGACTTAATCCTGAAGGAAGTGGTTTCTTTTTCCTCTTTAAGTTCTTTTTGCCAGTGGATAGAATCAAGGAACAATCCAAAAGGAATTGGTTTCTAATTCTCGTTGAAGTTCCTTTTGCCATTAATTGGAAGCAAGAGTTAATCCTAAAGGAATTGGTTTATCCTTATTCTTTATATTCTTTTTGCCATCGAATGGAATAAAGTTTCAATTCGAAAGGAATTGGTTTCTAATTCTGCTTTAAAATCATTTTGCCATTGATTCGAAGCAAGACTTAATCCTTATGGAATTGGTTTATCTTTCTTCATTGAGTTCTTTTTGCCATTGAATAGAATCAAGGCACAATCGAAAAGGAATTGGTTTCTAATTCTCCTTGAAGTTCCTTTTGACATTGATTGGAAGCAAGACTTAATCCGAAAGGAATTGGTTTATCTTTATTCTTTATGTTCCTTTTGCGATTCAGTGGAATCAAGTCTCAATTCAAAAGGAATTGGTTTCTAATTCTCCTTGAAGTTCCTTTCGCCATTGATTGGAAGTAACACTTAATCCTTAAGGAATTGGTGTATCTTTCTTCTTTATGTTCTTTTTGCCATTGAATGGAATTAAGTTTCAATTCAAAAGGAATTGGTTTCTAATTCTCCTTTAAGATCCTTTTGCCATTGATTGGAAGCAAGACTTAATACTTAAGGAATTGGTTTCTCTTTCTTCTTTAAGTTCTTTTGGTCATTGAATTGAATGAAGTCCCAATCGAAAAGGAATCGCTTTCTAATTCTCCTTGAAGTTCCTTTTGCCATTGTTTTGAAGCAAGACTTAATCCTTAAGGAATAGGTTTATCTTTCTTCTTTATGTTCTTTTTTCCAGTGAATGGAATCAAGTTTCAATTCAAAAGAAATTGGTTTCTAATTCTCCTTTAAGATCCTTGAGCCATTGATTGGAAGCAAGATTTAATACTTAAGGAATTGGTTTCTCTTTCTTCTTTAAGTTCTTTTGCCATTGAACAGAATCAACTCAATCCAAAAGAAATTGGTCTCTAATTCTCCTTGAAGTTCCTTTTGACATTGATTGGAAGCAAGAGTTAATCCTTAACGTATTGGTTTGTCTTTCTTCTTTATTTTCTTTTTGCCCTTGAATGGAATCAATTTTGAATTCAAAAGGAATTGGTTTCTAATTCTCCTTTAAGATCGTTGAGCCATTGATTGGAAGCAAGACTTAATACTTAAGGAATTGGTTTCTCTTTCTTCTCTAAGGTCTTTTGGCCATTGAATTGAATCAAGTCACAATCCAAAAGGAATTTGTTTTTAATTCTCCTTGAAGTTCCTTTATGCCATTGAATAGAATCAAGTCACAATCCAAAAGGAATCGGTTTATTATTCCCCTTGAAGTTCCTTTTGTCGTTGATTGGAAGCAAGACTTAATCCTGAAGGAAGTGGTTTCTTTTTCCTCTTTAAGTTCTTTTTGCTAGTGGATAGAATCAAGGAACAATCCAAAAGGAATTGGTTTCTAATTCTCGTTGAAGTTCCTTTTGCCATTAATTGGAAGCAAGAGTTAATCCTAAAGGAATTGGTTTATCCTTATTCTTTATATTCTTTTTGCCATCGAATGGAATAAAGTTTCAATTCGAAAGGAATTGGTTTCTAATTCTGCTTTAAAATCATTTTGCCATTGATTCGAAGCAAGACTTAATCCTTATGGAATTGGTTTATCTTTCTTCATTGAGTTCTTTTTGCCATTGAATAGAATCAAGGCACAATCGAAAAGGAATTGGTTTCTAATTCTCCTTGAAGTTCCTTTTGACATTGATTGGAAGCAAGACTTAATCCGAAAGGAATTGGTTTATCTTTATTCTTTATGTTCTTTTTGCGATTCAGTGGAATCAAGTCTCAATTCAAAAGGAATTGGTTTCTAATTCTCCTTGAAGTTCCTTTCGCCATTGATTGGAAGTAACACTTAATCCTTAAGGAATTGGTGTATCTTTCTTCTTTATGTTCTTTTTGCCATTGAATGGAATTAAGTTTCAATTCAAAAGGAATTGGTTTCTAATTCTCCTTTAAGATCCTTTTGCCATTGATTGGAAGCAAGACTTAATACTTAAGGAATTGGTTTCTCTTTCTTCTTTAAGTTCTTTTTGCCATTGAATTGAATGAAGTCCCAATCGAAAAGGAATTCGTTTCTAATTCTCCTTGAAGTTCCTTTTGCCATTGTTTTGAAGCAAGACTTAATCCTTAAGGAATAGGTTTATCTTTCTTCTTTATGTTCTTTTTTCCAGTGAATGGAATCAAGTTTCAATTCAAAAGAAATTGGTTTCTAATTCTCCTTTAAGATCCTTGAGCCATTGATTGGAAGCAAGATTTAATACTTAAGGAATTGGTTTCTCTTTCTTCTTTAAGTTCTTTTTGCCATTGAACAGAATCAACTCTGAATCCAAAAGAAATTGGTCTCTAATTCTCCTTGAAGTTCCTTTTGACATTGATTGGAAGCAAGAGTTAATCCTTAACGTATTGGTTTGTCTTTCTTCTTTATTTTCTTTTTGCCCTTGAATGGAATCAATTTTGAATTCAAAAGGAATTGGTTTCTAATTCTCCTTTAAGATCGTTGAGCCATTGATTGGAAGCAAGACTTAATACTTAAGGAATTGGTTTCTCTTTCTTCTCTAAGGTCTTTTGGCCATTGAATTGAATCAAGTCACAATCCAAAAGGAATTTGTTTTTAATTCTCCTTGAAGTTCCTTTATGCCATTGAATAGAATCAAGTCACAATCCAAAAGGAATCGGTTTATTATTCCCCTTGAAGTTCCTTTTGTCGTTGATTGGAAGCAAGACTTAATCCTGAAGGAAGTGGTTTCTTTTTCCTCTTTAAGTTCTTTTTGCTAGTGGATAGAATCAAGGAACAATCCAAAAGGAATTGGTTTCTAATTCGTTGAAGTTCCTTTTTGCCATTAATTGGAAGCAAGAGTTAATCCTAAAGGAATTGGTTTATCCTTATTCTTTATATTCTTTTGCCATCGAATGGAATAAAGTTTCAATTCGAAGGAATTGGTTTCTAATTTCGCTTTAAAATCATTTTGCCATTGATTCGAAGCAAGACTTAATCCTTATGGAATTGGTTTATCTTTCTTCATTGAGTTCTTTTTGCCATTGAATAGAATCAAGGCACAATCGAAAAGGAATTGGTTTCTAATTCTCCTTGAAGTTCCTTTTGACATTGATTGGAAGCAAGACTTAATCCGAAAGGAATTGGTTTATCTTTATTCTTTATGTTCTTTTTGCGATTCAGTGGAATCAAGTCTCAATTCAAAAGGAATTGGTTTCTAATTCTCCTTGAAGTTCCTTTCGCCATTGATTGGAAGTAACACTTAATCCTTAAGGAATTGGTGTATCTTTCTTCTTTATGTTCTTTTTGCCATTGAATGGAATTAAGTTTCAATTCAAAAGGAATTGGTTTCTAATTCTCCTTTAAGATCCTTTTGCCATTGATTGGAAGCAAGACTTAATACTTAAGGAATTGGTTTCTCTTTCTTCTTTAAGTTCTTTTTGCCATTGAATTGAATGAAGTCCCAATCGAAAAGGAATTCGTTTCTAATTCTCCTTGAAGTTCCTTTTGCCATTGTTTTGAAGCAAGACTTAATCCTTAAGGAATAGGTTTATCTTTCTTCTTTATGTACTTTTTCCGATGAATGGAATCAAGTTTCAATTCAAAAGAAATTGGTTTCTAATTCTCCTTTAAGATCCTTGAGCCATTGATTGGAAGCAAGATTTAATACTTAAGGAATTGGTTTCTCTTTCTTCTTTAAGTTCTTTTGCCATTGAACAGAATCAACTCAAATCCAAAAGAAATTGGTCTCTAATTCTCCTTGAAGTTCCTTTTGACATTGATTGGAAGCAAGAGTTAATCCTTAACGTATTGGTGTGTCTTGCATCTTTATTTTCTTTTTGCCCTTGAATGGAATCAATTTTGAATTCAAAAGGAATTGGTTTCTAATTCTCCTTTAAGATCGTTGAGCCATTGATTGGAAGCAAGACTTAATACTTAAGGAATTGGTTTCTCTTTCTTCTCTAAGGTCTTTTGGCCATTGAATTGAATCAAGTCACAATCCAAAAGGAATTTGTTTTTAATTCTCCTTGAAGTTCCTTTATGCCATTGAATAGAATCAAGTCACAATCCAAAAGGAATCGGTTTATTATTCCCCTTGAAGTTCCTTTTGTCGTTGATTGGAAGCAAGACTTAATCCTGAAGGAAGTGATTTCTTTTTCCTCTTTTAGTTCTTTTTGCTAGTGGATAGAATCAAGGAACAATCCAAAAGGAATTGGTTTCTAATTCTCGTTGAAGTTCCTTTTGCCATTAATTGGAAGCAAGAGTTAATCCTAAAGGAATTGGTTTATCCTTATTCTTTATATTCTTTTTGCCATCGAATGGAATAAAGTTTCAATTCGAAAGGAATTGGTTTCTAATTCTGCTTTAAAATCATTTTGCCATTGATTCGAAGCAAGACTTAATCCTTATGGAATTGGTTTATCTTTCTTCATTGAGTTCTTTTTGCCATTGAATAGAATCAAGGCACAATCGAAAAGGAATTGGTTTCTAATTCTCCTTGAAGTTCCTTTTGACATTGATTGGAAGCAAGACTTAATCCGAAAGGAATTGGTTTATCTTTATTCTTTATGTTCTTTTTGCGATTCAGTGGAATCAAGTCTCAATTCAAAAGGAATTGGTTTCTAATTCTCCTTGAAGTTCCTTTCGCCATTGATTGGAAGTAACACTTAATCCTTAAGGAATTGGTGTATCTTTCTTCTTTATGTTCTTTTTGCCATTGAATGGAATTAAGTTTCAATTCAAAAGGAATTGGTTTCTAATTCTCCTTTAAGATCCTTTTGCCATTGATTGGAAGCAAGACTTAATACTTAAGGAATTGGTTTCTCTTTCTTCTTTAAGTTCTTTTTGCCATTGAATTGAATGAAGTCCCAATCGAAAAGGAATTCGTTTCTAATTCTCCTTGAAGTTCCTTTTGCCATTGTTTTGAAGCAAGACTTAATCCTTAAGGAATAGGTTTATCTTTCTTCTTTATGTTCTTTTTTCCAGTGAATGGAATCAAGTTTCAATTCAAAAGAAATTGGTTTCTAATTCTCCTTTAAGATCCTTGAGCCATTGATTGGAAGCAAGATTTAATACTTAAGGAATTGGTTTCTCTTTCTTCTTTAAGTTCTTTTTGCCATTGAACAGAATCAACTCTGAATCCAAAAGAAATTGGTCTCTAATTCTCCTTGAAGTTCCTTTTGACATTGATTGGAAACAAGAGTTAATCCTCAATGAATTGGTTTGTCTTTCCTCTTTATGTTCTTTTTGCCCTTGAATGGAATCAAGTTTGAATTCAAAAGGAATTGGTTTCTAATTCTCCTTTAAGATCGTTGAGCCATTGATTGGAAGCAAGACTTAATACTTAAGGAGTTGGTTTCTCTTTCTTCTCTTTGGTCTTTTTGCCATTGAATAGAATCACGTCACAATCAAAAAGGAATTCATTTCTAATTCTCGTTGAAGTTTCTTTTGCCATTGATTGGAAGCAAGAGTTAATCCTAAAGGAATTGGTTTATCCTTATTGTTTATGTTCATTTTGCCATTCAATGGAATAAAGTTTCAACTCAAAATGAATTGGTTTCTAATTCTCCTTTAATATCCTTTTGCCGTTGATTCGAAGCAAGACTTAATCCTTAAGGAATTGGTTTCTCTTTCTTCTTTAAGTTCTTCATGCCATTGAACAGAATCAAGTCACAATCCAAATGGAATTGGTTTCTTATTCCCCTTGAAGTTCCTTTTGTCATTGATTGGAAACAAGACTTAATCCTTAAGTAATTGGTTTCTCTTTCTTCCTTAAGTTCTTTATGCCATTGAATAGAATCAAGTCACAATCCAAAAGGAATTGGTTTATTTTTCCCCATGAAGTTCCTTTTGTCGTTGATTGGAAGCAAGACTTAATCCTTACGGAAGTGGCTTCTCTTTCCTCTTTAATTTCTTTTTGCCAGTGAATAGAATCAAGGCACAATCCAAATGGAATTGGTTTCTAATTCTCGTTGAAGTTCCTTTTGCCATTGATTGGAAGCAAGACTTAATCCTAAAGGAACTAGTTTATCCTTATTCTTTATGTTCTTTTTGCCATTGATTGGAATAAAGTTTCAATTTGAAAGAAATTGGTTTCTAATTCTCCTTGAAGTTCCTTTTGCCATTGTTTTGAAGCAAGACTTAATCCTTAAGGAATAGGTTTACCTTTCTTCTTTATGTTCTTTTTGCCAGTGAATAGAATGAAGTCTCAATTCAAAAGGAATTGGTTTCTAATTCTCCTTGAAGTTCCTTTTGACATTGATTGGAAGCAAGAGTTAATCCTTAAGGAATTGGTTTATCTTTCTTCTTTATATTCTTTTTGCCATTGAGTGGAATCAGGTCTCAATTCAAAAGGAATTGGTTTCTAATTCTCGTTGAAGTTCCTTTTGCCGTTGATTGGAAGCAAGACTTAATTCTTAAGGAATTGGTTTCTCTTTCTTCTTTAAATTCTTGTTGCCATTGAATGGAATCAAGTCACAATCCAAAAGGAATTGGTTTCTTATTCTCCTTGAAGTTCCTTTTTGTCATTGATTGGAAGCAGGACTTAATCCTTAAGGAAGTGGTTTTGATAAGTTCATTTTATTCACTTATTTTATATTCTTTTCTATGTCATAGCTTTAATCTTGTCAATATAATGCTTTTATTTTACTATTTGTGTTTTGTAGGAAAATAAAGCTTAAGGATGATTTTTGAGTGAACAAGAGCAAAATGACTCAATTTGGAGCTAATTCTAGAAAATGCTAAGAATTGAATCTTTGGACATCGTGAGAAGTATGTCTTTCCAAGGGCATAACTTTTTGGTCTGAAGTCAAAATGACATGATTCCACTTGGAAATGAAAGTAAACATCCATAGCTTTAATTTGACACTAAGATCACTCAAAAATTCCAATAGACCAGAAAGATTGAAGCTGCCAAAGTTGGGCCTGACGCTAACCCGTCACTGCATTCAATGCAGTTTTGTTCAATTCAGTTCTCCCTTGATATAAGCGCAAATGGGATGATTCCAGAGCCAAAAATGAAGCCCAAGATGTTAACTTTCCAATGGTGGTCGAATTACTGTCATCCAAGTCCATTTGGTTAATGAAATTTATGTGTGAAGCAGAGCTGCCAGAAAAAACCGAAACTGTCCATTTTAATTAATGAATGGTGGGCCAATTAAGTTCAATTCATTTGTGGGTTTTCATTGTCTGATTATAGGCTGTTAAAAACTTAATTATCAAAATTATTTCTGATAATCACCAATGCTTTATGAGAATGTAACCTATGAAGCTAGTTTAATGTGGAGTTACACTTGGAGCAGTTACAATTTGGAAGGCTAAGATTACATTTTGATAAGAGACCAGCAGCCAGAAGGGAGAGGAGGAAGAGATGAGTGTAACACCCTCCCAAGTACAGTACTATGCTTAAGTCATAGCACCATACCCTGGAGTTATTCTTTGTTACAGCGGACCTTGTCGCTGACAAAGAACTTCAGCCGTCTTCAAAACTTTTGAAACTATCTGGAGACAACACGGAAATAGGAGTGAGAATTATAAATTCTCAGTAGGATTCTCTAAGTATCATTAATAATATCATCGTTGTTATCTCCAGTTTGCTTCGGTTTATTATGAAAAAGGTGAACATACTATGTAGACTATTTAATTTTACAGTTTGAAAGACATCATATCCGAAGCAAAGTTCATTTTTATCATACACTTGGCATCTGAGAGGATCCATAGAAATCAAGTCATGAATTATATTGGGACTAATCATGGAAGTACATTAAAGTACGATAGCATCAATGTACTAGAGGCATAACTTCTACATATACTTGACTGGAACTACAGTATATTAAGATGATGCCCACATGGCATCAATATGCTGAGAACATAACATCTGCACATAACTTAACTTGTATTTAAATTCATACATAGCCATAAAACTTGCTTTTCTCTTTTTTTTTTTTTCATCTTTCTTTTCTTTGTCATCATAAAATCTTTACGTGCCACATTCCAGAGTATGATCGCCATGTCATACCCCATCAAAGCGTGATCGCCATGTCACGTTCCTTAGGAATATGGGATCTTCCTTTAGTACTTACACTAGCTGGGTCATACCATGCCTCATGTAAGTTCTGTCCCCTATACTCACACTAGCTGGGTCGATGCCATGCCTCATGTGAGTGGGGTATTTGCATATGCTTTAATCTTTAGTCTTTAGTCTTTAATCTTTAGCTTTTACTTGGCACACCTCGGCGTTACGTATCGCCGTCCCTAGGGTGCTATTACTGCCCTTGGGTAGCTTGGCCTTGGAGTGAGCTCGTCAGCTTCACCTGTGACCGTCGTCACACCGACTCACATTAGGGGACCCACGTGCCTCTAGTCTTGGAGGGATCTCATTCTAGTCACGTGCCTCTAAGTGAAGGGATCTCTTTTGGTCACGTGTCTCAAAACTGAGGGATCTCATCTGACCACGTGCCTTCAACATAGAGGGATCTCATCTGACCACGTGCCTCCAAGGTAGAGGGTATCTGCCTTCACAAGGAGGGATTCAAAGTGCAATTGCCTCCAAGTGAAGGGATTCATATCTTTATCTTTAACTACCTTCACAGGGAGGGATCTCTATTAACTGCCTCCGAGTGAAGGGATTTACATTTAATATACTCATGTCTTTTCATTCTCATACATGGTCATGTATAGTCATACTGAATGTACCTATACTTCATTTATTTTCATACATCATTGCATACATGATCTTCACGTACATAGTCGTGACATTTAAAGGCCCGTAGCCTTTTTGCCATTCTACCGGCACTCATACATATGCTTTGTCCTTTACTTTCATATACCTCATCTCACACTTATGTCATTCTTGAATATAGGGTTTCTATATACCCATTCTTACTCTAATTCATCCTTGATAACCCATATCATCTTCAA
>CM062517.1:48883694-48934317 GCA_031439585.1 Pterocarpus macrocarpus
CTGAAGTATTAAGTCTTGCTTCCAATCAATGGCTCAAGGATCTTAAAGGACAATTAGAAACCAATTCCTTTTGAATTGAAACTTAATTCCATTCAAGGACAAAAAGAACATAAAGAAGAAAGATAAACCAATTCCTTAAGGATTAAGTCTTGCTTCCAATCAATGTCAAAAGGAACTTCCAGGAGAATTATAAATCAATTCCTTTTGGATTGTGACTTGATTCTATTCAATGGCAAAAAGAACTTGAAGAAGAAAGAGAAACCAATTCCTTAAGGATTAAGTCTTGCTTCCAAACAATGGCAAAAGGAACTTGAAGGAGAATTAGAAACCAATTCCTCTTGAATTGAGACTCGGTTCCACTCAATTCGAAAAAGAACATAAAGAAGAAAGATAAACCAATTCCTTAAGGATTAAGTTTTGCTTCCAATAAACATCAAAAGGAACTTCAAGGTGAATTAGAAACCAATTGCTTTTGGATTGTGACTTGATTCAATTCAATGGCAAAAAGAAGTTAAAGAAGAAAGATAAATCAATTCCTTAACTATTAAGTCTTGCTTCCAATCATTGGCTCAAAGATGATAAAGGAGAATTAGAAATCAATTCCTTTTGAATTGAAACTTGATTCCATTCAAGGGCAAAAAGAACATAAATAAGAAAGATAAACCAATTCCTTAAGTTTAAGTCATGCTTCCAAACAATGGCAAAAGGAACTTCAAGGACAATTAGAAACCAATTCCTCTTGAATTGAGACTCGATTCCACTCAATGGGAAAAAGAACATAAAGAAGAAAGATAAACCAATTCCTTAAGGAGTAAGTCTTTCTTCCAACGAATGGCAAGAGGAACTTGAAGGAGAATTACAAACCAATTCCTTTTGAATTGAGACTTGATTCCACTCAATGGCAAAAAGAACATAAAGAAGAAAGATAAACGAATTCCTTAAGGTTAAAGTCTTGCTTCCAAACAATGGCAAAAGGAACTTGAAGGAGAATTAGAAACCAATTCCTTTTGAATTGAAACTTAATTCCATTCAAGGACAAAAAGAACATAAAGAAGAAATATAAACCAATTCCTTAAGGTTAAAGTCATGCTTCGAAACAATGGCAAAAGAAACTTCAAAGACAATTAGAAACCAATTCCTCTTGAATTGAGACTCGATTCCACTCAATGGGAAAAAGAACATAAAGAAGAAAGATAAACCAATTCCTTAAGGATTAAGTCTTGCTTCCAAACAATGGCAAAAGGAACTTGAAGGAGAATTAGAAACCAATTCCTCTTGAATTGAGACTCGATTCCACTCAATTGGAAAAAGAACATAAAGAAGAAAGATAAACCAATTCCTTAAGGATTAAGTCTTGCTTCCAATCAATGTCAAAAGGAACTTCCAGGAGAATTAGAAATCAATTCCTTTTGGATTGTGACTTGATTCTATTCAATGGCAAAAAGAACTTGAAGAAGAAAGAGAAACCAATTCCTTAAGGATTAAGTCTTGCTTCCAAACAATGGCAAAAGGAACTTGAAGGAGAATTAGAAACCAATTCCTCTTGAATTGAGACTCGATTCCACTCAATTGGAAAAAGAACATAAAGAAGAAAGATAAACCAATTCCTTAAGGATTAAGTTTTGCTTCCAATAAACATCAAAAGGAACTTCAAGGTGAATTAGAAACCAATTGCTTTTGGATTGTGACTTGATTCAATTCAATGGCAAAAAGAAGTTAAAGAAGAAAGATAAACCAATTCCTTAAGTATTAAGTCTTGCTTCCAATCATTGGCTCAAGGATGTTAAAGGAGAATTAGAAACCAATTCCTTTTGAATTGAAACTTGATTCCATTCAAGGGCAAAAAGAACATAAATAAGAAAGATAAACCAATTCCTTAAGTTTAAGTCATGCTTCCAAACAATGGCAAAAGGAACTTCAAGGACAATTAGAAACCAATTCCTCTTGAATTGAGACTCGATTCCACTCAATGGGAAAAAGAACATAAAGAAGAAAGATAAACCAATTCCTTAAGGAGTAAGTCTTTCTTCCAACAAATGGCAAGAGGAACTTGAAGGAGAATTACAAATCAATTCCTTTTGAATTGAGACTTGATTCCACTCAATGGCAAAAAGAACATAAAGAAGAAAGATAAACGAATTCCTTAAGGTTAAAGTCTTGCTTCCAAACAATGGCAAAAGGAACTTGAAGGAGAATTAGAAACCAATTCCTTTTGGATTGTGCCTTGATTCTATTCAATGGCAAAAACAACTTAAAGAAGAAAGACAAAATTATTCCTTAAGGATTAAGTCTTGCTTCCAATCAATGACAAAAGGAACTTCAAGTGAATAAGAAACCAATTCCTTTTGGATTGTGACTTGATTCAATTCAACGGCAAAAAGAACTTAAAGAAGAAAGATAAACCAATTCCTTAAGTATTAAGTCTTGCTTCCAATCAATGGCTCAAGGATCTTAAAGGACAATTAGAAACCAATTCCTTTTGAATTGAAACTTAATTCCATTCAAGGACAAAAAGAACATAAAGAAGAAAGATAAACCAATTCCTTAAGGATTAAGTCTTGCTTCCAAACAATGGCAAAAGGAACTTCAAAGACAATTAGAAACCAATTCCTCTTGAATTGAGACTCGATTCCACTCAATGGGAAAAAGAACATAAAGAAGAAAGATAAACCAATTCCTTAAGGATTAAGTCTTGCTTCAAAACAATGGCAAAAGGAACTTCAAGGAGAATTAGAAACCAGCTCCTTGTCAATTGAGACTTGATTCCACCCAATGAGAAAAAGAACATAAAGAAGAAAGATAAACCAATTCCTTAAGGATTAAGTCATGCTTCCAAACAATGGCAAAAGGAACCTCAAAGACTATTAGAAACCAATTCCTCTTGAATTGAGACTCGATTCCACTCAATGGGAAAAAGAACATAAAGAAGAAAGATAAACCAATTCCTTAAGGATTAAGTCTTGCTTCCAAACAATGGCAAAAGGAACTTGAAGGAGAATTAGAAACCAATTCCTCTTGAATTGAGACTCGATTCCACTCAATTGGAAAAAGAACATAAAGAAGAAAGATAAACCAATTCCTTAAGGATTAAGTTTTGCTTCCAATAAACATCAAAAGGAACTTCAAGGTGAATTAGAAACCAATTCCTTTTGGATTGTGACTTGATTCAATTCAATGGCAAAAAGAAGTTAAAGAAGAAAGATAAACCAATTCCTTAAGTATTAAGTCTTGCTTCCAATCAATGGCTCAAGGATCTTAAAGGACAATTAGAAACCAATTCCTTTTGAATTGAAACTTAATTCCATTCAAGGACAAAAAGAACATAAAGAAGAAAGATAAACCAATTCCTTAAGGTTAAAGTCATGCTTCCAAACAATGGCAAAAGGAACCTCAAAGACAATTAGAAACCAATTCCTCTTGAATTGAGACTCGATTCCACTCAATGGGAAAAAGAACATAAAGAAGAAAGATAAACCAATTCCTTAAGGATTAAGTCTTGCTTCCAAACAATGGCAAAAGGAACTTGAAGGAGAATTAGAAACCAATTCCTCTTGAATTGAGACTCGATTCCACTCAATTCGAAAAAGAACATAAAGAAGAATGATAAACCAATTCCTTAAGGATTAAGTTTTGCTTCCAATAAACATCAAAAGGAACTTCAAGGTGAATTAGAAACCAATTGCTTTTGGATTGTGACTTGATTCAATTCAATGGCAAAAAGAAGTTAAAGAAGAAAGATAAACCAATTCCTTAAGTATTAAGTCTTGCTTCCAATCATTGGCTCAAGGATGTTAAAGGAGAATTAGAAACCAATTCCTTTTGAATTGAAACTTGATTCCATTCAAGGGCAAAAAGAACATAAATAAGAAAGATAAACCAATTCCTTAAGTTTAAGTCATGCTTCCAAACAATGGCAAAAGGAACTTCAAGGACAATTAGAAACCAATTCCTCTTGAATTGAGACTCGATTCCACTCAATGGGAAAAAGAACATAAAGAAGAAAGATAAACCAATTCCTTAAGGAGTAAGTCTTTCTTCCAACAAATGGCAAGAGGAACTTGAAGGAGAATTACAAATCAATTCCTTTTGAATTGAGACTTGATTCCACTCAATGGCAAAAAGAACATAAAGAAGAAAGATAAACGAATTCCTTAAGGTTAAAGTCTTGCTTCCAAACAATGGCAAAAGGAACTTGAAGGAGAATTAGAAACCAATTCCTTTTGGATTGTGCCTTGATTCTATTCAATGGCAAAAACAACTTAAAGAAGAAAGACAAAATTATTCCTTAAGGATTAAGTCTTGCTTCCAATCAATGACAAAAGGAACTTCAAGTGAATAAGAAACCAATTCCTTTTGGATTGTGACTTGATTCAATTCAACGGCAAAAAGAACTTAAAGAAGAAAGATAAACCAATTCCTTAAGTATTAAGTCTTGCTTCCAATCAATGGCTCAAGGATCTTAAAGGACAATTAGAAACCAATTCCTTTTGAATTGAAACTTAATTCCATTCAAGGACAAAAAGAACATAAAGAAGAAAGATAAACCAATTCCTTAAGGTTAAAGTCATGCTTCCAAACAATGGCAAAAGGAACTTCAAAGACAATTAGAAACCAATTCCTCTTGAATTGAGACTCGATTCCACTCAATGGGAAAAAGAACATAAAGAAGAAAGATAAACCAATTCCTTAAGGATTAAGTCTTGCTTCAAAACAATGGCAAAAGGAACTTCAAGGAGAATTAGAAACCAGCTCCTTGTCAATTGAGACTTGATTCCACCCAATGAGAAAAAGAACATAAAGAAGAAAGATAAACCAATTCCTTAAGGTTAAAGTCATGCTTCCAAACAATGGCAAAAGGAACCTCAAAGACTATTAGAAACCAATTCCTCTTGAATTGAGACTCGATTCCACTCAATGGGAAAAAGAACATAAAGAAGAAAGATAAACCAATTCCTTAAGGATTAAGTCTTGCTTCCAAACAATGGCAAAAGGAACTTGAAGGAGAATTAGAAACCAATTCCTCTTGAATTGAGACTCGATTCCACTCAATTGGAAAAAGAACATAAAGAAGAAAGATAAACCAATTCCTTAAGGATTAAGTTTTGCTTCCAATAAACATCAAAAGGAACTTCAAGGTGAATTAGAAACCAATTCCTTTTGGATTGTGACTTGATTCAATTCAATGGCAAAAAGAAGTTAAAGAAGAAAGATAAACCAATTCCTTAAGTATTAAGTCTTGCTTCCAATCAATGGCTCAAGGATCTTAAAGGACAATTAGAAACCAATTCCTTTTGAATTGAAACTTAATTCCATTCAAGGACAAAAAGAACATAAAGAAGAAAGATAAACCAATTCCTTAAGGTTAAAGTCATGCTTCCAAACAATGGCAAAAGGAACCTCAAAGACAATTAGAAACCAATTCCTCTTGAATTGAGACTCGATTCCACTCAATGGGAAAAAGAACATAAAGAAGAAAGATAAACCAATTCCTTAAGGATTAAGTCTTGCTTCCAAACAATGGCAAAAGGAACTTGAAGGAGAATTAGAAACCAATTCCTCTTGAATTGAGACTCGATTCCACTCAATTCGAAAAAGAACATAAAGAAGAATGATAAACCAATTCCTTAAGGATTAAGTTTTGCTTCCAATAAACATCAAAAGGAACTTCAAGGTGAATTAGAAACCAATTGCTTTTGGATTGTGACTTGATTCAATTCAATGGCAAAAAGAAGTTAAAGAAGAAAGATAAACCAATTCCTTAAGTATTAAGTCTTGCTTCCAATCATTGGCTCAAGGATGTTAAAGGAGAATTAGAAGCCAATTCCTTTTGAATTGAAACTTGATTCATTCAAGGGCAAAAAGAACTTAAAGATGAAAGATAAACCAATTCCTTAAGGATTAAGTTTTGCTTCCAATCAACATCAAAAAGAACTTCAAGGTGAATTAGAAACCAATTCCTTTTGGATTGTGACTTGATTCAATTCAATGGCAAAAAGTAGTTAAAGAAGAAAGATAAACCAATTCCTTAAGTATTAAGTCTTGCTTCCAATCATTGTCTCAAGAATCTTAAAGGAGCATTAGAAACCAATTCCGTTTGAATTGAAACTTGATTCCATTCAAGGGCAAAAAGAATATAAAGAAGAAAGATAAACCAATTCCTTAAGGTTATAGTCAGGCTCCCAAACAGTGGCAAAAGGAACTTCAAGGACAATTCGAAACCAATTTCTCTTGAATTGAGACTAGATTATACTCAATAGGAAAAAGAACATAAAGAAGAAATATAAACCAATTCCTTAAGGATTAAGTCTTGCTTCCAACCAATGGCAAACGGAACTTGAAGGAGAATTAGAAACCAATTCCTCTCGAATTGAGACTCAATACCACTCCATGGGAAAAAGAACATAAAGAACAATGATAAACCAATTCCTTAAGGATTAAGTTTTTCTTCCAATCAATGTCAAAATGAACTTCAAGGTGAATTAGAGACCGATTCCTTTTGGATTGTGACTTGATTCAATTTAATGGCAGAAAGAACTTAAAGAAGAAAGATAAACCAATTCCTCTTGAATTGAGACTCGATTCCACTCATTGGGAAAAAGAACATAAAGACGAAAGATAAATCAATTCCTTAAGGATTAAGTCTTGCTTCCAACCAATGGCAAAAGGAATTTCAAGGAGAATTATAAACCAGCTCCTTTTCAATTGAGACTTGATTCCACTCAATGGCAAAAAGAACATAAAGAAGAAAGATAAACAAATTCCTTAAGTATTAAGTCTCGCTTCCAATCATTTGCTCAAGGATCTTAAAGGAGAATTAGAAACCAATTCCTCTTGAATTGAAACTTGATTCCGTTCAAGGGCAAAAAGAACATAAAGGAGAAAGATAAACCAATTCCTTAAGGTTGAAGTCATGCCTCCAAACAATGGCAAAAGGAACTTCAAGGACAATTAGAAACCAATTCCTCTTGAATTGAGACTCAATTCCTCTCCATGGCAAAAAGAACATAAAGAAGAAAGATAAACCAATTCCTTAAGGATTAAGTTTTGCTTCCAATCAATGTCAAAAGGAACTTCAAGGTGAATTAGAAACCAATTCCTTTTGGATTGTGACTTTATTCAATTCAATGGCAAAAAGAAGTTAAAGAAGAAAGATAAACCAATTCCTTAAGTATTAAGTTTTGCTTCTGCTCAATAGCTCAAGGATCTTAAAGGAGAATTAGAAACCAATTCCTCTTGAATTGAAACTTGATTCCGTTCATGGGCAAAAAGAACATAAGGAAGAAAGATAAACCAATTCCTTAAGGTTAAAGTCTTGCTTCCAAACAATGGCAAAAGGAATTTCAAGGAGAATTAGAAACCAGCTCCTTTTCAATTGAGACTCGATTCCACTCAATGGGGAAAAGAACAAAAGAAGAGAGATAAACCAATTCCTTAAGGATTAAGTTTTGCTTGCAATTAACATCAAAAGGAACTTCAAGGTGAATTTGAAACCAATTCCTTTTGGATTGTGACTTGATTCAATTCAATGGCAAAAAGAAGTTAAAAAAGAAAGATAAACCAATTCCTTAAGTATTAAGTCTTGCTTCCAATCATTGCCTCAAGAATCTTAAAGGAGAATTAGAAGCCAATTCCTTTTGAATTGAAACTTGATTTATTCAAGGGGAAAAAAGAACTTAAAGATGAAAGATAAACCAATTCCTTAAGGATTAAGTTTTGCTTCCAATCAACATCAAAAGGAACTTCAAGGTGAATTTGAAACTAATTCCTTTTGGATTGTGACTTGATTCAATTCAATGGCAAAAAGAAGTTAAAGAAGAAAGATAAACCAATTCCTTAAGTATTAAGTCTTCCTTCCAATCATTGCCTCAAGAATCTTAAAGGAGCATTAGAAACTAATTCCGTTTGAATTGAAACTTGATTCCATTCAAGGGCAAAAGGAACATAAAGAAGAAAGATAAACCAATTCCTTAAGGTTATAGTCAGGCTCCCAAACAGTGGCAAAAGGAACTTCAAGGACAATTAGAAACTAATTCCTCTTGAATTGAGACTCGATTACACTCAATGGGAAAAAGAACACAAAGAAGAAATATAAACCAATTCCTTAAGGATTAAGTCTTGCTTCCAACCAATGGCAAAAGGAACTTGAAGGAGAATTAGAAACCAAGTCCTCTTGAATTGACACTCAATTCCACTCCATGGGAAAAAGAACATAAAGAAGAATGATAAACCAATTCCTTAAGGATTAAGTTTTTCTTCCAATCAATGTCAAAATGAACTTCAAGGTGAATTAGAAACCGATTCCTTTTGGATTGTGACTTGATTCAATTCAATGGCAAAAAGAACTTAAAGAAGAAAGATAAACCAACTCCTTAAGTATTAAGTCTTGCATGTGCTCAATGGCTCAAGGATCTTAAAGGAGAATTAGAAACCAATTCCTTTTGCGTTGAAACTTGATTCCGTTCAAGGGCAAAAAGAACATAAACAAGAAAGATAAACCAATTCCTTAAGGTTAAAGTCTTGCTTCCAAACAATGGTAAAAGGAACTCGAAGGAGAATTAGAAACCAATTCCTTTTGGATTGTGCCTTGATTCTAGTCAATGGCAAGAAGAACTTGAAGAAGAAAGGCAAACCAATTCCTTAAGGATTAAGTCTTGCTTCCAAACAATGGCAAAAGGAATTTCAAGGAGAATTATAAACCAGCTCCTTTTCAATTGAGACTTGATTCCACTCAATGGGAAAAAGAACATAAAGAAGAAAGATAAACCAATTCCTTAAAGATTCAGTCTTGCTTCCAAAGAATGTCAAAAGGAACTTCCAGGAGAATTAGAAATGAATTCCTTTTGGATTGTGACTTGATTCTATTTAATGGCAAAAAGAACTTGAAGAAGAAAGAGAAACCAATTCCTTAAGGATTAAGTCTTGCTTCCAAACAATGGCAAAAGGAACTTGAAGGAGAATTAGAAACCAATTCCTCTTGAATTGAGACTAGATTACACTCAATGGGAAAAAGAACATAAAAAAGAAATATAAACCAAATGTTTAAGGATTAAGTCTTGCTTCCAACCACTGGCAAAAGGAACTTGAAGGAGAATTAGAAACCAATTCCTCTTGAATTGAGACTCAATTCCACTCCATGGGAAAAAGAACATCAAGAAGAAAGATAAACCAATTCCTTAAGGATTAAGTTTTTCTTCCAATCAATGTCAAAATGAACTTCAAGGTGAATTAGAAACCAATTCCTTTTGGATTGTGACTTGATTCAATTCAATGGCAAAAAGAATTTAAAGAAGAAAGATAAACCAAGTCCTTAAGTATTAAGTCTTGCTTCCAATCATTTGCTCAAGGATCTTAAAGGAGAATTAGAAACCAATTCCTTTTGAATTGAAACTTGATTCCGTTCAAGGGCAAAAAGAACATAAAGAAGAAAGATAAACCAATTCCTTAAGGTTGAAGTCATGCCTCCAAACAATGGCAAAAGGAACTTCAAGGACAATTAGAAACCAATTCCTCTTAAATTGAGACTCGATTCCACTCAATGGGAAAAAGAACATAAAGACGAAAGATAAACCAATTCCTTAAGGATTAAGTCTTGCTTCCAACCAATGGCAAAAGGAACTTGAAGGAGAATTGGAAACCAATTCCTTTTGAATTGAGACTTGATTCCACTCAATGGCAAAAAGAACATAAAGAAGAAATATAAACCAATTCCTTAAGGATTAAGTCTTGCTTCCAATCAATGTCAAAAGGAACTTCAAGGTGAATTAGGAACCAATTTCTTTTGGATTGTGACTTGATACAATTCAATGGCAAAAAGAACTTGAAGAAGAAAGAGAAAGCAATTCCTTAAGGATTAAGTCTTGCTTCCAAACAATGGCAAAAGGAACTTAAAGGAGAATTAGAAACCAATTCCTCTTGAATTATGACTCGATTCCACTCAATGGCAAAAAGAACATAAAGAAGAAAGATAAACCAAGTCCTTAAGGATTAAGTCTTGCTTCCAATCGATGTCAAAAGGAACTTCAAGGTGAATTAGAAACCAATTCCATTTGGAATGTGACTTGATTCTATTCAATGGCAAAAACAACTTAAAGAAGAAAAACAAAATTATTCCTTAAGTATTAAGTCTTGCTTCGAATCAATGGCAAAAGGAACTTCAAGGAGAATAAGAAACCAATTCCTTTTGGCTTGTGAGTTGATTCAATTAAATGGCAAAAAGACCTTAAAGAAGAAAGATAAATCAATTCCTTAAGTATTAAGTCTTGGTTCCAATCAATGGCTCAAGGATCTTAAAGGATAATTAGAAACCAATTCCTTAAGTATTAAGTCTTGCTTCCAATCAATGGCTCAAGGATCTTAAAGGACAATTCGAAACCAATTCCTTTTGAATTGAAACTTGATTCCATTCAAGGGCAAAAAGAACATAAAGAAGAAAGATAAACCAATTCCTTAAGGTTAAATTCATGCTTCCAAACAATGGCAAAAGGAACTTCAAGGACAATTAGAAACCAATTCCATTTGAATTAAGACTCGATTCCACTCAATGGGAAAAAGAACATAAAGAAGAAAGATAAACCAATTCCTTAAGGATTAAGTCTTGCTTCCAAACAATGGCAAAAGGAACTTCAAGGAGAATTAGGAACCAGCTCCTTTTGAATTGAGACTTGATTCCACTCACTGGGAAAAAGAGCAGAAAGAAGAAAAATAAAACAATTCCTTAAGGATTAAGTCTTGCTTCCAATCAATGGCTCAAGGATCTTAAAGGAGAATTAGAAACCATTTCCTTAAGTCTGAAGTCTTGCTTCCAATCAATGGCTCAAGGATCTTAAAGAAGAATTAGAAACCAATTCCTTTTGAATTGAAACTTGATTCCATTCAAGGGCAAAAAGAACATAAAGAAGAAAGATAAACCAATTCCTTAAGGTTAAAGTCATGGTTCCAAACAATGGCAAAAGGAACTTGAAGGAGAATTAGAAACCAATTCCTCTTGAATTGAGACTCGATTCCACTCAATGGGAAAAGGAACATAAAGAAGAAAGATAAACCAACTCCTTAAAGGTTAAGTCTTGCTTCCAATCAATGTCAAAAGAAACTTCCAGGAGAATTAGAAATCAATTTCTTTTGGATTGTGACTTGATTCAATTCAATGGCAAAAAGAACTTAAAGAAAAAAGATAAATCAATTCCTTAAGTATTAAGTCTTGCTTCCAAACAATGGCTCAACGATCTTAAAGGAGAATTAGAAACCAATTCCTTTTGAATTGAAACTTGATTCCATTCAAGGGCAAAAAGAACATAAATAAGAAAGATAAACCAATTCCTTAAGTTTAAGTCATGCTTCCAAACAATGGCAAAAGGAACTTCAAAGACAATTAGAAACCAATTCCTCTTGAATTGAGACTCGATTCCACTCAATGGGAAAAAGAACATAAAGAAGAAAGATAAACCAATTCCTTAAGGATTAAGTCTTGCTTCCAAACAATGGCAAAAGGAACTTGAAGGAGAATTAGAAACCAATTCCTCTTGAATTGAGACTTGATTCCACTCAATTCGAAAAAGAACATAAAGAAGAAAGATAAACCAATTCCTTAAGGATTAAGTTTTGCTTCCAATAAACATCAAAAGGAACTTCAAGGTGAATTAGAAACCAATTGCTTTTGGATTGTGACTTGATTCAATTCAATGGCAAAAAGAAGTTTAAGAGGAAAGATAAACCAATTCCTTAAGTATTAAGTCTTACTTCCAATCAATGGCTCGAGGATCTTAAAGGAGAATTAGAAACCAATTCCTTTTGAATTGAAACTTGATTCCATTCAAGAGCAAAAAGAACATGAAAAAGAAAGATAAACCAATTCCTTAAGGATTAAGTCTTGCTTCCAAACAATGGCAAAAGGAACTTGAAGGAGAATTAGAAACCAATTCCTTTTGGATTGTGCCTTGATTCTATTCAATGGCAAAAACAACTTAAAGAAGAAAGACAAAATTATTCCTTAAGGATTAAATCTTGCTTCCAATAAATGACAAAAGGAACTTCAAGTGAATAAGAGACCAATTCCTTTTGGATTGTGACTTGATTCAATTCAACGGCAAAAAGAACTTAAAGAAGAAAGATAAACCAATTCCTTAAGTATTAAGTCTTGCTTCCAATCAATGGCTCAAGGATCTTAAAGGACAATTAGAAACCAATTCCTTTTGAATTGAAACTTAATTCCATTCAAGGACAAAAAGAACATAAAGAAGAAAGATAAACCAATTCCTTAAGGTTAAAGTCATGCTTCCAAACAATGGCAAAAGGAACCTCAAAGACAATTAGAAACCAATTCCTCTTGAATTGAGACTCGATTCCACTCAATGGGAAAAAGAACATAAAGAAGAAAGATAAACCAATTCCTTAAGGATTAAGTCTTGCTTCCAAACAATGGCAAAAGGAACTTGAAGGAGAATTAGAAACCAATTCCTCTTGAATTGAGACTTGATTCCACTCAATTCGAAAAAGAACATAAAGAAGAAAGATAAACCAATTCCTTAAGGATTAAGTTTTGCTTCCAATAAACATCAAAAGGAACTTCAAGGTGAATTAGAAACCAATTGCTTTTGGATTGTGACTTGATTCAATTCAATGGCAAAAAGAAGTTTAAGAGGAAAGATAAACCAATTCCTTAAGTATTAAGTCTTGCTTCCAATCATTGGCTCAAGGATGTTAAAGGAGAATTAGAAACCAATTCCTTTTGAATTGAAACTTGATTCCATTCAAGGGCAAAAAGAACTTAAATAAGAAAGATAAACCAATTCCTTAGGTTTAAGTCATGCTTCCAAACAATGGCAAAAGGAACTTCAAGGACAATTAGAAACCAGTTCCTCTTGAATTGAGACTCGATTCCACTCAATGGGAAAAAGAACATAAAGAAGAAAGATAAACCAATTCCTTAAGGAGTAAGTCTTTCTTCCAACGAATGGCAAGAGGAACTTGAAGGAGAATTACAAACTAATTCCTTTTGAATTGAGACTTGATTCCACTCAATGGCAAAAAGAACATAAAGAAGAAAGATAAACGAATTCCTTAAGGTTAAAGTCTTGCTTCCAAACAATGGCAAAAGGAACTTGAAGGAGAATTAGAAACCAATTCCTCTTGAATTGAGACTCGATTCCACTCAATGGGAAAAAGAACATAAAGAAGAAAGATAAACCAATTCCTTAAGGATTAAGTTTTGCTTCCAATCAATGTCAAAAGGAACTTGAAGGAGAATTAGAAACCAATTCCTTTTGGATTGTAACTTGATTCAATTCAATGGTAAACTGAACTTAAAGAAGAAAGAAAAACCAATTCCTTAAGTATTAAGTCTTGCTTCCAATTAATGGCTCAAGGATCTTAAAGGGTAATCAGAAACCAATTCCTTTTGAATTGAAACTGGATTCCTTTCAAGTGCAAATAGAACATAAAGAAGAAAGATAAACCAATTCCTTAAGGTTTAAGTGTTGCTTCCAAACAATGGCAAAAGGAACTTCAAGGAGAATTTGAAACCAATTCCTCCTTAATTCAGACTCGATTCCACTCAATGGGAAAAAGAACATAAAGAAGAAAGTTAAACCAATTTCCTAAGGATAAAGTCTTGTTTCCAAACAATGGCAAAAGGAACTTCAAGGAGAATTAGTAACCAATTCCATTTGGAATGTGACTTGATTCTATTCGATGGCAAAAACAACTTAAAGAAGAAAGACAAAATTATTCCTTAGGGATTAAATCTTGCTTCCAATCAATGACAAAAGGAACTTCAAGGAGAATAAGAAACCAATTCCTTTTGGATTGTGACTTGATTCAATTCAATGGCAAAAAGAACTTAAAGAAGAAAGATAAACCAATTCCTTAAGTATTAAGCCTTGCTTCCAATTAATGGCTCAAGGATTTTAAAGGAGAATTAGAAACCAATTCCTTAAGTATTAAGTCTTGCTTCCAATCAATGGCTCAAGGATCTTAAAGGAAAATTAAAAATCAATTCCTTTTGAATTGAAACTTGATTCTATTCAAGGGCAAAAAGAACATAAAGAAGAAAGATAAACCAATTCCTTAAGGTTAAAGTCATGCTTCCAAACAATGGCAAAAGGAACTTCAAGGACAATTGGAAACCAATTCCTCTTGAATTGAGACTCGATTCCACTAAATGAGAAAAAGAACATAAAGAAGAAAGATAAACCAATTCCTTAACGCTAAAGTCATGCTTCCAAACAATGGCAAAAAGGAACTTCAAGGACAATTAGAAACCAATTCCTCTTCAATTGAGACTCGTTTCCACTCAATGGGAGAAAGAACATAAGGAAGAAAGATAAACTAATTCCTTAAGGATTAAGTCTTGCTTCCAAACAATGGCAAAAGGAAATTCAAGGAGAATTGCAAACCAACTCCTTTTCAATTGAGACTTGATTCCACTCAATGGGAAAAAGAACATAAAGAAGAAAGATAAACCTATTCCTTAAGGATTAAGTCTTGCTTCCAATCAATGGCTCAAGGATGTTAAAGGAGAATTAGAAACCAATAACTTCCAATCAATGGCTCAAGGATCTTAAAGGAGAATTTGAAACTAATTCCTTTAGTATTAAGTCTTGCTTCCAATCAATGGCACAAGGATCTTAAAGGAGAATTGAAACAATTCCTTTTGAATTGAAACTTGATTCCATTCAAGGGCAAAAAGAACATAAAGAAGAAAGATAAACCAATTCCTGAAGGTTAAAGTCATGCTTCCAAATAATGGCAAAAGGAACTTCAAGGACAATTAGAAACCAATTCCTTTTGAATTGAGACTCGATTCCACTCAATGGGAAAAAGAACATAAAGAAGAAAGATAAACCAATTCCTTATGGTTAAAGTCATGCTTCCAAACAATGGCAAAAGGAACTTCAAGGACAATTAGAAACGAAATCCTCTTGAATTGAGACTCGATTCCACTGAATGGGAAAAAGAACATAAAGAAGAAAGATAAACCAATTCCTTATGGTTAAAGTCATGCTTCCAAACAATGGCAAAAGGAACTTCAAGGATAATTAGAAACCAATTCCTTTTGAATTGAGACTCAATTCCACTCAATGGGAAAAAGAACATAAAGAAGAAAGATAAACCGATTCCTTATGGTTAAAGTCATGCTTCCAAACAATGGCAAAAGGAACTTCAAGGACAATTAGAAACCAATTCCTTTTGAATTGAGACTCGATTCCACTCAATGGGAAAAAGAACATAAAGAAGAAAGATAGGAACTTCAAGGACAATTAGAAACCAATTCCTTTTGAATTGAAACTTGATTCCATTCAAGGGCAAAAAGAACATAAAGAAGAAAGATAAACCAATTCCTTATGGTTAAAGTCATGCTTCCAAACAATGGCAAAAGGAACTTCAAGGACAATTAGAAACCAATTCCTCTTGAATTGAGACTCGATTCCACTGAATGGGAAAAAGAACATAAAGAAGAAAGATAAACCAATTCCTTAAGGATTAAGTCTTGCTTCCAAACAATGGCAATTGGAACTTCAAGGCGAATGAGAAACTTGCTCCTTTTCAATTGAGACTTGATTCCACTCAAAGGGAAAAAGAACATAAAGAAGAAAGATAAACCAATTCCTTAAGGATTAAGTCTTGCTTCCAATCAACGGCAAAAGGAACTTCAAAGAGAAGAAGAAACCAATTCCTTTTGGATTGTGACTTGATTTAATTGAATGGCAAAAAGAACTTGAAGAAGAAAGATAAACCAATTCCTTAGGTATTATGTCTTGCTTCCAATTAATGGCAAAAGCAACTTCAAGGAGAATTAGCAACCAATTGCTCTTGAATTGAGACTCGATTCCACTCAAAGGGAAAAGGAACATAAAGAAGAAAGATAAACCAATTCCTTATGGTTAAAGTCATGCTTCCAAACAATGGCAAAAGGAACTTCAAGGACAATTAGAAACCAATTCCTTTTGAATTGAAACTTGATTCCATTCAAGGGCAAAAAGAACATGAAGAAGAAAAATAAACCAATTCCTTATGGTTAAAGTCATGCTTCCAAACAATGGCAAAAGGAACTTCAAGGACAATTAGAAACTAATTCCTCTTGAATTGAGACTCGATTCCACTCAATGGGAAAAAGAACATAAAGAAGAAAGATAAACCAATTACTTAAGGATTAAGTCTTGCTTCCAAACAATGGCAAAAGGAGCTTCAAGGAGAAGAAGAAACCAATTCCTTTTGGATTGTGACTTGATTTAATTGAATGGCAAAAAGAACTTGAAGAAGAAAGATAAACCAATTCCTTAGGTATTAAGTCTTGCTTCCAATCAATGGCAAATGCAACTTCAAGGAGAATTAGAAACCAATTGCTCTTGAATTGAGACTCGATTCCACTCAAAGGGAAAAAGAACATAAAGAAGAAAGATAAACCAATTCCTTAAGGATTACGTTTTGCTTCCAATCAATGTCAAAAGGAACTTCAAGGTGAATTAGAAACCAATTCCTTTTGGATTGTGACTTGATTCAATTCAATGGCAAAATGAACTTAAAGAAGAAAGATAAACCAATTCCTTAAGTATTAAGTCTTGCTTCCAATTAATGGCTCAAGGATCTTAAAGGATAATCAGAAACCAATTCCTTTTGAATTGAAACTGGATTCCATTCAAGTGCAAATAGAACATAAAGAAGAAAGACAAACCAATTCCTTAAGGTTTAAGTGTTGCTTCCAAACAATGGCAAAAGGAACTTCAAGGAGAATTTGAAACCAATTCCTCTTGAATTGAGACCCGATTCCACTCAATGGGAAAAAGAACATAAAGAAGAAAGATAAAGCAATTCCTTAAGGATAAAGTCTTGCTTCCAAACAATGGCAAAAGGAACTTCAAGGAGAATTAGAAACCAATTCCATTTGGAATGTGACTTGATTCTATTCAATGGCAAAAACAACTTAAAGAAGAAAGACAAAATTATTCCTTAGGGATTAAGTCTTGCTTCCAATCAATGACAAAAGGAACTTCAAGGAGAATAAGAAACCAATTCCTTTTGGATTGTGACTTGATTCAATTCAATGGCAAAAAGAACTTAAAGAAGAAAGATAAACCAATTCCTTAAGTATTAAGTCTTGCTTCCAATCAATGGCTCAAGGATTTTAAAGGAGAATTAGAAGCCAATTCCTTAAGTATTAAGTCTTGCTTCCAATCAATGGCTCAAGGATCTTAAAGGAGAATTAGAAATCAATTCCTTTTCAATTGAAACTTGATTCCATTCAAGGGCAAAAAGAACATAAAGAAGAAAGATAAACCAATTCCTTAAGGTTAAAGTCATGCTTCCAAACAATGACAAAAGGAACTTCAAGGACATTTGGAAACCAATTCCTCTTGAATTGAGACTCGATTCCACTCAATGGGAAAAAGAACATAAAGAAGAAAGATAAACCAATTCCTTAACGCTAAAGTCATGCTTCCAAACAATGGCAAAAGGAACTTCAAGGACAATTAGAAACCAATTCCTCTTGAATTGAGACTCGTTTCCACTCAATGGGAAAAAGAACATAAAGAAGAAAGATAAACCAATTCCTTAAGGATTAAGTCTTGCTTCCAAATAATGGCAAAAGGAAATTCAAGGAGAATTGCAAACCAACTCCTTTTCAATTGAGACTTGATTCCACTCAATGGGAAAAAGAACATAAAGAAGAAAGATAAACCTATTCCTTAAGGATTAAGTCTTGCTTCCAATCAATGGCTCAAGGATCTTAAAGGAGAATTAGAAACCAATTCCTTCCAATCAATGGCTCAAGGATCTTAAAGGAGAATTAGAAACCAATTCCTTTAGTGTTAACTCTTGCTTCCAATCAATGGCACAAGAATCTTAAAGGAGAATTCGAAACAATTCCTTTTGAATTGAAACTTGTTTCCATTCAAGGGCAAAAAGTGTAACGTCCGATTTCGTACTTCCGATCTCATTTAATGTTGAAAATTCCGATTTCCGAGTTTGTCTATAAATTCCTACTTCCGATCTCGTTTACCCGAATTCCGAGTTTGTCTTTAACTTTCAAATAAATTCCGAATTCCGACATTAGTATTAGCTTCGATTTCCGATTTCGTTTCCAAGGCTTAAGAAAAAGGACTGATTGCATTTTCCGTTTTCCGACTTCATTCTCGAGTTGGGACGAACATGATATCCGATTTCCGACCTTAGTTGATTCAAGATGGACACGAATACGACTTCCGAGTTTATCTGAATTGGATTTCCGAGTTCAACCAAGAATTTTCACGAGTTCCGATATCAAGATAGAATGCCGAGATCCTATGATTTCCGACTTCCGGGTTCGAGTGTTTTGGTTTCACATTCTGGCCCTTGACCTTCGATTTAAAGGTGATTGTACCTTACGAATTCCGAGTTCCGACTTTACTCTCCAATCTTGAATAAAACAAGATGATTATTACGATTTCCGACTTGACCATGGACGAATTCCGACTTTAGGAAGCACACGAGTTCCGATGTCAAGGTCAGATTCGCTGGAAGCGAGTTTCACTTCTCTGGCGACGTGGAGAGCAATTTTAACACAAAAGAGGGAGACATGGTTGAACCTTGCCCACAAAAAATTTCATCCAATCAAAGCCACTCATTCCAACTACCACTTCGAAGCTTTGTCTATATATATGTGTTCTCCTCCTGCCTCTTCAGCTCATTTTTTCTTACGTTGCTTCTCTTCATCAGCTCAGCTCCCTTTCCTCTTCTCAACTCTCCCACTCTAACCAGCCTTCAAGTTCAGCCCAGCTCTACTATTCAAACTCAAAGCAAGAGGTAGAGGTTTTTATTCCTGTTCTGGTTTTTCTGATTTTGAATGATTATCGGTAGTTCAATTCTTCAATTCTGATATATTGACTGAATGATTCATAGTGAACTGTGGCTGGTTTATTCACTGTTTGTGAAATTAAAGTTGAAATGGGAAACAAGAAAGGATGCAGATATGGAGGAGTTGAGAGTCTGGGAAACTCAAAACCCTCGGCAGTCCGTACGGCGGAGTGTACGGCTCCGCCTCCCGCCGTTCAAACTCAATGAAACCATTTTTATGCAAAACTAGACATCTAGGGCTTTCTACACATATATCATATAAGACCATTGGAGCAATATTGAGAGAGATATGAATATTTGAAGTCTGACCTAGGCACCAGGACATCCACCCGGGCAGTATGGGTTGAAAAGGGTGTAACTCACCCTATACAACTCCAAATTGAGTGAAACTAATTTTGTTGAAAAGCTTACACATAGGAGAACATCCTACCCAGAAATTCCGAGTTTGTTACTATCCTATTTGTTCCCAGTGATTTGAAGAAGTTAACCTATGTCCAAACCGAGCCAAAACAGAGCAGTTCAGGAAGGTTAAGTTTCGGGGCTTATAACTCGAGCCCTACTAGGTCAAATGGAATGGGACTTTTTGCAAATGAAAGATGGTTCTATCAGCTTTAATATGAGACCGATTTCGTATCATTTGAGCCAGTTTTCGATTTTTGGTAGATTTTTACTTTTGAGTGGACAATTCTGGCTAGCTACTGGGCAGGCCGGGATAAAACCTGAATAACCTGAGCCATAGATATCAAGATTAGATGGGACCAAAAAGGTTAGAAACTAGACATATAAGGCTACAACATATCCGAAAATCAGGTTTAAAGGAGTTACATTGAAATAAAGGTGGGCTATACCATAACCGGGCAGAATCAGTTAAAAGTTCTATTGAAGCTTGTTGAAGCTATGAATGAATTTATGAATGTATGTGCATACTTCTTTGCTCTATATTGAAATTGCAAATTGTGTAACTGTATTGGTTGGCTGGCACTATTCATGGGGAAGCGGACACGTTCCTTTATGCCGCCAAAATGCGGTAGAGTATATGAATAAGTTATGATATATATATATATATGATGTACATATAGATGCATGTGCATTTTCAAGCAAGCCATGAAAGTTATGTTATGAGAAACCCAAAGAATATGTTATGATGAAAGTTCCATGATACTTGGGCCAGCCCCGGATAAAAAGTTAAGGGAATAGATCGGTGGGGACGTCGGAAAGTAAACCCGCCATCCCTCAGATAGGAACGAGCTCGATCCTGATAAGCAGACTATTACCCAGGAGTCTAAAATGGCCAAGAACTCCCAGGGGACCAAGTAATGGAAAATGATGAAAGTCATGGAAAAGTTGATGAGTAATGAAGAAAGTATACGCCAAAGGAAAGTTCAAGAGCAAGTTTTGCATGATTGCATTAAGTACATGATTACATGTTATTTACTGATTTATCATGTTTTACTTACAAGATATGTTCATTTACTACGCCAATTATCTTGTGTATCATTGATAATAGTTGAATCATTCCTTATCTTTGGCTAAAGTAAAAGCGGACCACGCCTCGGACGGACATTTTCTCAACCTTATCAATTATGAATAGTTAAGTTTAATCTCATGATTTTATAATTAAATAAAACCCGAGGCAGCTGAGAATGAACGCGACGTCAGTTAAACGTCATGCACGACCCTACTGAGAATTTTCTTAAATTCTCACCTCGCTTTGCATTTCCACTCATTCTCGAGGCGTGGGCGATGGACGCGACAGCTACCCTCTTCGTTGAGGTGCCCGACTTGCAGATTCACCATGACCCGGCAGTAGGCTCGTTGTACATAGCCGGCTCTTGCCAGTTCCGTCTTTATCTTTTTAGTGATAGGAACTTTGCCGTCCCTTTGCATCATCCAGCTTTTGATCCTGCCACCCCTTACTTTGCGGTTCCACTACATGCGGCACACCCTCCGCCAGCACCCCCTGCACCTGTAGTACCTGTAGCTCACGCCGATCCTGCGCCAGATTCACCTCCGCAGGTAGTACCCGACATCCCACTCAGCTCCGAGAGCGACCCGTTAGAGGCCACCGGCTCATCATCCTCCTCCGGACCCAGTATGGACTACTCACCAGCCGGGCCAGGTATGGCCAACGGCTACCTGACTGAGTAGATCAGCCGTAGGCAGTATTGTATAGCATGACCCTCTTTTGGCAGCATGCAGCCTTGGGTCATAGACCTAGTGGTAGGTTTCTTTTTTTGAAATGTCCTTTGAGGACCATATAGGATCAGGTTGACTTACATAGGCCTTATGTCTTTTGGTACACGGCCCTCCTCGTTTTGATACATTGTATATAAACTAAAGCAGAGGCTTCTGCTATGTACATAAATATATGTATAAGCACGTATTCAGTAATATTATTGTATTATTTTCATCTTTACGATATTCAGTTGAATTCGTTTCACTTTTAGCATAGCATAGCATTAACACAGTAACACAATCTACTTAATTTTATGCTATGACTTAAGCATAACATTAAATTAGTAGGGTGTTACAAAAAGAACATAAAGAAGAAAGATAAACCAATTCCTTAAGGTTAAAGTCATGCTTCCAAATAATGGCAAAAGGAACTTCAAGGACAATTAGAAACCAATTCCTTTTGAATTGAGACTCGATTCCACTCAATGGGAAAAAGAACATAAAGAAGAAACATAAACCAATTCCTTAAGGATTAAGTCTTGCTTCCAATCAATGGCTCAAGGATTTTAAAGGAGAATTAGAAACCAATTCCTTAAGTATTAAGTCTTGCTTCCAATCAATGGCTCAAGGATCTTAAAGGAGAATTAGAAATCAATTCCTTTTGAATTGAAACTTGATTCCATTCAAGGGCAGAAAGAACATAAAGAGGAAAGATAAACCAATTCCTTAAGGTTAAAGTCATGCTTCCAAACAATGGCAAAAGGAACTTCAAGGATAATTAGAAACCAATTCCTTTTGAATTGAGACTCAATTCCACTCAATGGGAAAAAGAACATAAAGAAGAAAGATAAACCGATTCCTTATGGTTAAAGTCATGCTTCCAAACAATGGCAAAAGGAACTTCAAGGAGCATTAGAAACCAATTCCTTTTGAATTGAGACTCGATTCCACTCAATGGGAAAAAGAGCATAAAGAAGAATGATAAACCAATTCCTTAAGGATTAAGTCTTGCTTCCAATCAACGGCAAAAGGAACTTCAAAGAGAAGAAGAAACCAATTCCTTTTGGATTGTGACTTGATTTTATTGAATGGCAAAAAGAACTTGAAGAAGAAAGATAAACCAATTCCTTAGGTATTATGTCTTGCTTCCAATCAATGGCAAAAGCAACTTCAAGGAGAATTAGCAAGCAATTGCTCTTGAATTGAGACTCGATTCCACTCAAAGGGAAAAAGAACATAAAAAAGAAAGATAAACCAATTCCTTATGGTTAAAGTCATGCTTCCAAACAATGGCAAAAGGAACTTCAAGGACAATTAGAAACCAATTCCTTTTGAATTGAAACTTGATTCCATTCAAGGGCAAAAAGAACATGAGGAAGAAAAATAAACCAATTCCTTATGGTTAAAGTCATGCTTCCAAACAATGGCAAATGGAACTTCAAGGACAATTAGAAACTAATTCCTCTTGGATTGAGACTCGATTCCACTCAATGGGAAAAAGAACATAAAGAAGAAAGATAAACCAATTACTTAAGGATTAAGTCTTGCTTCCAAACAATGGCAAAAGGAGCTTCAAGGAGAAGAAGAAACCAATTCCTTTTGGATTGTGACTTGATTTAATTGAATGGCAAAAAGAACTTTAAGAAGAAAGATAAACCAATTCCTTAGGTATTAAGTCTTGCTTCCAATCAATGGCAAATGCAACTTCAAGGAGAATTAGAAACCAATTGCTCTTGAATTGAGACTCGATTCCACTCAAAGGGAAAAAGAACATAAAGAAGAAAGATAAACCAATTCCTTAAGGATTATGTTTTGCTTCCAATCAATGTCAAAAGGAACTTCAAGGTGAATTAGAAACCAATTCCTTTTGGATTGTGACTTGATTCAATTCAATGGCAAAATGAACTTAAAGAAGAAAGATAAACCAATTCCTTAAGTATTAAGTCTTGCTTCCAATTAATGGCTCAAGGATCTTAAAGGATAATCAGAAACCAATTCCTTTTGAATTGAAACTGGATTCCATTCAAGTGCAAATAGAACATAAAGAAGAAAGATAAACCAATTCCTTAAGGTTTAAGTATTGCTTCCAAACAATGCCAAAAGGAACTTCAAGGAGAATTTGAAACCAATTCCTCTTGAATTGAGACCCGATTCCACTCAATGGGAGAAAGAACATAAAGAAGAAAGATAAAGCAATTCCTTAAGGATAAAGTCTTGCTTCCAAACAATGGCAGAAGGAACTTCAAGGAGAATTAGAAACCAATTCCTTTTGGAATGTGACTTCATTCTATTCAAAGGCAAAAACAACTTAAAGAAGAAAGACAAAATTATTCCTTAGGGATTAAGTCTTGCTTCCAATCAATGACAAAAGGAACTTCAAGGAGAATAGGAAACCAATTCCTTTTGGATTGTGACTTGATTCAATTCAATGGCAAAAAGAACTTAAAGAAGAAAGATAAACCAATTCCTTAAGTATTAAGTCTTGCTTCCAATCAACGGCTCAAGGATTTTAAAGGAGAATTAGAAACCAATTCCTTAAGTATTAAGTCTTGCTTCCAATCAATGGCTCAAGGATCTTAAAGGAGAATTAGAAATCAATTCCTTTTGAATTGAAACTTGATTCCATTCAAGGGCAGAAAGAACATAAAGAGGAAAGATAAACCAATTCCTTAAGGTTAAAGTCATGCTTCCAAACAATGGCAAAAGGAACTTCAAGGACAATTAGAAACCAATTCCTCTTGAATTGAGACTCGATTCCACTGAATGGGAAAAAGAACATAAAGAAGAAAGATAAACCAATTCCTTAAGGATTAAGTCTTGCTTCCAAACAATGGCAATTGGAACTTCAAGGAGCATTAGAAACCAATTCCTTTTGAATTGAGACTTGATTCCACTCAATGGCAAAAAGAGCATAAAGAAGAATGATAAACCAATTCCTTAAGGATTAAGTCTTGCTTCCAATCAACGGCAAAAGGAACTTCAAAGAGAAGAAGAAACCAATTCCTTTTGGATTGTGACTTGATTTAATTGAATGGCAAAAAGAACTTGAAGAAGAAAGATAAACCAATTCCTTAGGTATTATGTCTTGCTTCCAATCAATGGCAAAAGCAACTTCAAGGAGAATTAGCAAGCAATTGCTCTTGAATTGAGACTCGATTCCACTCAAAGGGAAAAAGAACATAAAGAAGAAAGATAAACCAATTCCTTATGGTTAAAGTCATGCTTCCAAACAATGGCAAAAGGAACTTCAAGGACAATTAGAAACCAATTCCTTTTGAATTGAAACTTGATTGCATTCAAGGGCAAAAAGAACATGAGGAAGAAAAATAAACCAATTCCTTATGGTTAAAGTCATGCTTCCAAACAATGGCAAAAGGAACTTCAAGGACAATTAGAAACTAATTCCTCTTGGATTGAGACTCGATTCCACTCAATGGGAAAAAGAACATAAAGAAGAAAGATAAACCAATTACTTAAGGATTAAGTCTTGCTTCCAAACAATGGCAAAAGGAGCTTCAAGGAGAAGAAGAAACCAATTCCTTTTGGATTGTGACTTGATTTAATTGAATGGCAAAAAGAACTTGAAGAAGAAAGATAAACCAATTCCTTAGGTATTAAGTCTTGCTTCCAATCAATGGCAAATGCAACTTCAAGGAGAATTAGAAACCAATTGCTCTTGAATTGAGACTCGATTCCACTCAAAGGGAAAAAGAACATAAAGAAGAAAGATAAACCAATTCCTTAAGGATTATGTTTTGCTTCCAATCAATGTCAAAAGGAACTTCAAGGTGAATTAGAAACCAATTCCTTTTGGATTGTGACTTGATTCAATTCAATGGCAAAATGAACTTAAAGAAGAAAGATAAACCAATTCCTTAAGTATTAAGTCTTGCTTCCAATTAATGGCTCAAGGATCTTAAAGGATAATCAGAAACCAATTCCTTTTGAATTGAAACTGGATTCCATTCAAGTGCAAATAGAACATAAAGAAGAAAGATAAACCAATTCCTTAAGGTTTAAGTATTGCTTCCAAACAATGCCAAAAGGAACCTCAAGGAGAATTTGAAACCAATTCCTCTTGAATTGAGACCCGATTCCACTCAATGGGAGAAAGAACATAAAGAAGAAAGATAAAGCAATTCCTTAAGGATAAAGTCTTGCTTCCAAACAATGGCAAAAGGAACTTCAAGGAGAATTAGAAACCAATTCCATTTGGAATGTGACTTGATTCTATTCAATGGCAAAAACAACCTAAAGAAGAAAGACAAAATTATTCCTTAGGGATTAAGTCTTGCTTCCAATCAATGACAAAAGGAACTTCAAGGAGAATAGGAAACCAATTCCTTTTGGATTGTGACTTGATTCAATTCAATGGCAAAAAGAACTTAAAGAAGAAAGATAAACCAATTCCTTAAGTATTAAGTCTTGCTTCCAATCAATGGCTCAAGGATTTTAAAGGAGAATTAGAAACCAATTCCTTAAGTATTAAGTCTTGCTTCCAATCAATGGCTCAAGGATCTTAAAGTAGAATTAGAAATCAATTCCTTTTGAATTGAAACTTGATTCCATTCAAGGGCAAAAAGAACATAAAGAAGAAAGATAAACCAATTCCTTAAGGTTAAAGTCATGCTTCCAAACAATGGCAAAAGGAACTTCAAGGACATTTGGAAACCAATTCCTCTTGAATTGAGACTCGATTCCACTCAATGGGAAAAAGAACATAAAGAAGAAAGATAAACCAATTCCTTAACGCTAAAGTCATGCTTCCGAACAATGGCAAAAGGAACTTCAAGGACAATTAGAAACCAATTCCTCTTGAATTGAGACTCGTTTCCACTCAATGGGAAAAAGAACATAAAGAAGAAAGATAAACCAATTCCTTAAGGATTAAGTCTTGCTTCCAAATAATGGCAAAAGGAAATTCAAGGAGAATTGCAAACCAACTCCTTTTCAATTGAGACTTGATTCCACTCAATGGGAAAAAGAACATAAAGAAGAAAGATAAACCTATTCCTTAAGGATTAAGTCTTGCTTCCAATCAATGGCTCAAGGATCTTAAAGGAGAATTAGAAACCAATTCCTTCTAATCAATGGCTCAAGGATCTTAAAGGAGAATTAGAAACTTATTCCTTTAGTATTAAGTCTTGCTTCCAATCAATGGCACAAGGATCTTAAAGGAGAATTCGAAACAATTCCTTTTGAATTGAAACTTGTTTCCATTCAAGGGCAAAAAGAACATAAAGAAGAAAGATAAACCAATTCCTTAAGGTTAAAGTCATGCTTCCAAACAATGGCAAAAGGAACTTCAAGGACAATTAGAAACCAATTCCTTTTGAATTGAGACTCGATTCCACTCAATGGGAAAAAGAACATAAAGAAGAAACATAAACTAATTCCTTAAGGATTAAGTCTTGCTTCCAACCAATGGCTCAAGGATTTTAAAGGAGAATTAGAAACCAATTCCTTAAGTATTAAGTCTTGCTTCCAATCAATGGCTCAAGGATCTTAAAGGAGAATTAGAAATCAATTCCTTTTGAATTGAAACTTGATTCCATTCAAGGGCAAAAAGAACATAAAGAAGAAAGATAAACCAATTCCTTAAGGTTAAAGTCATGCTTCCAAACAATGGCAAAAGGAACTTCAAGGACAATTGGAAACCAATTCCTCTTGAATTGAGACTCGATTCCACTCTATGGGAAAAATAACATAAAGAAGAAAGATAAACCAATGCCTTAACGCTAAAGTCATGCTTCCAAACAATGGCAAAAGGAATTTCAAGGACAATTAGAAACCAATTCCTCTTGAATTGAGACTCGTTTCCACTCAATGGGAAAAAGAACATAAAGAAGAAAGATAAACCAATTCCTTAAGGATTAAGTCTTGCTTCCAAACAATGGCAAAAGGAAATTCAAGGAGAATTGCAAGCTAACTCCTTTTCAATTGAGACTTGATTCCACTCAATGGGAAAAAGAACATAAAGAAGAAAGATAAACCAATTCCTTAAGGATTAAGTCTTGCTTCCAATCAATGACAAAAGGGACTTCAAGGAGAATAAGAAACCAATTCCTTTTGGATTGTGACTTGATTCAATTCAATGGCAAAAAGAACTTGAAGAATAAAGATAAACAATTCCTTAAGTATTAAGTCTTGCTTCCAATCAATGGCTCAAGGATCTTAAAGGAGAATCAGAAACCAATTCCTTTTGAATTGAAACTTGATTCCATTCAAGTGCAAAAAGAACATAAAGAAGAAAGATAAACCAATTCCTGAATGTTTAAGTCTAGCTTCCAAACAATGGCAAAAGGAACTTCAAGGAGAATTTGAAACCAATTCCTCTTGAATTGAGATTCGATTCCACTCAATGGGAAAAAGAACATAAAGAAGAAAGATAAACTAATTCCTTAAGGATTAAGTCTTGCTTCCAAACAATGGCAAAAGGAACTTCAAGGAGAATTAGAAACCAATTCCATTTGGAATGTGACTTGATTCTATTCAATGGCAAAAAGAACTTAAAGAAGAAAGATAAACTTATTCCTTAAGGATTAAGTCTTGCTTCCAATCAATGACAAAAGGAACTTCATGGAGAATAAGAAAACAATTCCTTTTGGATTGTGACTTGATTCAATTCAATGGCAAAAAGAACTTAAAGAAGAAAGATCAACCAATTCCTTAAGTATTAAGTCTACTATTCAATTTCTGAAATTGAGAAACAGAGGCTTGATACATCACCTTCATGTCTGGTGTCATGGGAGCTTCCTCTTCAGCCATTGGAACAACCTGCAAAATGTTAATAAAACAACCTCACAGTTCACTCTCTCATGTGTTTTCACTCAGAAATTTGGGTGCACTCGTGTTTGCACTCAATTCAGGCTTTTACCCTTTTTTGAACTCTCAACACTCTTACCTTTTACCTCTTTTGACCACTTTGGTTGTTGCACTTCAGAAATTAAACAAATCAAAACAAACTCAAATTCACAAATAATATTTGGGACAGAAAATGAATAATAAACCAGCAAAAGAAAAGTCTAGTTTAGGACCAAAGGAAATGCAAAAACCAACAAGAAAGAAATAGACACTATCAAATGAAGGAAACTGATGCAAATTAAGATCAAGAATGTGCCAAGAAAACACAAGATTGGAACCAAAGAAAGTGGTGACAGTAGAAAACAAGACAAGAAGCACACCAAAACTGGTTTCAATTGTGGATTAAAAGAAATCCTAAAATTCTGCAATTTTTTTTTTCGTGTTTTTTTTTTTTTTGCGTTTTTTTTTCCAATGAATTCTGCAGACACTCTTTTTTTTTTCACGTTTTTCTTTTTTTTTTTTTTACGTTTTTGTTTTGATCTGAAACACAAAACAGCAAAACAGAAATAATAGAAATAGCAGAAAAGAAAAATGGGACAACAGAGAAAAAAACCCAAAACAGAAAAAATAAATGACAAAATGCAGCCAACAAAACGCAGATAAATAGGAATTTATCTACAGCCTGCTCTAATACCAAATGATGCGGAACCCCAAGGATATAACGATCCCGAAACCCCAAACACACACTTTGATAGGAGACAAGCAATAGGATAAACACCCTCCTTACTAAACCCCTAAGAAACCCGTTCTTAGAAACGTAGATAATTGGGATAAGAAAGATGAAACTGAACAAATATCACAAGAGAATTTACCTTTGTAATAGTCTATTCAGTTTCTTGATGCAACAAGTAAAGATGATCACTCCTCACTTGCACGCACTTGAGAGTTTCTTAGAAGAAACCAGAAAATGTAATTTCATTAATCAGCCAAAACCGCTGCTGCTCTTGTTTATGAGGTATTTATACCTCTTACATTAGGTTAAATTAAACCTAGCCCACTAGAAAAGGCCCAACTTGCTAAACAAACAATTGGGATGAATAAAACACCTCAAAATAACTAAATATCTTCTAAAGAAAACTAACAAAGATAATTAAATAAAACTTGGCCCAATTATGGACATAATACATTTTAATATCATTGTGCCACACTTAGAGATATGGGCTACCCGCTTTCACTAGGTGGCCCATTTAGCTTTGTCTTCTCTTCCTTAGCCCATTCTTGATGCATCTCTTCCACAAATGACTTGGCTAAGTTCCCAAAGCTTTCTTTCAGCATCTTTGCCCTTGCCCTTATGATAGGTCCCACGGGCATGTTGAAATTCCCATCATGCCCTTTAGTGCTGGAATGTCCAATTTGCCCTCCTAAGTTCGTATCATTCCCTCCCTCCTCAAAAAGATTTGTCCTCGAATCTGCATCCATGTCAAATGGAGAAAGGTCAGAAACATTAAAAGTAGCTGGAACATTGTACTCACCTAGGAGGTCAATCTTATATGCATTGTCATTGATCGTCTCTAGCACTTGAAATGGACCATCTCCCCTAGCATCGAGCTTGGATTTCCTTTGAGTAGGAAACCTCTCCTTTCTCAAATGAACCCAAACCCAATCACCAGGTTCAAACACAATTTTTTACTACTTATTCACTCTTTGGGTCATTAACACATTTCTTTTCTCAATCATCTCACGTGCCTTCATGTGCATCTCTTTAACCTTTTCAGCCTTGCTTTCACCATCTAAACTAATAATATCACTCAAAGGCAAAGGCATTAAATCCAAAACAGGTAAAGGATTAAAGCCATACACAATCTCAAATGGAGAAAAACCTGTAGAAGAATGTATAGTCCTATTATAAGCAAACCCAATAAAAGGCAAACAATCTTCCCAAGTTTTCAAATTCTTACCAACAACTGCACGTAATAAAGTCCCTAAAGTTCTATTCACCACTTCAGTTTGACCATCAGTTTGTGGATGACAAGTAGTAGAATAAAGCAATTTTGTTCCTAACTTACCCCACAACACTTTCCAAAAATGACTCAAAAACTTCACATCACGGTCAGAAACAATAGTTCTAGGGACACCTTGCAAACGCTCAACTTCTCTAAAGAACAATTCAGCAATATTTGTTGCATCATCAGTTTTATGGCATGCAATAAAGTGAGCCATTTTACTAAATCTATCCACTACAACAAAAATGCTATCTCTACCCTTCCTAGTTCTAGGCAATCCAAGCACAAAATCCATGGATATGTCAATCCAAGGATGAGTAGGAATAGGTAAGGGTGTATACAAACCATATGGCATAGACTTAGATCTAGCCTGTTTACATGCAATGCATCTAGCACAAATTCTCTCAACATCTTTTCGCATGTGAGGCCAATAAAAATGTTCAGACAACACATCCAAAGTCTTATGCACACCAAAATGACCCATCAATCCACCACAATGTGATTCCCTAACAAGCAGTTCTCTAGTTGAGCAAATAGGCACACAAATTCTATTGCCACGAAACAGAAAACCTTCATGCCTATAGAACTTGTTAAATGCACCCTTTTCACATGTAGCATATATATTAGCAAAATCAGAGTCAGTTGCATACAAATCTTTCAAGTGCTCAAATCCTAACAACTTAGAAGAAAGTGTAGTGATTAAAGCATACCTCCTAGATAAAGCATCAGCAACTACATTCTCCTTTCCTTGCTTATAAGCAATCATATATGGAAAGGTCTCAATGAATTCCACCCATTTGGCATGTCTTTTGTTCAACTTACATTGACTTTTTAGGTGCTTCATAGACTCATGATCAGTGTGAATCACGAACTCTTTGGGTAGCAAATAATGTTGCCAAACCTCCAAAGCTCGAACCAAGGCATATAGCTCCTTGTCATAGGTAGAATACTTGAGTGGAGTTCCATTCAGTTTCTCACTGAAGAATGCAATGGGACGTTTTTCCTGCATCAAAACAGCACCTATACCAATCCCAGAAGCATCACATTCTACTTTAAAAGTCTTATCAAAATTAGGCAAAACAAGAATAGGAGCAGAACACAATTTTTCTTTCAAAGTGATAAAAGCAAGTTCTTGTTCCTGTCCCCATTTAAACCCAACATCTCTTTTAACAATTTTAGTTAAAAGAGCAGCAATAGTAGAGAAATTTTTCACAAATCTCCTATAAAACCCAGCTAAACCATGAAAACTCCTTACTTCAGAAACACTCTTAGGCGTTGGCCATTCTTGAATAGCCTTCACCTTCTCCTCATCAACCTCAATACCACGTGCACTCACAACAAAACCAAGAAACACAACTCTATCAATGCAAAATGTGCACTTCTTAAGGTTGGCATACAATTTCTCCTTCCTAAGAACTTCTAAAACAGCCTTAACATGCAATATGTGTTCATCCAAACAATTGCTGTAAATTAGAATATTATCAAAATAAACAACCACAAACTTTCCCAAGAAATCCCTCAAAACATGGTTCATTAAGCGTATGAAAGTACTAGGTGCATTAGTTAACCCAAAAGGCATAACCAACCACTCATAAAGACCATATTTTGTTTTAAATGCAGTCTTCCACTCATCCCCTGGTTTCATTCTAATTTGGTGATACCCACTTTTCAAATCAATTTTAGTGAATATGCATGCACTATTCAACTCATCAAGCATGTCATCTAACCTAGGGATAGGATGGCGATACTTTACCGTTATCTTGTTTACTGCACGACAATCCACACACATCCTCCAAGTGCCATCTTTCTTTGGAACCAACTAAAGCTGAACAAAGACATGGACTCATGCTTTCCTTCATGTACCCTTTAGCTAGTAGCTCATCCACTTGCCTCTGAAGCTCCTTTGTCTCCTCAGGATTACTTCTATAGGCTAGCCTATTTGAAATGCTAGCCCCGGGCATGAAGTCAATTTGGTGCTCAATCCCTCTCAATGGTGGTAATCCACTTGGCACCTTATTAGGAAAAACATTCTCAAATTCCTACAACAAAGAAACAAATCTACTTGGCAAATTTGGGTTAAGGTTAGTTTCAATAAGAAAAACCTCCTTAAACCTTATCATAACCATTGCTCTCTTATCTAGAAAAGCACCTTTCAAATCCCTCTCTTTTGCATAGAAACATGATTTTCTCTCAATTCTTTCATTTTCTTCATTTTTCTCACTCTTTTCTTTTCTTTCACTCATGATAAGTGCATTTTATTCACTTATTTTATATTCTTTTCTATGCTTGTTCATAGCTTTAATCTTGTAAATATAATGCTTTTATTTTACTCTTTGTGTTTTGTAGGAAAATAAAGCTTAAGGATGATTTTTGAGCTGAACAAGAGTAAAATGACCTAATTTGGAGCTAATTCAATAAAATGCTAAGAATTGAGTGCTGGATAGCATGAGCAGTATGTCTTTCCAAGGGCATAACTTTTTGGTTCGAAGTCAAAATGACATGATTCCACTTGGAAATGAAAGCAGACATCCAGAGCTTTAATTTGACACCAAGATCACTCAAAAAGTCCAACGGACCAGAGAGATTGAAGTTGCCAAAGTTGGGCCTGGCGCTGACCCGTCACTGCATTCAATGCAGTTTTGCTCAATTCAGTTCTCCCTTGATATAAGCCCAAATGGGATGATTCCAGAGCCAAAAATGAAGCCCAAGATGTTAACTTTCCAATGGTGGTCGAATTACTCTCATCCAAGTCCATTTGGTCAATGAAATTTACGTGTGAAGTAGAGCTGCCAGAAAAAAATCGAAACTATCAATTTTGATTAATGAATGGTGGGCCAATTGAGTTCAATTCATTTGTGGGTTTTCATTGTCTGATTATAGGCTGTTAGAAACTTAAGTATCAGAATTATTTCTGATAATCACCAAGGCTTTGTGAGAATGTAACCTATGAAGCTAGTTTAATGTGGAGTTACAATTGGAGCAGTTACAATTTGGATGGCTGAGATTACATTTTGACAAGAGACCAGCAGCCAGAAAGAGGAGAAACAGATGAGCATTTTGGGGCTCTGGCTAGAGAGAGAAATTTTCGTGGAGAGAAAAGGAGGTTTCAGTCACTCATTCTTAGAAGCCATAGTTACAATATTGGAGTTAGAGAAGTGACATTTTCACCAAGCTTGTAGCTGTGGACATCACTTTTTGCTGCTCTTTAGGGATTTAATTGAGGACAAGAAGAAGAGATAGGTGCTGAAGATTAGAGTTTGGGCAACTTTGCTTTCACCCTTTAGTCTGCACATGTTTTCTTTCTTTTTTAACTCATGTCATGTATTCTTCAATTTGTGATATGGTTTTCTTTAGAATGTTAGGCTAAGTTATTTTCATGGTTATGGGTGAACTTTGAACCCTAAATTATCATGTAATTAATTGATTTTCAGACTTCTATTTGCCTGAAGAGTTGATTATATTCTCCTACTCACTTCATGATTATGGTAGTAATGTGACATGTTTGGATTGGCCACCCTTATATTTCATGTTATAGCTGATTGCTAGATTTAGGATTATGATGTTCATTATCCTTTATCCATATGTAGTAACTTGTGTGCAAACTTAATGGTCAAGTTTTGATTGTATGCAAGGGAGAATATAACCTAAGTCACTTAGTCCTATGTTAGAGACCAACACTTAGATCAATCTGTCCTTCTTGTTGCAATTGTTAATTGAACTTAGTGGATGTTCCCTATGTCAATTAGTGATTAGAATAGGTTAATGGATGTTCCTTAATCTATTTAAAAGAAGGTAGGTAATAGAATGTTTCATTGCCTAAGATTGGTAACTATAAAAGGAGAATTGGAGGCTGAAATTGAGAACTAATTGCATGATGTAATTTGGTGGGGAAAAAGGGAAAAGGGATCCCATAACTAGTTTTAATTGATTTCAACAAAACAACATCATTTGCTCTTGTTTATTTTTTTTATTTTCGTGTAATTTTTTTTTATATAATTTTTGTTTGATTTATAGAAACAACCAACCCCCCCCCCATTTTGTGTTACTTTGTCTTTTTACAGTTTATTAGAATCAGAATCTAAAAGAAGCTAAATAATTAAATTAATTCAATTCCTAGTGGATCGACCATTTGCTCATTACTAAACTAGTTTTTCCTAAACCAAGCAAAGGTTTTTAATTTGGTAGTTTAATGACATATCAACTCATCTCTTTCTTTTCACTATTCAGATTCTTTCCTTTCTTTTCACTCACCATTGGGCCCTTATCTTTTTTCTTTTCTCTCATGCCCTCTTTTCTCTCTTCTTTTTCTTTTGCCTTACTTTCTGAATTCCCAAGAGAAGATTGTTGAAGTTTTACTTGATCAAGATACACCTCTTTGGGCGATAATGGAGCAAGTGTGAACTTGTGACCATTATGCTCAAAGGAATACCTGTTCTTGTACCCATCATGTTGCACACGCCTATCAAATTGCCATGGTCTCCCCAACAACAAATGACTAGCTTGCATGGGTACTACATCACACACCACTTCATCACAATATTTTCCAATAGAAAATGCAACCACCACCTATCTAGTAACTTTCACTTCTCCACTATCATTCAACCACTGCAACCTATATGGATTAGGATGCTTATCACACTTCAACCCTAGCTTCTCAACTAAAGAAGTACTCGCAACACTAGTACAACTTCCACCATCAATGATCAAGCTACATACCTTTCCACCAACTAAGCACCTGGTGTGGAATATATTTTCCCTTTGCTCCAAGCTATCTTCCTTAACTTGCAAATTTAATGCACGCCTAGCAACAAGAGACTCACCATGCACAGCAGACTCCACATGCTCATTAGCATCAGAACAATCCTCCAAAGGTGGCATACTATCACTCGCATCAGACTCATTACCATCATCAGATTCAGATACAACTTTTCCACCCCTAATTACCATCATCCTCTTGTTTGGGCAATCAGATGCATAATGACCCAAACCTTGACATTTGAAGCATTTGATATCTCTATGTCTAGAATTAGCAATAGAAGAAGATGAGTTAGAAATACCTTTCTTCTTTGTTGTATCTAGCCCCTTTTCCTTGGAATCTGAACCTTTATTCTTCTTGGTGTCCTCATATTTTGGCCATTTAGGACTCCACTTTGTGTTGGAATTGGAAAATGCTTTGGCTGCTCTCCTTTGATTTTGTTGCTTCTCCACCTTCATTGCCATGCTAACCAAATCATCTATCTCCACATAATGTTGTAGTTCCACCATATCTGCAATTTCTTTGTTTAGACCACCCATAAATCGTGCCATAGTCACTTCCATGTCCTCCTCCATGTTGGCCTTGATCATGAGCATCTCCATCTCTTTGTGGTAATCCTCCACTGATTTAGAACCTTGTGTGAGCCTATGTAATTTCTGGTGCACCTCCCTGTAATAATAAGAAGGTACAAATCTCTTCTTCATCACTTGCTTCATCTCTTCCCAAGTCTTAATAGGCCGCTCACCATTCCTCCTTCTAGACTTCATTAGCTCATCCCACCAAACTAGTGCATAATCTGAAAACTCCACTGTAGCCAATCTCACTTTCTTCTCTTCAGTATAATATGGCATGCAAAGATCATCTCAACTTTCCTTTCCCATTCTAAGTAGGCTTCAGCATCGTTTCTTCCCTTGAATGGAGGAATTTGCATTTTGATAGCATTAATGTTGCTATCTTGTCTTCCTCGGTTCCTAGCTCTCCTATTTCTAATCGATTCAGACTCCATCGATTCCTCCTCATATGGCTCACGATTGAAATCATTGTGATTTCGTCTATGCCTCGGATCACCCTGGCCTGCTACTCTCGGAGATAGCTTGTGTCACTTCCTTTCTCCATTCATCCATATCATCAAGTCTACTATTCAATTTCTGAAATTGAGAAACAAAGGCTTGATACATCACCTTCATGTCTGGTGTCATGGGAGCTTCCTCTTCAGCTATTGGAACAACCTGCAAAATGTTAATAAAACAACCTCACAGTTCACTCTCTCACTTGTTTTCACCCAGAAATTTGGGTGCACTCGTGTTTGCACTCAATTCAGACTTTTACCCTCTTTTGAACTCTCAACACTCTTGCCTTTTACCTCTTTTGACCACTTTGGTTGTTGCACTTCAGAAATTAAACAAATCAAAACAAACTCAAATTGACAAGTAATATTTGGGATAGAAAATGAATAATAAACCAGCAAAAGAAAAGTCTAGTTTAGGACCAAAGGAAATGCAAAAACCAACAAGAAGGAAATAGACACTATCAAATGAAGGAAACTTATGCAAATTAAGATCAAGAATGTGCCAAGAAAACACAAGATTGGAACCAAAGAAAGTGGTGACAGCAGAAAACAAGACAAGAAGCACACCAAAACTGGTTTCAATTGTGGATTAAAACAAATCCTAAAATTCTGCAGTTTTTTTTTTTTTTGTGTTTTTTTTTTGCGTTTTTTTTTCCAATGAATTCTGCAGACACTCTTTTTTTTTCACGTTTTTCTTTTTTTTTACGTTTTTGTTTTGATCTGAAACACAAAACAGCAAAACAGAAACAATAGAAATAGCAGAACAGAAAAATGGGACAACAAAGAAAAAAACCCAGAACAAAAAAATAAATGACAAAATGCAGCCAACAAAACGCAGATAAATAGGAATTTATCTGACTGCTCACGATACCAAATGATGCGGAACCCCAAGGATATAACGATCCCAAAACCCCAAACACACACTTTGATAGGAGACAAGCAATAGGATAAACACCCTCCCTACTAAACCCCTAAGAAACCTGTTCTTAGAAACGTAGATAATTGGGATAAGAAAGATGAAACTAAACAAATATCACAAGAGAATTTACCTTTGTAATAGTCTATTCAGTTTCTTGATGCAACAAGTAAAGATGATCACTCCTCACTTGCACACACTTGAGAGTTTCTTAGAAGAAACCAGAAAATGTAATTTCATTAATCAGCCAAACCATTCGCTCTTGTTTATGAGGTATTTATACCTCTTACATTAGGTTAAATTAAACCTAGCCCACTAGAAAAGGCCCAACTTGCTAAACAAACAATTGGGGTGAATAAAACACCTCAAAATAACTAAATATTTTCTAAAGAAAACTAACAAAGATAATTAAATAAAACTTGGCCCAATTATGGACATAATACAGTTTAATATCATTGTGCCACACTTAGAGATATGGGCTGCCCGCTTTCACTAGGTGGCCCATTTAGCTTTGTCTTCTCTTCCCATTCTTGATGCATCTCTTCCACAAATGACTTGGCTAAGTTCCCAAAGCTTTCTTTCAGCATCTTTGCCCTTGCCCTTGTGATAGGTCCCACGGGCATGTTGAAATTCCCATCATGCCCTTTAGTGCTGGAATGTCCAATTTGCCCTCCTAAGTTCGTATCAAGAAAGATAAACCAATTCCTTTTGGATTGTGATACGAGCTCAAGAGGGCAAATTGGACATTCCAGCACTAAAGGGCAAGATGGAAATTTCAACATGCCCATGGGACCTATTACAAGAGCAAGAGCAAAGATGCTGAAAGAAAGCTTTGGGAACTTAGCCAAGTCATTTGTGGAAGAGATGCATCAAGAGAATGGGCTGGGAAGAAGACAAGGCTAAATGGGCCACCTAGTGAAAGCAGGCAGCCCAAATCTCTAAGTGTGGCACAATGGGATTAAAATGTATTATGTCCATAATTGGGCCAAGTTTTATTTAATTAACTCTGTTAGTTTTTATTTGGAAGACATTTAGTTATTTTGAGGTGTTTTATTCATCCTAATTGTTTGTTTAGTAAGTTGGGCCTTTTTCTAGTGGGCTTAGGTTTAATTTAACCTAATGTAAGAGGTATAAATACCTCATAAACATGTGTAGCAGGAGCTTTCTCTGATTATTGAAATACATTTTCTGGTTTCTTCTAAGAAACTCTCAAGTGTGTGCAAGTGAGGAGTGATCATCTTTACTTGTTGGATCAAGAAACTGAATAGGCTATTACAAAGGTAAATTCTCTTGTAATATTTGTTCAATTTCATCTTTCTTATCCCAATTATCTACGTTTCTAAGAACGGGTTTCTTAGGGGTTTAGTAGGGAGGGTCTTTATCCTATTGCTTGTCTCCTATCAAAGTGTGTGTTTGGGGTTTCGAGATCACTATATCCTTGGGGTTCCGCATCATTTGGTATCGTGAAGCAGTCATAGATAAATTCCTATTTATCTGCGTTTTTGTTGGCTGCATTTTGTGATTTTTTTTTTCTGTTATGGGTTTTTCTCTGTTGTCCCATTTTTCTGTTCAGCTGTTTCTATTGTTTCTGTTTTGCTATTTTGTGTTTCAGGTCAAAAAAAAAAACGTGAAAAAAAAAGTGTTTGCAGAATTCTTTAGAAAAAAAAAACGTGAAAAAAAAAACGCGAATATAAAAATGCAGAATTTCAGTATTTTGTTTCAGTAATTGTGGGTGTTCTTGTGAATTTTGGGTTGAGTCCTTGCATTAATTTCGTGTTGCGTCACTTGTAATCCAAAATTGAAACCAGTTTTGGTGTGCTTCTTGTTTTGTTTTTCTACTGTCACCACTTTCTTTGGTTCCAATCTTGTGTTTTCTTGACACATTCTTGATCTTAATTTGCACCAGTTTTCCTTCATTTGTTAGTGTCTATTTCTATCTTGCTGGTTTTTGCATTTCCTTTGGTCCTAAACTAGAGTTTTCTTTTACTGGTTTATCATTCATTTTCTATCCCAAATATTACTTGTGAATTTGAGTTTGTTTTGGTTTGTTTAATTTTTGAAGTGCAACAACCAAAAGTGGTCAAAAGAGGTAAAAGGCGAGAGTGTTGAGCTCAAAAGAGGGTAAAAACCTGAATTGAGTGCAAACACAAGTGCACCAAATTTCTGAGTGAAAACACATGAGAGAGTGAACTGTGAGGTTGTTTTATTACACTTTGCAGGTTGTTCCAATGGCTGAAGAGGAACCTTCCATGACACCAGACATGAAGGTGATGTACCAAACATTTGTTTCTCAATTTCAGAAATTGCATAGTAGACTTGATGATATGGATGAATGGAGAAGAGAAGTAACATAAGCTATCTCCGAGAGTAGCAAACGGGGTGATCAGAGGCATAGACGAAATCACAATGATTTCAATCGTGAGCCATATGAGGAGGAATCTGATGGAGCTGAGTCAGTTAGAAATAGGAGAGTTAGGAACCGAGGAAGACAAGATAGCACCATTAATGCTATCAAAATGCAAATTCCTCCATTCAAGAGAAGAAATGATGCTGAAGCCTACTTAGAATGGGAAAGGAAAGTTGAGATGATCTTTGCATGCCATGATTATACTGAAGAGAAGAAAGTGAGATTGGCTGCAGTGGAGGTTTTAGATTATGCACTAGTTTGGTGGGATGAGCTAATGAAGTCTAGAAGGAGGAATGGTGAGCGGCTTATTGAGACTTGGGAAGAGATGAAGCAAGTGATGAAGAAGAGATTTGTACCTTCTTATTATTATAGGGAGGTGCACCAGAAATTACATAGGCTCACACAAGGTTCTAAATCAGTGGAGGATTACCACAAAGAGATGGAGATGCTCATGATCAAGGCCAACATAGAGGAGGACATGGAAGTAACTATGGCATGATTTATTGGTGGTCTAAACAAAGAAATTGCAGATGTGGTGGAGTTACAATATTATGTGGAGATGAAGGATTTGGTTAGCATGGCAATGAAGGTAGAGAAGCAACAAAATCAAAGGAGGGCAGCCAAAGCATTATCCAATTCCAACTCAAAGTGGAGTTCTAAATGGCCAAAATATGAGGACACCAAGAAGAATAAAGGTTCAGATTCCAAGGAAAAAGGGCTAGATACAACAAAGAAGAAAGGTATTTCTAACTCATCTTCTTCTATTGCTAATTCTAGACATAGAGATATCAAATGCTTCAAATGTCAAGGTTTGGGTCATTATGCATCTGATTGCCCAAACAAGAGGATGATGGTAATTAGGGGTGGAGAAGTTGTATCTGAATCTGATGATGGTAATGAGTCTGATGTGAGTGATAGTATGCCACCTTTGGAGGATTGATCTGATGCTGATGAGCATGTGGAGTATGCTGTGCATGGTGAGTCTCTTGTTGCTAGGCATGCATTGAATTTGCAAGTTAAGGAAGACAGCTTAGAGCAAAGGGAAAATATATTCCACACCAGGTGCTTAGTTGGTGGAAAGGTATGTAGCTTGATTATTGATGGTGGAAGTTGTACTAGTGTTAAGTAGTACTACTTTAGTTGAGAAGCTAGGGTTGAAGTGTGATAAGCATCCTAATCCATATAGGTTGCAGTGGTTGAATGATAGTGGAGAAGTGAAAGTTACTAGACAGGTTGTGGTTGCATTTTCTATTGGAAAATATTGTGATGAAGTGGCATGTGATGTAGTACCCATGCAAGCTAGTCATTTGTTGTTGGGGAGACCATGTCCATTTGATAGGCATATGCAACATGATGGGTACAAGAACAGGTATTCTTTTGAGCATAATGGTCACAAGTTCACACTTGCTCCATTATCGCCCAAAGAGGTGTATCTTGATCAAGTAAAACTTCAACAATCTTCTCTTGGGAATTCAGAAAGTAAGGCAAAAGAAAAATAAGAGAGAAAAGAGGCCATGAGAGAAAAGAAAAAAGATAAGGGTCCAATGGTGAGTGAAAAGAAAGGAAATAATTTGAATAGTGAAAAGAAAGAGATGAGTGAAAGAAAAGAAAAGAGTGAGAAAAATGAAGAAAGTTAAAGAATTGAGAGAAAATCATGCTTCTATGCAAAAGAGAGGGATTTGAAAGGTGCTTTTCTAGGCAAGAGAGCAATGGTTATGATAAGATTTAGGGAGGTTTTTCTTACTGAAACTAACCTTAACCCAAATTTGCCAAGTAGATTTGTTTCTTTGTTGTAGGAATTTGAGGATGTTTTCCTTGATGAGGTGCCAAGTGGATTACCACCATTGAGAGGGATTGAGCACCAAATTGACTTCATGCCTGGGGCTAGCATTCCAAATAGGCTAGCTTATAGAAGTAATGCTGAGGAGACAAAGGAACTTCAGAGGCAAGTGGATGAGCTACTAGCTAAAAGGTACGTGAAGGAAAGCATGAGTCCATGTGTTGTTCCAGTTTTGTTGGTTCCAAAGAAAGATGGCACTTGGAGGATGTGTGTGGATTATCGTGCAGTCAACAAGATAACAGTAAAGTATCGCCATCCTATCCCTAGGTTAGATGACATGCTTGATGAGTTGAATGGTGCATGCATATTCACTAAAATTGATTTGAAAAGTGGGTATCACCAAATTAGAATGAAACCAGGGGATGAATGGAAGACTGTATTTAAAACAAAATATGGTCTTTATGAATGGTTGGTTATGCCTTTTGGGTTAACTAATGCACCTAGTACTTTCATGCACTTAATGAACCATGTTTTGAGGGATTTCTTGGGAAAGTTTGTGGTTGTTTATTTTGATGATATTCTAATTTACAGCAATTGTTTGGATGAACACATATTGCATGTTAAGGCTGTTTTAGAAGTTCTAAGGAAGGAGAAGTTGTATGCCAACCTTAAGAAGTGCACATTTTGCATTGATAGAGTTGTGTTTCTTGGTTTTGTTGTGAGTGCACGTGGTATTGAGATTGATGAGGAGAAGGTGAAGGCTATTCAAGAATGGCCAACGCCTAAGAGTGTTTCTGAGGTAAAGAGTTTTCATGGTTTAGCTAGGTTTTATAGGAGATTTGTGAAAAATTTCTCTACCATTGCTGCTCCTTTAACTGAAATTGTTAAAATGGATGTTGGGTTTAAATGGGGACAGGAACAAGAACTTGCTTTTACCACTTTGAAAGAAAAATTGTGTTCTGCTCCTATTCTTGTTTTGCCTAATTTTGATAAGACTTTTGAAGTAGAATGTGATGCTTCTGGGATTGGTATAGGTGCTATTTTGATGCAGGAAAAACGTCAGGTGCATTCTTCAAATGAGAAGTTGAATGGAGCTCAACTCAAGTATTTTACCTATGACAAGGAGCTATATGCCTTGGTTCGAGCTTTGGAGGTTTGGCAACATTATTTGCTACCCAAAGAGTTCGTGATTCACACTGATCATGAGTCTTTGAAGCACCTAAAAGGTCAATGTAAGTTGAACAAAAGACATGCCAAATGGGTGGAATTCATTAAGACCTTTCCATATGTGATTGCTTATAAGCAAGGAAAAGAGAATGTAGTTGCTGATGCTTTATCTAGGAGATATGCTTTAATCACTGCACTTTCTTCTAAGTTGTTAGGATTTGAGCACTTGAAAGATTTGTATGCAACTGACTCTGATTTTGCTAATATATATGCTACATGTGAGAAGGGTGCATTTAACAAGTTCTATAGGCATGAAGGTTTTCTGTTTCGTGGCAGTAGAATTTGTGTGCCTATTTGCTCAACTAGAGAATTGCTTGTTAGGGAATCACATTGTGGTGGATTGATGGGTCATTTTGGTGTGCATAAGACTTTGGATGTATTGTCTGAACATTTTTATTGGCCTCACATGCGAATGGATGTTGAGAGAATTTGTGCTAGATGCATTGCGTGTAAACAGGCTAAATCTAAGTCTATGCTACATGGTTTGTATACACCCTTACCCATTCCTACTCATCCTTGGATTGACATATCTATGGATTTTGTGCTTGGATTGCCTAGAACTAGGAAGGGTAGAGATAGCATTTTGTTGTAGTGGGATGATTTAGTAAAATGGCTCACTTTATTGCATGCCATAAAACTGATGATGCAACAAATATTGCTGATTTGTTCTTTAGAGAAGTTGTGCGTTTGCATGGTGTCCCTAGAACTATTGTTTCTGACTGTGATGTGAAGTTTTTGAGTCATTTTTGGAAAGTGTTGTGGGGTAAGTTGGGAACAAAATTGCTTTATTCTACTACTTGTCACCCACAAACTGATGGTCAAACTGATGTAGTGAATAGAACTTTAGGGACTTTATTGCGTGCGGTTGTTAGTAAGAATTTGAAAACTTGGGAAGATTGTTTGCCTTTTATTGAGTTTGCTTATAATAGGACTATACATTCTTCTCTGTGTTTTTCTCCATTTGAGATTGTGTATGGTTTTAATCCTTTAAGCTTGTTTTGGATTTAATGCCTTTGCCTTTGAATGATATTGTTAGTTTAGATGGTGAAAGCAAGGTTGAAAAGGTTAAAGAGATGCACATGAAGGCATGTGAGATGATTGAGAAGAGAAGCAAGTTGACAGCCCAAAGAGTGAATAAGGGCCATAAACAAATTGTGTTTGAACCTGGTGATTGGGTTTGGGTTCATTGGCGAAAGGAGAGGTTTCCTACTCAAAGGAAATCCAAGCTTGATGCCAGAGAAGATGGTCTATTTCAAGTGCTAAAGAGGATCAATGATAATGAATATAAGATTGACCTCCCAGGTGAGTACAATGTTTTAGCTACTTTTGATGTTTCCGACCTTTCTCCATTTGATATGGATGCAGATTCGAGGACGAATTTTTTTGAGGAGGGAGGGAATGATACGAGCTCAGGAGGGCAAATTGGACATTCCAGCACTAAAGGGCAAGATGGGAATTTCAACATGCCTGTGGGACCCATTACAAGAGCAAGAGCAAAGATGCTGAAAGAAAGCTTTGGGAACTTAGCCAAGTCATTTGTGGAAGAGATGCATCAAGAATGGGCTAAGGAAGAGAAGACAAAGCTAAATGAGCCACCTAGTGAAAGTGGGCAGCCCAAATCTCTAAGTGTGGCACAATGGGATTAAAATATATTATGCCCATAATTGGGCCAAGTTTTATTTAATTAACTCTGTTAGTTTTTATTTGGAAGACATTTAGTTATTTTGAGGTGTTTTATTCATCCCAATTGTTTGTTTAGTAAGTTGGGCCTTTTTCTAGTGGGCTTAGGTTTAATTTAACCTAATGTAAGAGGTATAAATACCTCATAAACATGTGCAGCAGCAGCTTTCTCTGATTATTGAAATACATTTTCTGGTTTCTTCTAAGAAACTCACAAGTGTGTGCAAGTGAGGAGTGATCATCTTTACTTGTTGCATCAAGAAACTGAATAGGCTATTACAAAGGTAAATTCTCTTGTGATATTTGTTCAGTTTCATCTTTCTTATCCCAATTATCTACGTTTCTAAGAACGGGTTTCTTAGGGGTTTAGTAGGGAGGATGTTTATCCTATTGCTTGTCTCCTATCAAAGTGTGTGTTTGGGGTTTCGGGATCATTATATCCTTGGGGTTCCGCATCAGATTGTGACTTGATACAATTTAATGGCAAAAAGAACTTAAAGAAGAAAGATAAACCAATTCCTTAAGGATTAAGTCTTGCTTCCAATCAATGTCAAAAGGAACTTCCAGGAGAATTAGAAATCAATTCCTTTTGGATTGTGACTTGATTCTATTCAATGGCAAAAAGAACTTGAAGAAGAAAGAGAAACCAATTGCTTAAGGATTAAGTCTTGCTTCCAATCAATGGCAAAAGGAACTTCAAGGAGAATTAGAAACCAATTCCTTTTGACTTGAGACTTGATTCCACTCAATGGCAAAAAGAACATAAAGAAGAAAGATAAACCAATTCCTTAAGGATTAAGCTTTGCTTCCAATCAATGTCAAAAGGAACATCAAGGTGAATTAGAAACCAATTCCTTTTGGATTGTGACTTGATACTATTCAATGGCATAAAGAACTTAAAGAAGAAAGATAAACCAATTCCTTAAGTATTAAGTCTTACTTCCAATCAATGGCTCAAGGATCTTAAAGGAGAATTAGAAACCAATTTCTTTTGAATTGAAACTTGATTCCATTGAAGGGCAAAAAGAACATAAAGAAGAAAGATAAACCAATTCCTTAAGGTTAAAGTCATGCTTCCAAGCAATGGCAAAAGGAACTTGAAGGAGAATTTGAAACCAATTCCTCTTGAATTGAGACTCGTTTCCACTCAATGGGAAAAAGAACATAAAGAAGAAAGATAAACGAATTCCTTAAGGATTAAGTCTTGTTTGCAAACAATGGCAAAAGGAACTTCAAGGAGAATTAGAAACCAGCTCCTTTCCAATTGAGACTTGATTCCACTCAATGGGAAAAAGAATATACAGAAGAAAGATAAACCAATTTCTTAAGGATTAAGTCTTGCTTCCAATCAATATCAAAAGGAACTTCCAGGAGAACAAGAAATCAATTCCTTTTGGATTGTGACTTGATTCTATTCAATGGCAAAAAGAACTTGAAAAAGAAAGGGAAACCAATTGCTTAAGGATTAAGTCTTGCTTCCAATCAATGGCAAAAGGAACTTCAAGGAAAATTAGAAACCAATTCCTTTTGAATTGAGACTTGATTCCACTCAATGGCAAAAAGAACATAAAGAAGAAAGATAAGCCAATTCCTTAAGGATTAAGTCTTGCTTCCAATCAATGTCAAAAGGAACATCAAGGTGAATTAGAAACCAGCTCCTTTTCAATTGAGACCTGATTCCACTCAATGGGAAAAAAAACATATAGATGCAAGATAAACGAATTCCTTATGGATTAAGTCTTGCTTCCAATCAATGTCAAAACGAACTTCCAAGAGAACTAGAAATCAATTCCTTTTGGATTGTGACTTGATTCTATTCAATGGCAAAAAGAACTTGAAGAAGAAAGAGAAACCAATTGCTTAAGGATTAAGTCTTGCTTCCAATCAATGGCAAAAGGAACTTCAAGGAGAATTAGAAACCAATTCCTTTTGACTTGAGACTTGATTCCACTCAATGGCAAAAAGAACATAAAGAAGAAAGATAAACCAATTCCTTAAGGATTAAGCTTTGCTTCCAATCAATGTCAAAAGGAACATCAAGGTGAATTAGAAACCAATTGCTTTTGGATTGTGACTTGATACTATTCAATGGCATAAAGAACTTAAAGAAGAAAGATAAACCAATTCCTTAAGTATTAAGTCTTACTTCCAATCAATGGCTCAAGGATCTTAAAGGAGAATGAGAAACCAATTCCTTTTAAATTGAAACTTGATTCCATTGAAGGGCAAAAAGAAATAAAGAAGAAAGATAAACCAATTCCTTAAGGTTAAAGTCATGCTTCCAAGCAATGGCAAAAGGAACTTGAAGTAGAATTTGAAACCAATTCCTCTTGAATTGAGACTCGTTTCCACTCAATGGGAAAAAGAACATAAAGAAGAAATATAAACGAATTCCTTAAGGATTAAGTCTTGTTTGCAAACAATGGCAAAAGGAACTTCAAGGAGAATTAGAAACCAGCTCCTTTCCAATTGAGACTTGATTCCACTCAATGGGAAAAAGAACATACAGAAGAGAGATAAACCAATTTCTTAAGAATTAAGTCTTGCTTCCAATGAATGTCAAAAGGAACTTCCAGGAGAACAAGAAATCAATTCCTTTTGGATTGTGACTTGATTCTATTCAATGGCAAAAAGAACTTGAAAAAGAAAGGGAAACCAATTGCTTAAGGATTAAGTCTTGCTTCCAATCAATGGCAAAAGGAACTTCAAGGAAAATTAGAAACCAATTCCTTTTGAATTGAGACTTGATTCCACTCAATGGCAAAAAGAACATAAAGAAGAAAGATAAACCAATTCCTTAAGGATTAAGTCTTGCTTCCAATCAATGTCAAAAGGAACATCAAGGTGAATTAGAAACCAATTCCTTTTGGATTGTGACTTAATACAATTCAATGGCAGAAGAACTTAAAGTAGAAAGATAAACCAATTCCTTAAGTATTAAGTCTTGCTTCCAATCAATGGCTCAAGGATCTTCAAGGAGAATTAGAAACCAATTCCTTTTGAATTGAAACTTGATTCCATTGAAGGGGAAAAAGAACATAAAGAAGAAAGATAAACCAATTCCTTAAGGATTAAATCTTGCTTCCAATCAATGGCAAAAGGAACTTCAAGGAGAATTAGAAACCAGCTCCTTTTCAATTGAGACCTGATTCCACTCAATGGGAAAAAGAACATATAGATGCAAGATAAACGAATTCCTTATGGATTAAGTCTTGCTTCCAATCAATGTCAAAAGGAACTTCCAGTAGAACTAGAAATCAATTCCTTTTGGATTGTGACTTGATTCTATTCAATGGCAAAAAGAACTTGAAAAAGAAAGAGAAATCAATTGCTTAAGGATTAAGTCTTGCTTCCAATCAATGGCAAGAGGAACATCATGGAGAATTAGAAACCAATTCCTTTTGAATTGAGACTTGATTCCACTCAATGGCAAAAAGAACATAAAGAAGAAAGATAAACCACTTCTTTAAGGATTAAGTTTTGCTTCCAATCAATGTCAAAAGGAACTTCTAGGTGAACTAGAAATCAATTCCTTTTGGATTGTGACTTGATTCAATTCAATGGAAAAAAGAACTTAAAGAAGAAAGATAAACCAATTCTTTAAGGATTTAGTCTTGCTTCCAATCAATGTCAAAAGGAACATCAAGGTGAATTAGAAACCAATTCCTTTTGGATTGTGACTTGATACAATTCGATGGCAGAAGAACTTAAAGAAGAAAGATAAACCAATTCCTTAAGTATTAAGTCTTGCTTCCAATCAATGGCTCAAGGATCTTCAAGGAGAATTAGAAACCAATTCCTTTTGAATTGAAACTTGATTCCATTCAAGGGCAAAAGGAACATAAAGAAGAAAGATAAACCAATTCCTTAAGGATTAAGTCTTGCTCCCAATCAATGGCAAAAGGAACTTCAAGGAGAATTAGAAACCAGCTCTTTTTCAATTGAGACCTAATTCCAGTCAATGGGAAAAAGAACATATAGATGCAAGATAAGCGAATTCCTTACGGATTAAGTCTTGCTTCCAATCAATGTCAAAAGGAACTTCCAGGAGAACTAGAAATCAATTCCTTTTGGTTTGTGACTTGATTCTATTCAATGGCAAAAAGAACTTGAAAAAGAAAGAGAAATCAATTGCTTAAGGATTAAGTCTGGCTTCTAATCAATGGCAAAAGGAACTTCCAGGAGAATTAGAAACCAATTCCTTTTGAATTGAGACTTGATTCCACTCAATGGCAAAAAGAACATAAAGAAGAAAGATAAACCACTTCCTTAAGGATTAAGTTTTGCTTCCAATCAATGTCAAAAGGAACTTCTAGGAGAACTAGAAATCAATTCCTTTTGGATTGTGACTTGATTCAATTCAATGGCAAAAAGAACTTAAAGAAGAAAGATAAACCAATTCCTTAAGGATTAAGTCTTGCTTCCAATCAATGTCAAAAGGAACTTCCAGGAGAACTAGAAATCAATTCCTTTTGGATTGTGACTTGATTCTATTCAATGGCAAAAAGAACTTGAAAATGAAGGAGAAATCAATTGCTTAAGGATTAAGTCTTGCTTCTTGTAATGTCCCGATTTTCGACGTTATTCAACTCCAACAACGGACGTCCGACATCATCTTCAAGTTTGATCAAATCCCATTCCCGACTCAATCTTCGAATTTCAGATAGAAGGGATTATTTCCGAGTTCTGAGTTCATCTTGCACAATTTCCGACTTCATGACATCCGATTTCCGATTTCATCTAGTCTTGACTACTCCTGATTTCCGACTTCATCTTATATATTCTTCGATTTCCGAGTTCCTCTCACCTATGTCAACGACTTCCAACTTCATCTAAATTACTTCTACAACTTCCGAGTTTAACATTCGAGTCCGAACAACATGAACTGATTCACCGGTATCCGACTTCATGTCTCAAAGATATTGTACCCAGTTTCCAATCTCATCAAATGTAAGATACCGACTTTCGGGTTTAAGTACTTGGGTTTGGAAATGTGATTCGAATCACCCGAGTTCCGACCTTAAGAACCCTCATTCCGACCTAATACCTCATGCTTCATCCGACCTCAGAAGTTATAGTTTAACACAATGATACAAGCACTGAACTCCGAGTTTCATGTAACGAGTTCCGGCCTCGGAGTTGAACTCAATTAGAATGGACCCCAAGTTCTGATATCCGAGCTTATTACAAGGAGTCCCGACTTTGAACTTGGAGTTCCGAGATCAGTTGATTGTCACTGCATGACTTTTCGACCTCCGACCTTGATTCTAAGTCTCAAATAAACCAGACAAGATTTCCTCAAGTCACAAACAAGATGGTACAGTTAGACATCAGGCTTGACCCCAAGCAATGTAAAAGGTCACGAGTTCCGACTTCAAGTATTATGGGGATGATTTCCGATATTAGGTAGAATGAAAGCGTATCCCACTTTGGGGACGACGTGGAGAGCAACTCAGCCACAAAAGCAGGTGACATGACCGAACTTCAATCACAAAACTTCAACCAATCAACACCCATAATTCCAACTACCCCATCTATTTAAGTCAGACCCTTCCCCTCATTTCTGGCTGATCTACTTCACTCTCCCTCTTCCTCTGGTTACAGCCTCCTCCTCCCCTTCTCTCAATCAACTCCATCATTCCTCCAAGCTTAGCAAGGTTCTAACACTCCAAGTTTCAGCACTTAGCTCAAGTCATACTCCAAAGGGGTAGGATTCTACTTCTATTCTTGAATTCCTTGCACTATGATTGCATGAGATTGTACTCTTTTTATGTATTTGATGAATTATTGGATGTATTATGATGGATTATGATGAATTATGATTAAATTCATAGGAGATTTTGCGTTAGAGTTATGATTAGAAGGAGAAAATTAGAAGAAATGGATGGGTTGGGATGCTTTGCTGAGTGAGAATTCCACGGCAGTCCGTACGGCGGAGAGTACGGCTCCGTCTACAATCGGTCAAATCATATGAAACCATTTTTCGATGAAAGTAGACATTCAGGGATTTCCATAGATATGTCATATAAGGTTATTGGATTAGTATTGAGAGAGATATGAATTTTTGAAGTTTGACCTAGGAATCAGAGTGTTCATCCGGGCAGGGTGACTTGAGGAGGGTATAACTCACCCTATACAACTTCAAATTGAGTGAAACCAATTTTATAGAAAGCTTACACATAGGGGAACATCCCAATATGAAATTTTGAGTTTTTTATGGCACCAATTGATCCCAATGGTTCGAGGAAGTTACTATATGTCCAATCCAGACCAAAACAGAGTAGTTCAGGAAGGTCGACTTTCAGGACTTATAACTCGAGGTATAGTTAAGCAAATGGAATAAAACTTATGGCAAATGAAAGTTTGTCCTGTTAGCTTCAATATGAGACCAATTTCATATGATTTGAGCTTAGTTTCGATTTTTAGTGAATTTATACTTCCAAGAGTGTAATTCGGGCTAGTGACTGAACAGGTTGAGGTAAGATTTGAATATCTTGGGTTATATGGATCAAAATGATATGGAACTAAAGAGGTTAGAAAGTAGACATATAAATCTATGACATATCCAAAATTCAGGTTCAAATGAGTTGAATAGAAATAAAGGTGGATCATATGAAATTCGGGCAGAACTGAATAGATTGGCAAAAGTGACCCAATTGATGATTTCACAGGTATTAGTAAAACGTATAAGGTATGAGTTGAGAATTGCTAGTTTGACCTCGATATATATGCGTTAAGTTGATTATGTTGCTATGATTGAACTGTCTGTGAGGACTAGCACTATTCATGGGGAGGCAGGCGATCCGTTATCTGCCAATTTACGGCAGAAGTCTAGGAAACTAGGAAATGTGTACAAGCAAGGATGAATTTGAAGATGATATGGGTTATCAAGGATGAATTAGAGTAAGAATGGGTATATAGAAACCCTATATTCAAGAATGACATAAGATGAGGTATATAGTACAAGCAAGGATGAAT